>JBBPCZ010000089.1:9554905-9576197 GCA_037974445.1 Brycinus macrolepidotus
CACTGGCATGGAATGGTTGTCATACTCATAGAGATGCTGATTTAAAAATAAATTGCAGTGATCTCTTATTTTTTTCCAGAGCTGTATATATATATATATTGGCTATCTGTGTGTAAGTTAAGTGACTGTGTGTAAGTTGGCACATATGCTTTTTTGTCTCACAGCAAATTTTATTGCGATAAAGATGTTAATTAATGTTAAAATTAAAATGGCTATAAAAGTATGCAAGTATACAGTGCAGATATGGCATTTACTATATAAGTGCAGTGTACCAAATATTTACAATATTGATACAGTATGTGTATAGTGTAGATTATATTATGGATATATATTATACACAGTATTTATAGTGCAGAAAGAGTATATATTCAGCATTTATAGTATTGACGTTACATGCCAAGTACTTGTAAAATAGATATGTTATATACTCAGCACTTAAGGTTTGCATATATAAACATAATATTTATAGTACTGATGTTATAAACTCATATATACTCAATATTTATAGTATAGGTACAGTACATGCTTGATATTTATAGTGTAGATACAGTACATTCAATATTTATAGTATGGACACAGTATCTAAACTAATATTTGTAGTATAGATACAGTATCTAACTAAGGGTATACATATGGCAGATACATAACATTTATAGTATAGATACAGTGTGCACCTAGTATTCATAGTATAGATACAGTATATAAGTCAGTATTTATGTTTTAGATAGAGTATATACCCATTATTAGTAGGACAGATGCAGTATTACATTACATTACATTACATTACATTACATTACAATCATCTGGCAGACGCTTTTATCCCAAGCGGCTAACAATATGAGGACACATACAAGTTTCAGGACACCTAGTATGTACCCAGTATATGATTTGTATCCAGAATATTTAATTTAAATACAGTACTCAGTCTCCATAGTACAGGTACAGTTTATACTCAGTTTATACTATTTGTATTCATAGTACAGATACAGTATCTGTCTGTATGTGTGTATCTCTTATGCCGTCTGTCTGTGTGAGCTTACGTGAATGTATCTCTGCCTATTTGTGTGTAAGAGAGTGTGTGTGTGTGTGTGTGTGTGTGTGTGTGTGTGTGTGGTGTCTGACAGGCGACGTGAGCCACACAGGCTGAAGTGGGTGGCGTAACAGAGCGCCTCATTGCAGTAATCGATTAAAGCCAGCTCTATCTCTGTCCAGAGCGGGCGGAACAGGATTTAGAGCGCCTGGGCCGCCTGCCTGAGGGCCTCCGTTACACCCTCCACGCTCCAGCCTCGAACAAAAGCAGCAGCATGCCGCATTAGCAGCAGGAGAAAAGGCTCCCATCAGGGCCCTGCGAGAAAATGCACTCTATTCACTTCTCTTCCACAGCACCTTATCGCTGAGACAAAATCCACAGCACCAGAACGCTGGGCTGCTTCGCAGTCGAGGATTCCTGCCCTGTTTAAGTAGGCACGTTCTTGCAATGAGGATACCATCGACGACATCCCCCATTAATTATGGAAGAAAGCTGACATCTCAGTGTATCATCTACCTAAAAATAGCAATATGTAACACTCATGTAACATATGTGCCCATTGTCTTCTACTGTGTCCTCGCACAACAAAAGAAGAAATTGCTTGAGCAAATAATAATCGATCAATTAACTGATTATGGAAATAAGTGTTTTAGATACCAGTGTTTTAATTGTCGTTCTTTTTATTACAGTAAAGGAGCTGGTCAGCTAGTCGTGAAAAGAGCCGAAACTAAACATGGTGAAATGGCGTTTATCCACTATGCTGTCCAACCAGTATCAGATCTGCACCAACTGTAGCTTTAAAAACCTTACTATTCTCCTCCACCTTCTTTTAAATATCTGCACTTCTACTGCACTATCAGTCTACTTTTATTGATTTTCTAGGTATTCTTTTATTTCTTCTATTTTTATTTTATTTTATTCTATTTTTATTTTTTATTCAATTCCTGTAAAGCACATTGAATGACCTTTGTTATAATAATGGGCTATAGACATAAACTAGACTTGATTTGACTAAGGTGACCAGGAAGGGAAAACGTTTTGCCATTATTGGTGTTACAGACACAGTTCATGGTATTTCCAAGAGAGGTCTGCACGGGTATGAAATCAGAGCCTGACATTGGCTTCAAGAACTAACCCAAACCGGCCCGACTGCTGAATTAGAAACCTGAACCCACACTGGCTCGCACACAAAGAGATTACTACCAACTCAATTTTACTCCGTTTTGCTTTTTTACCAAGAACTCGAGTTGAGTGACTGAACATGTCCTGCTGGATGTGTGAATTTGTTTCCTGCTCTCTTATATGTCTAATTGCTTGATTCAAGTCAACTTGTGAAACTGCGTCCAATTCACATTCTGTTTGTTATGATACATTTTGATTGTAAAACTCACATACTGTAGAAAATGATTGCAGTCAGCTTAAATAACAGTGATCATTTTCAAATAACTGCAATCAGGCAGTTATGTACTAATTGTGACAGGCCTAGTTCAAATTATATAGGATCTGACCTCCAGGCAAGTCCTATCATTTCACTGACTTTGAACGAATTAACATACCAAATAACTTCCACGTTCAACCCGTCGGGGGCCTGAAGATAATAAAGAAAGCATCAGGAGTAGCTCCCTTTCACGCTACAGGAAACAGCATAATAAAGTTACCGTCTACCCTTCTAATCAGACATTTTACACCATGTTATGTTATGACATTTAGCCTTGACACCACTGAATCGCAACTGCTGGACAACAAAAGGAATCACCAAAAGGGTTTTAAAAATTCATTGAAGCGTCTTCATATTACGGACTGAGGGATGACCAGGCCAAGCAGAAATCACAACCTGACAAAGCACCCCCCAAGCCAGACCGCTGTACTGGATTACCAAGGAGAAAACAAAGCTTTCCGCGGTGGCTCAACTGGAGCCGATCAACAAAGTCGATCAATGTCACTTCAACAAACGAGATCAATGAGTTTCATTCTTACTCCTTCCCACCCCCCACACACCCACCACAAGAAGAAGTCCCAGATGACCATGAGAGGTCATTGTATTTGTATACTGAGAGAACACAGTGCTCAAGTAAAAAAAAATTACACAATTTCCTCCTACCCCATATGGAATCAATCATCCAAGAGATGTTTGGGGTCCAAATTTTGATTCTTTAGTTTCTTTAATTAGACCGACCAGGCTGACCAACACTAGAAGTCGTTGAACCAGTCGCCAAAATTGTAAATACATCCCCAAAACTTCTCTGAACCTGCTTAAACCACATCCAATTCTTCTCTAAGGTGATGCAGGGATGTAGATGTGGTTTAGGACACAGTATGACTTACTGTGAGCTATAAAAATGACTAAAACAGCCAAATGTTGTGGGCATCGGTTTTTTAGACAACATGGTCTATTTTCACCTCAGGAGTTGGAGCTAGAATCTAGAATCAGTTTTTCGTGGCAATGAGTGTCATAAATACTGAGGAATCTGATCCAAGATCAGTCCTCTGTTTGGCTGCTTTGTGATTACCAGGCCTGGCGTTGTGTGAAATTGTGTCTGGGAATGTCTGTAGTGGTAAAATTTTGTTTATTTTTATAGCTCACAGTAGGTCGTACTGTGTCTTAATCCACACCCACAAGTCTGATGTAGGGTCAGTATTGACTGGGGTGGGTACAGAATGCTTTGCCTCCGTTCAGATTTAGCCTCCAAACATCTGTTGGCTGATTGACCACATCTGGGCCAAGTGGAAAACTGTGTAAACTCGGTTGTTTTTTTTTTTTTTTTCCAAACCCTTCCTAACAACACAGATCTGTGCCGG
This sequence comes from Brycinus macrolepidotus, assembly GCA_037974445.1. NCBI lineage: Eukaryota > Metazoa > Chordata > Actinopteri > Characiformes > Alestidae > Brycinus > Brycinus macrolepidotus. Next base: position 9,558,735 of record JBBPCZ010000089.1, read on the forward strand.
CAGCGAAACAAATGGTAAATCGCCATCATATAGCCAAACAACTCCTTTTACAGAACTTCCCCCGGGTTGTGTTGATGCTCGAGGTGTCAGATGTCATGCTGAGCTTTGTTCGGTGTTCCTATGTCACGTAGAACCAAAGTTCTTATAGTTTAAAAAAACATGTAATATAATACCCGTATAGGCTCCGGGTACCCGCGACTCTAGTAAGGATTAAGCAGTTACAGAAAATGAATGAATGAATGAATGAATGAATAATAACCGCTACTGGGGTTTTAAAAATAGCGTCACAGGCAAATGCCCATAAAGAAGAAAAATGCCCAAATTTCTTTAGTTTTGGTCTTAGAAAGAAACAGAAAAAACGCAAGATCTTTGAATCCAGAGATCTTTCAGGATAGTCTCCGCCCACAAGTGTGTGGGGAAAACCTGCAGAGGGAGGGGGTCCGGAGAGCGGCCGAGCAGCAGCACGCCGAGTAAAAGAGCAGCAAATGGCAAGTGTGTAGGACAGCAAACACCAGTTTTAGACTGTTTTTATTTGTTGAAATCAGAGGGTTCTAAGGGTTAACAGGTTGTTGAAGATGGGGCTGGAATCTTCCCGATTGTACTTTCTCGCGTGGCATTCGGGTTTAGACAGAAATGATTAAAAGTTTAACTCCAGCACCAGGTCTGAGAATCACCAGTGTGGAGAAAAGGTGGGAGAAAGGGTGGAGAGAGAGTGAGAGAAGAGCGAGGCTCACTCAGTGGTGGAGGTATAAGCCTCTCCATTGAGACTCTAATCGGCTCACGGTGACACAAATGCCCAGGCCAGCTTTTGTCACCTGTCCTCTAGTACCATGTTACCGATGGAAGCTCAGCTCAGTCCTCTCTCTCTCTCTCTGTTTCTCTTCTCTCTCTCCCTCTCTTTCTTTTTCCCTCTGCCTCTCTGTCTCTCTTTATCCGTCTCTTACCACTCCCTATCTCTGTCAAGCTTCCAGTCCTGCCTTCCCTTCTCTCTTTCTCTCTCTCTTTCTCTCTCCCTCTCTCTCTCTCTCTCCTTCTCCCTCCTTCTCTCTATCCCTCTGTCTCTCTGTCTCTCTCTCTCCCTTTCCCTCTCTCTCTCTCTGCTGCTGCTTCTGCTGAAGTCATCCTCAGAGTTATGTTCATCCCCCAGCACCAGCTGAGAATGGAGACTGACTGCACAATAGAGGGAGAGGACGAAAAGAGCAGAAAGAGAGCGAGCAAAGGACAAAACAGACAGATTCAGACGGATTCAGATAGTGATAATTTGAACGACTCATCGTCTCCTCAGCTCGGCAGAGAACTGCTTTAAATGCAGGGTACATCAACCCCTGATCATGGGAGCAGTGGGAAGGCCGTTCAGGGAGAGAGACTCTACGCAGATATACAGAGAAGTAATAAACTCTCTTCCATTTTGGAATGATGCGATGCTTTGTGGAGATTCTGTATCAGCAGTGGTATAAAGATGAGGCCTGTTAGCTCTCACACACTATAAACAAAGGGTCCTATAAACGCAGCCCCCGTTGACTGAATCACACACCGTCTTATCCTCTGCAGAGGTCAGGCTCCTGGCAGTTATAAAAGGAATGTGGTTTGCTGTACATTCTCCTGCTCACACACTTGATGGCAAATATGACACATCCACTGCACAAGCTAAGCAAATAGGGGTCACAAATTGATCTATATATTCTTAACTAACTGATTATGGCCCAGTTTGAGTTATCCTACACCTAAAAAAAAAACTACACCTCTCAGTGTAAAAATGTTGTCACTGTGGTGGTGCCATCAAGGGTAACTTGATTTAGGAAAGATATTTGTACCATATTGTGGTGCAGTTATGTATTATAAGTTGCTCTGACTACAGACTTTTTCAAAAAAGTGAGGCTAAAAAAAGGTACAAAACTCATTTAGGGTATATGGTCAGACCACAAGGACCATGATGTACCTTTGAGCGTACATTTGATTTTTTTCTACCTTGTGGGACTACCATTTATTGGGGTAGTGCATTTTTTCTGACAGAGTGTAGCACTAGAACATTTGCCCCCTTGAGACATCCCAGCACCTCAAAATGTAAGGGGGAATAGGGGGTGGGGGGTGGGAGGTTGTGGGGGGTGCTCTTAACAATGTGTTGCTCTGGAAATTTCAAATAGCTCAAATAAATACTGAAACAATCAAAGCAAAACAAACAGGTTAGATGGACAAAAGGAGCATTTAACATCAATTCAAACCTCAGAAACATTTGGATTTAAACACTTGGCTTGGATTCAAATTGCTCAGTCAATCAATCTGCCCTTTTACAGAGGAGTCCCTTTTAAAGCTTTTACAAACTAAGTGCAGTTCATTTATGCAGTTTATCTGGACATCAATAAATGCATTCAAACACTGGCATAGTATGATGTCTCATACTCAATACCCAATATTGCAGACAGCAAAAATGCTAAATCTGTGTCCTCAGAGCTCATACTTTTCCACAGATGTCAGAAGTGGTATGATGTCCTTCAATACTGTCCCTCAGGTTCTAGCATCTCCAGAAGCAGTTCATACTAGGTTACACAAAGCTGAGCCATAACAGTCTGTTTCAGCTCCTGGAAGAGGTGATGTAACTTTCTGTTCTCTTTCTACTTTTGCAAAATGGAAAGTAATCTACCCAGTGTCACCCAAGGACCAAAAGGTATCTTTGTAACAACATATTCTATTTGCTTCTTCTTCTTTTTTTTGCACAACATGGCAAAAAAGCATTATGTGCAGTTTTGATGTGAATATTTCATGTCATTTATTCAGTGTGTATTGGCCCTCATGTCCTAATCGGGTCAGCCACTTTGGTTCTGGAGTTGGAAAAGCTCTACAGAGGGAGCTGTAAGTCAATTTGAGACACACCCTGGGCCACTCCAGTCTCCACATTACAAAAATACTGACAGGGCCCGTCACGTTTCTCTAGCAGGCTGACTCTGGGGAGCCTAATGAAAAGCATCCTGCGGGGACAGTCCATTTTACTACTGGTTTACATATTAATCCATATTCAGGGAAGTAGATGGAAATGGCTGCGCTGGTTTACCAATAGTGACACACACACTAGCCTACTCTGTTTACATTTTTCCCCAGTAGGCCTGCAGGTCAGACGGGTTGCCCATTAACGTGACCTTCTCGACAGTATAGCGAACTGAATGTCGAACACAAATGCCTTTTTATTCTTTAATGAACAGCCGTTTGGACAAGAGGAAAAGAAGTTCGGCTCGGCTAGGAGGAAACGGGCAGACAGTTTATGTCTCTCAGCATCTTGCTGTATGCTCGCTGTCAGAAAGCGATGATCAAACCCATGAAATCTCTGTCGAAATCTGTCCACCAGAGAAAAAAGCGCTGCTTCATCGAAGCGCTCACGAAGCATCAGTTTCAATGAGTGGGGTCTGAGAGAATCTGGGGAGTGTTTTAGCATTAGCTCCCTGTCCCGGTGCTGCAGATACTGGTGTGTGTGTGTGTGTGGGGGGGTGTTATTGGCAATTGAGTAATTGGTTCTGTTGGCTTTTAAAAAGGGACAGGCTGTATTCCTAAGACTATATACGATAAGGCAGAAGACATGGGCTCAGGCAAGGAAAGAAAGAAAGGGGAAAGGATGTCTGTAGTGGAGTAATTAAATCCACTGGCCTCTCTGAAAGCATAGTCTGTTCATGGAGAGGAAGAGAAGCAGTGACTGAATGGGAAGAGAAAGAGATACACCCACCTTCTTCAAGGGTTCTATAGGGTTCTTCAAGGGTACTGCAACAAATATAGTCTGAAATTGTGATCTCTCATTTTGTTAGCTGTGTGTTTCCACCTGTGGGGTAGTAGAGAGTTTGGACAGTTGGAGAATTATAAGGGTTAAATATAAAAATAGCTCATTTTAAAGTTTTAAAGTCATTTTCAAAGAAAATATCAGATTGGTGTGAGGTGTTGATAGTGGTATCGGTGAGGAAAACATCATCTTTATTTCTCATCTATGATAAAAAAAATCCGTTGTTTAGAGCCCATTTTGCTGAGAGCGTAGCTTGGTTGGCAGATGTTGAACTCTCTTCTGTCCTCTCTGAGCAGGAAATACATACAGGATGTGACCACACCGTGCAGCAGTGTGGCCTTGGCATCGACCAGGCCAAGCTGAAACTCACACGCTTTGCTAAAAGCCTTTTTTAAGTCCTCCAACTCTACGCTATTGCCAGTCCATCACTGATCCATCCCTGCACTCACCGTATCTATTTTTTGATAGTAACTTTTTTTACTTATTTATTTATATTAACAGGCAAAATGCCACAAGCAGGCCAAAGCTTGAGTTTCAATATAACACATCAAATAAAAGCTGAGAATTACTCGTGGGGCCTTATTTATTCAACAGTGTCTGGTATCTTGCCTGATCACAGTTTTTCAGTTCCTCTTACAGCGTTTGAGGTCGGATCTGTTTGTCACGAGAATATATGTCTAGGACAGCCTAGAAGGAATCTGGCCTAAATGTTGGTCTTAATGTAGAGTACAAACTGGGTTTGAAAATTCCCATGAATGTCTTTTGAACACCTTGTAGAGCTCAAAGTGTTGACGATGGTGTGCTTGTCAAGACAAGTCCGTCATTTGTGCCATGTGCCTAGCATGACTCAAAACTCCAAATAACCTGCAAATAACCTGCTTTTCTTCTTGTTATTTTCTCTGAGGCCCAATAATGATACTTACGTATTAAAAGCAGCTGTAATTCTGTGTGTTTAAGGTTAATATATGTAAATGACTGGCCCTGTATGCCCTGTAAGTCAACTAGTAGGTGAATAGCTGATATCACAAAAACACTGAATCCATGAATCCTCTTTCAGACGTATGGACTAAAGGGTGGATGTTATTAAACTTTAACAATGTGTACACACTACATCTAACTATTTATTGTAAAAAAAAAAAAGACTCCATTTTCGATGTTTCTATGTTTCATGTTTCTATATGACTTCAGCAACAGAAAAAGACGTAAAGTTTTAATAGTTATGTTGTAAATGATGACAGTGGTTGGTGTGGTGTTGTGGTTAACACTGCTGCTCTCTGTACATCAGACAGGGTTCAATTTACCCTACCTGGATAAGCACGCTACATGCTACATCAAAAAGAGACCTTGGGCAGGACTGCTAATGTGACATTTCCTGTGTAATGTGATTAAATATAGGCACTCTGGATAATCCCCTCTGTCAAACGTTTAAATGAAACAGTATATTTACTGTAAAGTCTACTGACTTCACAACAACATGGGCTAGCGCTGTCACTTCATAGCAGGAAGGTCCAGAAGGTCTTTTCCTATGTGTGGTCTGCATGTTCTTCCCATGTCTGTGTGAGTTTCCACTGGGTTCTCCAGTTTTCACCCACGGTCCAAAGACATCAGGTGAACTGGAGATTCTGCCCTTAGAGGTGACTGTGTTTGTCAGTGTGTCGACCTGGCCAAGCTGTTTCTCCACCTTTTGTCCTTGGAGTGCTGGGACAGGTTCTAGCAGCCCTGCAACCCTGGTTAAGGATAGGATGAGCAGCTTGGGAAGTGACTGAACATGCTACATTAGTTTACAACAAAATGCACGGAATGAAGGAATTTGGAGGCGGGCTTTAGTGGGTACGACATGGGCGGAGCCCTGTTTGTGGCGAAATCCAGCACCGAAATTGTTGTCCCCAGATGTATATTCTCATTATGAGATCACGTCTGGCCCTGCAGGACTATTTGAAGGCCAGCTGATTCTAGATCAGTCCCTGTCCTACAGTATCCTATTCGCCCTGTTACTCCATGTGTACTGTATTGGCACAGTCGTGTCTACGCATTACATTATCATACCTCTTAACATCGATTTAAAATGGGATCAATGTGCTCGGATTACGTTTTTACTTTGTGGTGACTACAGTGTAACAGATAGAGAGAGGCCAATGACAGGGAACCAAGAGAGTATGGGTTTTCCTGTTTAGCATTCTGCTAAGAATGGCCAGACACACACACACACACATGCATGTACACATACATACACACACAGAAGGCGATTGTGAGCCGTCTCAATTTACTTCTGTCTGAATCCTGACAATCGCTCAGTTGTTTAAGTTTGGTTCTGCTGGGTGTATGGTCCAGCTGTGATCTGATAAAGGTGCTTTTCAGTGGTCAGACAATGAGGGAGAAAGAGAGAGAGAAAGAGAGAAAGAGAGAGACAGAGTGGGGTCTATCTATAGCTCTCATGTATCTCTTGTATGTTAAGCCACCACCCTCACATGCATTCACATGCAGAGCGAGCGAGACGGAAAAACACACACTCTGAGAACTGATGCCACTCGCTTGCAAGGAAATGGAAGCAACAGCGCTTCAGTCTGCATTTAGGTCAGAGAGCAGGTCCTCAGCATTGCAGAGTTTCACCTCTCGTAGGTGCTCAGTTCCTGTTGCTGCATTTTACCATTGCTCTGAGCTTTAACCACTTTTAGCATCTTTCACTAAGATGTTCAGTACTTACACTAGGGTTTAAAAGTTTGAAGTCGCATGACATTAACATTTTATATACAATAATGACATGATTGCCATGTACATTTTTGTATATTTGTAGATTCCTACAAAGTGACTTAACATTGTAGGAACTCTGTGAACAAGAAGTAAATGGTAAATAATATAATGTCTTGATATTTGACTACCACTTCTGAAATATGATGTTATAAATTTTAGGACATAATTCTCAGTGTTGTGCGGCTTTCTATATCATTTTAGAATCTTCAATGGGTCCGTTTGTCATTCTGGACACATCTAACATTTTTCATTTTTATTTACAGCTTTCTAGTGCGTATTTATTATTTGCACAATACAAGCATGTTAGAATTGTTTTATACACCAACCTGCAGCCATATTGATTTTACGTGTTACTGAAAATGCTGGTAATCAGATGTCTGATGCATTTAATGGCTCAGATTATTATTACACAAAATGGTAACACATGCCCGAGACATTATTTTATGATTGTTTTGAGTAGATTTGGCCTAAAATTTAAAAGCATTTCACATTGTAGAGGTACATGTAGGCCTTTACAAGGCAAAATTACACAAATAAACCCTTTTTCTAGAGGACTTGCTTAGATTCACTTGTGGTTATATGTAGTAAATATAGTGGTTATTTTTGTGTTGTTGACGTCATGACCCTTGGTTCCATTCACCACCACTGTAGAGAAAATTCAAGGTGGTGAGAGTCTCTGCAATTCACCATCAAACCACTACAAGAGACTTATCTCAAGGATTGAATTATGCAGTAATTTGAGGAAAACCACAAAACTAATCTCCCACAAGATGTGAAAGAATATTAGCCAACCTATCAGTTTACACCACATTGACATAACTACAGTCTACAGTTTTATATAGTCTTTACAGTAACACTGATCACGCTGAACAGCAAAGAGGTTGTTTGAATTTCTCGTAATATTTGTGCTGCTCCTAAGGTTTTCTCTCTTTTTTTAATTTGAATGATAAACTGATACTCTTTATTCTTCTTCCATTTTGGTGAAAATCTAAAAGCTGACAGGCTACATTGCTAACAGGAGTTTCCTTTCACCAAAACTGTTTTAAAACAGTAAAATAATATATTAAATAATCTAATAATATATTAAAATCAACCTTGCAACATGCAAATTCTTTTTTTCATTTTGGGCTTATCAGCAAAATCCAGTGTTAGTCTACTAAAGATTAGATGTTAGTTTTGCATGCTATCTTTCACTCTTCCTAGAATAAATATGGTTTTCCTGCTGTGTTACTGTAGTAGTGATCTGATATACCCACTATAAATCTTAGCTGTCCGTGTCTAACAATGGCTGTACTTCATTCTTGCATGTTATCACTCATACTTTCCAGTAGCCAGTGTGTGTCATTAGAGAAGTATGTCTACAGCAGCAACAAAATGAATGTGCAACATCAGTACATGAAGAGAGTCTATTCATTAGCTTTCTCAGAATTCTGCAGCATAGATGACATTTCATGCTAAACAGCTAGAACGAAGGCCATCCTTGAAGAATTAGCTTGACCAAAAATCATATTTGAACACTTTTTTCCCTCACCCCAAACCTAAGACATTCATTTGACACATCCTGACTTGCTAAAACATGTTTGGTGTCTGAAGTTTTGCACTGGAGCTATGATGCTAATGTAGCTAACAAATAATGGAAGTGGATACATTTATAGCATTGTGCAAGCCACACACTTGTTCCTGCTGGAAAAGCATTATATGCCATTTTCTGGTTAAAAACAACAACAACAACATTAACAGCTGGTGGCCTATTGGTTAGGGAGTTGCCCCTGTGATCAGAAGGTTGTGGGTTTGAATGCCAAGACTGCTAGTGGCACCACTGAGGTACCCTTGACTTGGTGAGGTACTGCTTCACTTGGTGAATGGGTTAAATGCAGAGAAAGAATTTCACCCCGTTCACACTGTGTGGTGTGGTGTGTTCACGTATGACAAACTTTGCATAGGTAAAAACAGTAGTAGCAGTCATTTTGAAACCATATTTTTGTCTGTGCCTTCATTTCTTGTAGACGACAGTACGTCTTCAGCCAGAAACTACATAAGCACGTCTATTTGAGATTACTCAACAGTGGAACTCAGTTTTAGGAGAGTATGTGATGCTTTAGGCATGCAGTTAGTATGGTGCTAATTGCTGGGGTGTTAGCCTCCATTACTTGCTTCCTTTTGAACTGGGAAGCCGAAATTTCCAAGTTCCTAGAAGTAATATTCAACTGGAACACCCCTGAAGTTGGATTTCTGACTCAGAAAGTGAGAGAACATCACCAACCATGCCCTCAATATCCAAGATGGCTGATCAACAGTAGTGAAAGCTGTAGTGAATAGTGTTTAATGGCACTTCTCTTTAAAACAGAGTCTCATTAAATCAGTTGTAAACACAGTATTGTCCAACTTGTATCCGTGGACATGTTGCTATGGTGTTTGTATGCACAAAAATAGCGTAATGCATTGTTATCTGTAATCCATGTTAACTGGCATAGCTAACAATGGCTAGAACCTGGCCTTCCGACTTGTTACAGGAACACAATCAACTCGGGTATGAAGTCATTAAAAGCTCTGACTTCCCGCTTCCCAGTTAAATGGAATGCAGCATTAGTCCTGAAGCTTGATGTGTAAACCTAAGGAAGCAAACATATGGAAACCAGACATATCGATCAACTATATTTGAGATAAGGGGGAAACATTGTGTAAATATGATTTTTGTACCTAAACAACTCTTTTAAAAATTACATCACTTTCAGCCAATATTGACTTGTCCCATGATTATTGTATGTAGGTGCGACGTTATTTTGGTATCAAAATCAATTTCTTTACTTTTTTTGCTTGTTGCTGTTTCACCAGCTGCTGGTGTAACGAGGAATTAGTGAGTCAATGAATCAATATCTCTCCCCGGATAAAGAGCAGATGTTTTTTTTACTCGTTTGAACAGCCAGGCCTTCGTGAGCAGCAGTGGTGGTGGTGAATTGCAGCGTTTTTAGCCGCCTTTGTTACATGCAGCCCTGCCCAGGTGCAGCTAGTATTAAGGAAGTTGAAAGATCTCAAACACGTGAATTATTGCTACAGGAAGACTTTGTGTGAGCTTAGCGTGAATTAGGAAATTAGTGGGCTGCCAGCAGTTGATCGGTATCATGTGCACTCTCGTGCTGAATCAAAAAGATGGATTGGATGTAGCACGGTTTGCAGTGGCTGCAATATTTCAGGATGCGCCTCCTTACTTATCTAAACCAGCGCCGATAAGGGGGAGAGCGAGAGCCCAACTGTATTGTCATCGTTTCAGGAAATTGATTATTTGTCTGCTTTGGGGAGGTCAGTAATGTTTACACGCGCACCAATGGTTCGCTATCAGTCTATGGCTTTGTTCACACGGCAGAGCAAATCAGATTTGCTGCTGAAATCACACCAGTTTGAAAACAGTTAGAGCACAGAGGATGAGGTAACAGTCTTCTTTTGGAAAGATTATGTCCTGCGGTGTGCAGTGGATAATATATTTTGTACATTGCAATGTAGTGCTGTGAGTTAAAGGAAGGGTTTGGTGAAAATCTACAGTTTTTTCACTTAACCTGGGGGTTGCAGAGACTAGTCTACCAGCTCAGCCATGTTTGGACAGTTAGTTTTGCACTGGAACTATGAGCTACGTCACCCAAAAATGGTAGGGAAATTAGCCTTGTTGTCCCAGTGCAAAATTTTTAAACACCAAGGATACTTTTAAGTTAAGGGTGAAAATGTGTGAATTTGATGTTTCACTGAACTATCCATTTAAAGTGAATATGGGTGGGTGAGGGGGTCTAGTAGAGGCCAGTAGGTTTAGGTCTATGGCAGGGAGTATAATGGTGGTGTAGCTGGTGCAAAAAGGAAATTAGTATGTCTTCCTTTCTGGGCGGATGAGAGAGAGAAAGAGAGAGAGAGAGAGAGAGAGAGATAAAGAGAGAGACAGAAAGAGGTCGTTCTGAGTCTTTCTTCTTCAGGCCCAGCTGCAGAAGTGTAAGGGTAGTGTGGCTATGCATAATGGCCCCACTGATGGAGTGAAGGATTCTCTTTTTTCTTTCTTTCTTTCTTTCTTTCTCTCTCTCTCTCTCTCTCTTTCTGTTTCATTGGGACAGCTGTTCTTCCTGCCCCCGTGGGCAGCAGGCCACATGTCTGCAGGGGGCTAACAGACACACACACACACACACACACACACAAACACACAGAGTCATTGCACAGGAACTTGCACACGCATGCACATGCATACAGAGGAAACACACAGTCACAATCAGATACAAGAGGAAGTGACAGAAACTTACCCAGACACAAAGCACTCATCATACTTTATTTTGAGCTACATATTTTTTTTTTTACTCAGTTTCGCCTGAACTTAGCCCGTTTGATTTTGGTGTGGATAATGTGAGTTTTACAGAGAGCCTAACCTGGCGGTCACGGCCGTGTGGCGACAGCCTGAGCTCCAGCGTGCAAGGCTCTATATGGGGCTGCTAGACTGACATAGCCACAGACGCATCATCATCTGCTTCTCTGCCTAGTGATACACTCTTAAAGAGAAAGTGTAGCTTTGGTGCTGGGATCACACGGAGCCACAGAAGCAGCATTTAGCGAGGTGCAGGTACACACACACACACACACACACACACACACATACACACACACACACTCAAACACACACACACACACACACACACTCAATCATGGCAACTATTCTTTCTGCCCTGCACCCACATTTAACAGACTTAAAAAGCCTTAATGGTTAATCTGTATTTTCCCCTCAGACAAAGAGAGATTTCAGCTGATTATGGACTTTTTGTCAGAGGACATGACGGTGGAGGGGTAGGCAGATGGAGATGTTAAAGGATGGATGAATGTTTTTACTACTGCCATCGTTTCCTTTTTTTAACATATAACATTGAGGAACTTCATTCTTCCTGAAATGAGTATGTAAGTTTTACATTAATTATATACTTAATTTTAGTTTTATAACATTTATGGTCATCTTATATGTAAAGTTCAGAAAAATGGTATACGTAAAGTTTATAGTAATCCTAAACATATAATAATCTTATATGTAGTTTAAGGTAATCTTATATGTAGTTTATAGTAATCCTATAGGTAGTTTATAGTAATCTCCTACATAAAGTTTATAGTAATCTTATACATAGTTTATAGTAATCTTATATGTAGTTTACAGTTTATAGTAATCCTATAGGTAGTTTATAATAATCTTATATATAGTTTAGAATAATTTTATACATAGTTTATAGTAATCTTATATGCAATTTATAGTCATCTTATACCTAGTTTATCTTAATCTTGTACACAATGTTTATAGCAATCTTACATGTAAGATAGTTAATAACCATATACATAAAGTTTATAATAATAGTGTAGTATAATAGCAGCAGGAGCCCCCAGAATCTCAGTGTTTTCTCAGTTAACCAAACCCTGCACTTGGTCCAGAAAATGGGGAGTTGGCTAGACTCGCCATGAATAATTGAGAAATGTCTAACCAACAACCCCCCCCACCACCCCACCCCCCCAACTATGCTTATTAATTATTACGCCATGCCAGATGCATGTCCAATTCTTTTCCTGAAGGACAGATTTTTTGGTGAGTCTGCTTGATAAAATTAGTGGGGTGCACTTTTTTTTTCTTTTGTCATCAGCAGATGCTAAAAACAGCATAGCCTAAAGGTGGGTTTGACCTCACTATGCTAACAGAGCCCAGCCGAGAGGTTGCATGATGCTACACGCAAAGTTGCTTGCGTAAAGGTCATGTCCTACACTGTCCGGAATCCAGTGCAGATTTTGTTATGGAGCTGAATGCAAATGAAACATCAGATACTAGGAAGATATGAACGCTCGTGAAAATATATAGGATTTTATACACAATGCATCCTCTGAATAACTTTGAATGAGGACAGACACGAAAGTATGAAAGCCTATGTGTGTGCGCGCATGCAAATTCAATTCCGACTCACCCTTGGAGACAAATGAAAAAAGCCAAGAATACAAATCGGTGCCCTTATTGCTACTTAGCTTTTTCTAGTAAATTAGCCCGGAGTTCACTTAGAATGTTACAGGTCTCGATCACTGGCCTTCATAGACATAATCACAGCTCTGGGACCAGCCTGCATCCCAGCAGCTGATCTTGAGGCAGTGACCACCATTAAAACACAAGCTATAGCCCCCATTACATGCTCAGAGACTTACCGCGCTAATTATATGTGCTTTTAGTGTGTAAAAGCACAAAGGTAGGCTGGTGCTCCCATTACAGGACCAGATTGTATAATTACTAGTTACATTTACTCAGTGACGTGCACTGACGAATGGATTTGACAATTCATTACATGCTTTTTTTTTTTAGGATTTTTTTAGTATTTTAATTTTCACATTAGTCTTATCATTACCTTACTTTGACCTTTTTTTCTCCAGTTCTAAAGCAGTGCATTGTGTTCTATCTATATGTCATCAATATGTTGTTTTATTACTTTCTAACTGGACATGGAACCTTTTTCCCAGCCAGTCTGCAGAGGAGCAGGGAGCAGAGGGGCGTGGAGGGAGCAATAAGTCAGCCAGACGGTCCCTGCTTAGAATATGAAATAAAAAAAGAGCCATATCAAATGAATGACGGAGAGGGTGAGAGAGAGAGCCAGGGCCAATTACTTAACAGTCTTTCAGCCCTGGCTGCAGTCCGAGAGAGAGAGAGAGAGAGAGGGAGGGAGCCGGCAGTGTGCAAGCAATACAGAGAGGAATAGTGGGAAGGCGAGTGTGTTCATTCATTTGCATAATGCCACTCAGCGTGATATTTGGTGTCGCCTTTTTTTTTTCATTCTGCAATACTATTTGCTCTAATACAACTCTGGCCACAGAGCGATTCAGCAAAGCGCAGCTTCAAGAGGCAGCAAAACACAATGAAAAGCAAAGCAGACCAATCAATAGCAGGCCCTGGGATTGGCTGGTGGAATCGGTGAGAATCAGAGGTTAATTGGTCCAATTACTCAAAATCCATGCCTCTCATTGGTCGATATGGGATTCTGATAACGAAATCCATCAGACTGGCTTCCAGTCATCACTAACAATATTGATGACTGTATCTGAAGAAGGTGAGGCTGTAACACATTAGAGATGGCTCCGATATGATACATGGAGTCAGTATAGGGCCCATATTGACAGAAAACACTGGATCGGGCTTCGTCGGAGAGAAAAGCATGATGTGTTTGAGCATGATGGTCTATTTTCGGAAGATCTTAAGTATTTTAGTTAAAAACAGCTCATTTTAAGGTGGCCCCTTATTGTCATGCGTGAACACACCACATTGTGAATGTTGTGAAATTCTTTCTCTGCATTTAACCCATTTACCCAGTGAAGCAGTGGGCATCTAGCGACGCAGCGCCCGGGCAGCAGTGTATGAGTACCTCAGTGGTGCCACTGGGAGTTCTGGGATTCCAACCCACAACCTTCCAATTGCAGGGGGAACTCCCTGACCACCAAGGAATCAGCTGCACCACAACTTAGTAGAAAAATCACATCCATATCAGGTGTAACTCAAGGTTTCAACATCAATGTCGTTATCAGACGGCATCATGACGTCTTTATTAAACACCACACTCGACTCTGAACAAACAACCTGAAATGGCAAAATACTCAGAAACTATTTTTCACACCAGAACTATTGCACGCAGAAGATGACGCAAGTGTGTTACATCCTATTCTGGAAAAACAAAAAAACAAGGAGAGTGAGAGTTTCACCTCTCAGTCAGAAGATTAAACTTAAGCTTTTTGTATGTTGTACAAACAGAAATCTTAACCAGTTTCAGCTGCTTGTGGAGATGCCAGCCCCATATAGCCTGTGGTTTTAGGTAGTAAATATAACTAGACGCATTTCCGCGAGAAAATGCTGAGTGTGATTGTGTGGTTGCTATAAAAGCAGTGTTTAGAGACACCTAAAAAGAATTTTGTGCCAAAAAATGTGCCAAAAAGGTTTCAATTCTGCCAAAAGTTTTGTGTTAAAAAAAAATTACTCACACAGTGGATTCGAACCGGCAATCTTCTGATTCAGCGGCCGGCGCCGGTTCCATTCACCACCATACTGCAGAAGTTTGAGTCTACAGATTCTCTACAGTTTCTTAACAATTTCACATAATAAACACTTGAGTTTATTTACATCTCAATAATTTAAATATTCACAAATTTTCATAAAAAAGCTGAATTCCCCAATAAAGCATTTGATCGCGTTTTGGAGGATGTGTTGCTCTTTACAGTATATTAAACCAGCAAAAAATACAAAGAAATCTTAAGTCTGCAATACCAAATTAGCACACAAGGCCTCTCTTCTGTTTCCTGCCATTTAAAAGGGAATTCCACCAGTGTATTCTTTCAAATTCTCTGCACAACTCAGAAGAGGACATGTCAGCAACGCCATTCAGAGCATCCTGATGTGAAATGGTTTATTGCAGAGAAATTTACTGACTTACAGTGGTGGTGAATGGAACCAGGAGTCACAGTGTTCACAACACAAATCCAGCCAAACCCAATGAAAAAATGAAATTTTTAAGTGTAATGTTGATGATGGAAAAATAGCGGTAAAAATACATGGGAATATTTGGGAATTGTATTATAACACACTGGGGCAGCTGGTGGCCTGGTAGTTAGGGAGTTGCCCCTGCAATCACAAGGTCATGGGTTTGAATCTTTGGACTGCCAGTGGTACCACTGAAGTACACTCGAGCAATGCACCGTCCCCACACACTGCTCCCCGAGCACTCCGTAGAAAGACAGACATGGAGAGAACCTGCAACAGACAGAAAAGAGAAACTCCACACAGACAGAAAACCTGAACCACCCCAGCCAGGAATCAAACCCAGGACCACTGTGCCCCAAACCCATTTCATGTAGCAAATTCCCGTGAGGGAGCTTCAGACGTCTGGTTCCATTCTCTGCCACTGTTAACACTTCTGATTCAAATTTCTTTAGAACAGAGCGTTTCACACCCAACGAATCAGGAAGACTGTTTCTTAACCATTTAATTATGCAGGAATTTTGATTTTTTTTTTTATTATGATGTTATTTTATTACTGCACATTCAAGGAGTGAAATGTCTTAGTTAAAATTGTTTCCTTTTTTCTAAACTGCCACAAGGCTCTAAATCTGAAATGTGTTTTTTTGTTGCCTTGGTAATCTACCCCTCTCTCCCATCTTAATATGGATGTGTGTGAGTGTGAGATTTGTTTTAATCCCGTCTATACGCGAGAGAGCGCAATAACAAGGGCGCGTGGCATTTCGGAGAGCAGGATAAAGCTCATGTCATGTGAGGCTACTCAGTGTCGTCTCATGTATGAGGCATGAGGGGAGGAAATCACAAAAAATGAACAAAAATGCTATTATTTGTATATAAATGGTGTTGATTTGATTAAATACGATCCATAGTGTATCATTTATCACCAGTGTGGGAAAATATTCTTGGACAAAAAGGAAGGCCATAAGAATGACTGTGGTGGTGTGGTGTTTTTATCAACTGATTTGATAAAAAATAATATATTTTATCCAGTAATTTGTGTCTTTCGTCCTGGAATGCAAACCTTTATGGCACCTCTCTGAGATTCAGTGAACGGCACTCTGACGAACGAAGAAAGTAACAAAGACGACTAACATTAAACTGATGCAAGAAATCAAAAATGTCTCTCAAAAGACAATGAGATCATTAGATCACCTACCACTTTTGATCACATTCAATTCACCAAATATTTGTCATTAACGCCCTCGTACACAGAGCACCTTGATGATGAACGATAAACTATGGATCATATTTTAGCAATTCAACACTGGTTTAATCAAATGCTTTCGTGAATCACGACGATCATTCATATTTTCATTTCACATGCATTTGCCGTGACTTCATTTCTCATTTTCATAACTTCCACCCCTCAGGGCCCGGGTGTGTGAGGGTGGTGATGCAGATGACAGGCATGTTTAACTGCCACTGCTGAAAATAACTTTAAAATGTGAAAAAAAATAACTGAACTTTATGTAGGAATGTTTTAGGGTGGAGTATTTTTATTTTTTATTTATATAGTTTCATTATCGCTTCTCTTGTTAATGGCTGGTTGTTTTGGGGTTGTTTTCATTTCTAAATGATTCATTGTTTTAATACAGAAAAAATGTGCTCGTTTTCTCAATAGAGAACAGCATAAAATATTTAGACACTGCAGGGATATTTTAAAATTCCCACTCCACTTACAGGACTTTCTAACAGTAACTGTGTACAAACAGCCAGTGAGACGCTCAGCTCACCAACCGTTTAGAACTCAGAAGCTTAGATTGCCAACCAATCAGCACTCAGTAGCTTAGAATGCCAACCAATCAGCACTCATTAGCTTAGAATGCCAACCATTCAGCACTCAGTAGCTTAGAATTCCTACCAATCAACACTCAGTAGCTTAGAAAGCTAATCAATCAGCATTCAGTAGCTTAGGATGCCAACCATTCAACATTCAGTAGCTTAGAATGCCAATCAGTCAGCACTCAGTAGCTTAGAATGCCAACCAATCGACACTCAGTATCTTAGAATACCTACCAATCAGCACTCAGTAGCTTAGAATTCCTACCAATCAACACTCAGAAGCTTAGAATGCTAACCAATCAGCAGTCAGTAGCTTAGAATGCCAACCATTCAACATTCAGTAGATTAGAATGCCAACCAATCAAAACTCAGTAGCCTAGGATGCTAGTGCCCTACTGTCCGAAACCTATTTACTGTAAAAAAATGTCTGCAGATCTTTCTTCTTCTTTCAAAATTAAAGAAAAGTTGTGCGTGAAAGATAATAAAACAGCACTCTAACATTTCATCTGACTCTAACATTTGACCTTGGCAGGCTGGTACTGAATGCCTGCAGCCTGAACTAGAACTCAGAAAGCAGTAGGTGTGATAAGTCAGGATCTAAGCTGCTGGGGGGGTGGGGGTTGGGGGG
>JBBPCZ010000089.1:9593686-9606412 GCA_037974445.1 Brycinus macrolepidotus
ATTACAGCTGTGTTCTACTATCATACCACTAATTACAGCTGTGTTCTACTATCATACCACTAATTACAGCTGTGTTCCACTATCATACCACTAATTACAGCTGTGGTCCACTATCATACCACTAATTACAGCTGTGTTCCACTATCATACCACTTATTACAGCTGTGTTCTACTGTCATACCACTAATTACAGCTGTGTTCTACTGTCATACCACTAATTACAGCTGTGTTCTACTATCATACCACTTATTACAACTGTGTTCTACTGTCATACTACTAATTACAGCTGTGTTCTACTATCATACCTATCATACCACTTATTACAGCTGTGTTCTACTGTCATACCACTTATTACAGCTGTGTTCTACTATCATACCACTTATTACAGCTGTGTTCTACTATCAAACTACTTATTACAGCTGTGTTCTACTTTTATACACTTGTTACAGCTGTGTTCTACTATCATACTACTTATCACAGCTGTGTTCTACTATCAAACTACTTATTACAGCTGATTTCTGCTATCATACTACTATGTGCTACTACTTAAAGCACTTACTACAACTAGGTACTATTATTATCTGTGTAGTACTATTATTCTCCTTACTACTATTATTTACTACTCTCATACTGCTTATTACAGCTCATTTATGCTATCATACTTTCAGCTTCTTATTGCAGATATGTACTGCTATCATAGTACCTATTCAAGTAGTGTTCTACTGCTGCACTACTCATTACAGTAGCATTTACACAGTGGACAGTACTTTACCAAGTACCAGAGCTATTAGAAGTCTGTTTCTCAGCAGCATGGTGATAGTGACACTGTTTTCTAAATTAAGTAGCTGTGAAACAGTTTTATTGCTCATGTAACAGGGCATTGTGGGCAGTGTTCAGCGTTTGGTTATTTATATTTGACTTTTTGATATCAATAATTTAATTGGATTTGTCCAAACATTTGGCTAGTACTGGGACAATAATTACCTGACATGAAATTATATTAAGTAACATAGAGACCCATTACAACGGGCACAATCCAGACAACAAATGATCATTTTTCATGAAAAACAATCACGTAAAACGGTGTTCTTGTTGTGTCTCACAGACCATCAGAATTTCTTTGGCATGGATGATCGGCTGGGGCCAGTGGCCATCAGTTTTCGGCGCGAGGAGAAGGAAGCGTCCAGCGGAGCTCAGTACAACTACAGGATCATATTCAGGACCACAGAGGTGAAAATGTTCACACACAGCAGCGTACACACACACTCTCTTACACACATGTACATGTGTGCGTATGTTGGTTTCTACGTTGACCTCACTTTGACAGACTTTCTCTCACTTACTCACAAGTGGGCTTATGTAAGAGCTTCTAAACAGAAGTTGAGCAAGGCTGAATTGTAGAAAAGTCGCATATGTTCAGCATGTCTTCCTTTATCACATTCCATCACTTTTTCTTCCTCTTTCTGTGCTTCCTTCCCTCTTTGCCACCCGTAGTTTTTCTTCTTCTTTTGTAATCGGCTGCATCTGTCACATCATCCTCCATCTCTCTCCTTCGAACCCTTCATTTGTCTCTGTCTGAAAAGCCTGAGGTCGAGGAGACGAAAACCAGAAACAAACGGTGTGTTGCTTCTAAAAAGAATAAAACATGATCACCCTTAAAAGGCCCATTTTATTAAATTAAAGTGTCCTTTAGTCACACGTGAACACACCACAGCATAGCACACAGTGTGAACTGCACAAGATTCTTTCTCTGCATTTAACTCATTCACCAAGTGAAGCAGCGGGCAGCCAGGAACACAGCGCCCGGGGAGCAGTGTGTGGAGACGGTACCTTGCTTAAGGGTACCTCAGTGTTGCCACTAGCAGTCCTGGGATTCAAACTCATGGCCTTCTGATCACAGGGGCAACTCCCTAACCACCAGTCCACCAACATGGGAACATAGATTTTCAGTACAAATGCAGTATATTGATACTAAGCCTGTGTTGAATTAATTGATTTTGTGATGTCACAAAAGGTGCAAGCCCCTCACGCTGAAATTATAAGGAGTATAGTCTTGCCTTTGAGTCCGGTGCATGTTACTGCTTAAAGTGGCCAGTAACTGCCTACTATTATAGAAAAAAGAAATTAGCCATAGGGGAAGCCAAACAGAGCAGCAGAACTGCCGAAATCTTGACAGTTGTGGCCAACTTAACTTGCTAGATATCACAGTGTCTGTCCATGTGTGGGCGGAGGGTTTGAGGCTGAGACTTTTTGAATGAGGCACGAAACAGGGCAGCCAGGCAGAACAGAGGTCATTTGCATTTGTCGATCTTAAAGATACAGTAAAATAAACAGCCTGTTTAAATAAATAAATAAATAATAGGGATAAAAAGGGATAAAGAGAGGTTGTTTTCCCTCCAGACTCCCAAATGACTTTCCACACCTACTGTTTAATTAAATCAGGAGTACATGCCATCTGTGTGAAAAAAAAGGAACAGAAACAAATTGAAAATATAGACAGAAGTGTTAAAATGCAAATTAACCAATTCTGTTCAGAGGAAACCCATTTGTTTTTTATGCCGTTCTTTGTCTTTCCTATCACCCCTTTATCCCTCATTACCGCTGCCCTATCGCCTTTCTTCCATCCCTCTTTTTCCTTATCACCTTTAACTTCTACTGGAGTAGAATCTTCTGTCTCTCTCTCTTTAGCCCTGTGTAAGTGCTATTGTATCTCTCCCTGGGGAGAAGTTGCTTCCTACTTCTCTTTCTGTATCTCTTCATGCGTGTCTGCAGTGCTGTATGTTTGCATGCATTCTTCTCCTTTCTTCTTTTTTGTTATCTCTCTAAGAGTGTTTGATACAGCAGAAATTTGTTATCTCCATACTTGAAGAAATTTACATGTGTAGCAATATTTTCTTTTATAGGACTGTTAAAAAAATTTATCAGAATGAACCCCTTAGCAATTAACTGCTTTCACCTTATTTGATCCACAGAGTGAACACAGTTTCCAATGTTTCATCACTGACATCCAGGGACAGGGTCCGCATGTTCCAATCAATAAGTGTATCTAATATCGTATATATTAAATATACATAATATAGGCCCTCATTCAATGTACATATTATATATATTATATAGGCACTCATATATGTGTGATTGACATTATATAGTCACTCGTTCAATGTATGTATACAGTAGACCCCCGAAATTCGCGGGGCTTACGTTCCAAGAGCACCTGCGAAAAAAACTTGAATTTGTGATGTGGTAAAAAAAATGCCTATAAATGCCTATTTTTATGGTCTAAACCCTAAATATGCAGCCAAATATGCTCCCAAAACACGTTAATTTCCTTTTAAACTCAGCTTAATACATTACCTGTAAAAAAAAAAATGTAAAGGTAATCCCGTATACGTACTGTACAGTGTACACTGAACTGCTGTCTCCCGCAGTGCTAGAATGTAAAATATCGATGTTACCCCTATATGTACTGTACTTTAATTCATGCAAGCGCGTTTTCTTTGGTATGCGCTGCCGTTTTCTTTGGTATAAGCAGGGTAAATACAGTAATAATTTAATTGAAATGATTAGTTAGGTTCTAAGAAAAAATCCGCGAACGACTGAGGCCGCGAACTCTGAACCGCGACTTCGCAGGGGTCAACTGTATCAAATGGTTTCACCTCCTCTTCGATTATAGCGTCACACTCTCATTCATACAGCTCATGTATTCTTGTTACAGAGGGGAACTGGAGTTTTTTTTTTTTACTTTGCTGATGCACTTTACTGCTTGTTCATTTATATTTAGGTCTTCTGCAAGCACTGTTCAGTGTGGCCTCCTAAAGGTGCTTAAGTTATTGCTTTAAAAGCTGCTTTAAATGCTGTGAATGAGAATCGTGCTCATTAAGGGGAGGTTTGTTACACTATGAGTGTGTGCATGAGCGGCTGGGCTTCAGCCTGCACTACTACAGATGGTTCGGAAAATGCATTAATGGTGTTCAAAACTAGTACTGTTAAAAAAATATGACGCTAATGAGTTATGGTATGTTTTTATGGTTTTCTGATGTTTTGTTAACTTGCTATTTGATGCTCTGTGAATGTGAAATTTTAAAACAGTCATTTTACTTATTTTTAAAGATAGCATTAATTTAAGGTCCATGACTAATTAGTCTGGGAAATCGGCCTGTATTTACACAAAACACCCTCAAATTCAACTGCGTCCGTTTCCTCTCTTGTCTGTAGCTGAAGACCCTCCGTGGCTCCATCCTGGAAGAGTCAGTGCCGTCGGCGGCACGGCACACGACCCCCCGAGGGCTCTCTCCGAAAAGACTGCTAGAGTTCATCCTGCCTGACCTGAACCTGCACTGTCTGAGGCTGGCCTCCAACTCGCCCAAAGTCCGCGACACGCTGCTCAAACTGGATGAGCAAGGGGTGAGCTCATTGTTCTCAGAGCAATTTTACTGGTGGTCATTAATTGCCAGGAAGTATTTTCTGGTCTGCCCTTAAGGCGGATATGTCATGCTAACGACTCATAGGGTCCAAAGATCTGAAAGGCTGCTTTTTATTTCCTGAAGACAAGGCCATGTGTTTCAGTGAACTACACACTTTAAAGCTTTACGAAAAATCTACCCTTATCCGTTAATTATGTGCTGTTGCCTTTATGTAAGGAACATGATCTAACGTAGCCCACAATTTATAGATTCATCACAAATCTTGTTGAAAAGGAAACACATGAACAGTATATATTTCTATTCATGCATCAGTTAAACCAATATTCATGCATCAGTTGAACCAATAGTGAGTGTTTACATATCTAAATTGTTCAGATTTAACGTTAGACGTATCTTCCAGCACTGCTCTATTTTTCTGAGCATCAGTTTCACTCATCTTACTCCTACTGCATTCCATTAAACCCGGAATAGAACCACGAAGCCCAACAGCAAATGACACATGACTTGACATTTACACTATGAAAGGCAATCAGTCTAACCCCTTTAAGGGAAACAAGTTATTTAGCTTGTGAGCTTATTCTGACTTTGTCTATTCCAGAAAGTGTCCAGTATATCTATTCACTGGCATTATTAAAACCTTTTCATTTGGAGTAGACTTCGTTTAACAAACTCTCTATGGTCCATGACAAGATGATGATTAATGAAGTGGCCTGTATTCATTCACCTTGAACATTTTAACCACAACACAGCAAATTAATAATGTACATTACATTATTACACTGTAGAAAACAGATGTATGTTTACTGGGAATGTACATTAACCATCAATTCACATATTCTTTATAGTTAAATAAATAACAGTATAGTTGCTGTAAATGTATAAGTACTGATGAATACTTCATTTTTGTACATAATTTTAGGGTTTAATCTCTCATGTGTAATTGTTGTTAAGTAATAACATGTTATATTCATTCATGTTGTATATAAATGTTAAAAAATCATTAAAAAATGTCACACAGCAAAAAGAAGCAAACAAAGCTTAAGATATTCTAAAATTTGGTGCTACTTAACATTGACATCACAAAGCAGTTAAAGACAAACACTGAATTATTTAAGTAACTGCTATAATTGTTTACAAAAGAATAACATATAATTAATTAGTAATTAAATATGAAGTTTATGAAGTTACTAAAACCCACGTAAGATCAGTCATTTTAGTCACTGAAAATACGCTGACAATGTCAATATTTACCCTAAAATGTTTTGCTTTATATACTAAAAATTAGATAAGGTTATTTTCAACTTGCTATATTCACAAATCCCTTTATTTTGCAGTCGTTCACAAACATGTAGCTATTTGGTTATAAATTACACAGTGTCATAAAGCTCATAGTAATAAATGCCAATTTGAATGTTAATTTGCGAACATAACAGGGGAAATAATGGTCAGTAGTATTAAAATAGCAGCTTCCGTATAGGACATTCATGTTTCTGAGTGGCGTGAGAGCGTGAGGGCGCGCTCCGTCATCGGGAGATTGTGAGTTTGGGTCCTGGCTTTGCCATCTGTGGAACTGAAGTCCAAGAGTGTTAACAGCACTGAGTGATTGAGGGAGTCCTAACTGGAATTGACTGCGACTAAATCTGCTCCTGACTGTAGTCACTGTTTGTGCTTAGCTCAGTGGTCAGCTGTAAGTAGTGCTCAATATTTTATGGTCTCGTATTGTACGTGTGGATGCCTTAATAAAAAGCCTTGTAAGTGCTTCTGTTGTGCTTAACAGATCTGTCAAACATGCTGAGGGAGTAAAGTTGAGATGCTTATGGAACGACCTTAGCGTAAAAGAGTGTGTGTCCTGGTGTGAGGAAGAGAGTGAAGATACAAGTGATACAGATTTGAGAAGCAGTGCTACTATTATGAATGGTGATCAGCCAAGGCATATTTGGTGTCTGAAATTTGCTTCTTTATTTTGGAGTTTGCTTCTTTATTTTGGAGTTTGCTTCTTTATTTCTTAATTTTTTATCTGGAGCTACAAGGCTGATGCACAGTGTCTTGAAACATTATAAATGAAAACCCCATTCTTCCATTTTTCAGGTCCTCATATAAGACAAGAAGGACGTGAAGAAACACAAAACACGATCATTTCATTTACTGAAGGAAAAATGTTTAACAACACATTCTTAACTCATGTGTCATAATTATACATGACCTTAATAATTAGTGGTACCACCTTTAGCTGCAACAACTGCAGCCGAATGCTTCTTACAACTTGAGATCAGTCTTTCACATCACTTTGGAGGGATTTTGGCCACTCTTCTTTGTGGAATTGTTTTTAATTCAGTCACATCGGAGGGATTTAGAGCATGATCTCCCTGATCTCAATAAGTCAGGACTCGCCACTGTAAAACCTTAATTTTGTTTTTGAGCCACTCAGAGTTGGACTTGTTTTTGTGCTTTGGATCGTTGTCTTGCTGCATAACGCAATTGTGTTTGAGCTTCAGATTATGGACAAATTACCAGAAAGATGACCAGACATTCCCCTTCAGGATTTTCTGGTAGAGAGCAGAATTTATTGTACCATCAGTTATGGCAAATCGCCCAGGCCCTGAAGCAGCAGAGCATCTCACACCATCACACTGCCACCACCGTGTTTGACAGTTGGTTTGATGTTCTTATTGTGGAATGCAGTGTTAGCTTTACACGAGAAGTAACGGTTCCTAAAAGTTTCACTTTCAGCTCATCAGTCCACAGAACATTATTCCAAATGTGTGCCAAATGTTAGAAGATCATCCACAAGCCTTTATGTCCCTCTTGGTACTCTCCTTGCATCCACTCTTCCGAGTTTGCTTCATTTGGAGATAATTTGTGGCTCACTGGAAATTGCTCGATAACCCTTAGTTTAAGTTTCTGCAACTCTTTCATATAAGTTTCTGTTCCAGCATTTCTTTTGAAAATGTTTATCTATACTTTTTACTATACTCCACATGGCTGGAAGTGTTTTATTGAAATGATGCTGAGAATCAGCAAGGCTGGCAGCCTTTAAGCCTGGGTGTGTCTAGTCTTCCTGACCCTAATTATCAACTCAGTTTGCTTAACTGGTTGACTGAGTAACTGCGGATTGCCTTTTCACAGATGTCCAGTTAGTGCTGGGTAACTTTTTTCCTTCAGTAAATAACATGATAATTAAAAATGTGTATTTTACTTTATAGGTTGTTTTTATCTTGTATTGAGATTTAGTTTTAAGATCTGAGGCAATTAAGTCTGACAAAAACAGAAGAAATCAGCAAATCAGCAGATATCAGCTTTTTCACAGCAGTGTAGCTAAAAAACACATAAGCAAGACTAATTGGTGGGGTCTAACTTTTCCTTTAACCTTTGCAACTGAAAAAAAAAAAACAGCCATTGACCTGTGTGTGTGTGTGTGTGTGTGTGTGTGTGTGTGTGTGTGTGTGTGTGTGTGTGTGTGTGTGTGTGTGTGTGTGCAGCTGAATTTCCAACGTAAAGTGGGAGTGATGTATTGTCGGGCTGGGCAGAGCACGGAAGAGGACATGTACAATAACGAGAGTGCTGGGCCGGCCTTCGACGAGTTCCTGGACCTGCTGGGAGAAAGAGTGCGACTGAAAGGCTGGGAGAAATACAGAGCACAGCTTGACACCAAGAGTGAGACAACACTTCACATTCGGAATTACACACAATCATTACTACAGTACTGAGCAAGCCAGAGACCACCCATTTTTATTTAATTTCTAGTCAGAATGATTATTGAGTATCAGGTTATTCACTCTTCATTATGAGGACAAAAGCAGACAAAATTAAACAGAAACCTCTAACACAAAGAATACTATCAAATCTATCAGTATTTAATTTGTTCTACTGCCACTTTAAACCCACCCAGTTACAGCTGTGTCCTCCCCAAAAAAAACTCCTCCTAAAGCTTGCACTTTCATTCACACATGTAGCTACACACACACACCTCAGCTGCCTCACACATTTCTTTCACATCTAAAATCTAAAATTACTAAAAGATACATTTCACTGTGTGTTGTACTTGTATGACTATGCATGTGACAAATAAAGAATCTTGAATGAAAGAGAGATTTCTGAGTAGATTAGATAGAAGAAAATCACACGTCAGTCTGTTGGATGATTATAGTTGTTACACAAAGTGGAAACTGCCACACAATCTACAAAATGCATCGCATATTTGCAAGTGTCTACTGTTACGTCAGTACTCAATAATGATACTTAAATACAGTGTTAATAGAAAATAAAGAAACCATGACACAATGTCTGATGTGCATACACGCTACAGAGTGATACATGCATGTGTGCCAGTTGATGGACCATAACTGATGCAGTAACGCAGGATTTTTTTTACTAGACAAGCAGTAGTAAAACTCTCTACCGACTATGTAGTGGGCGATGTACCAGTTGAAATTCTTCCTAATCTGACTTTTACACCTGCGTGGCAAAAATAAGTTTGGGGCAGTTGGTGGCCTGGTGGTTAGGGAGTTGCCCCTGCGATCAGAAAGGCATGGGTTCGAATCCCAGGACTGCCAGTGGCACCACTGAGGTTCCCTTGAGTAAGGTACCGTCCCCACACACTGCTCCCTGGGCGCTGTGTTCCTGGCTGCCCACTGCTTCACTTGGTGAATGGGTTAAACACAGAGAAAGAATTTTGTGCTATTCACACTGTGCTGTGGTGGGTTCACGTATGACAAATGTACACTTTACACTTACAAGTGCAGATACGCGGTAGTGTAAAACATGCTCAGTAGTGTAAAACATGCTCACATTTGCAACTTGCTCTGAATGGCTGAGTCAGGCATCTTTCAGTGATCCTCCTTTTGATTGTTGTACCATAAGGCAACATTGTTGAATATTTGCCACCGCAACAGCACTTCTCCTTATCATATAATTATCAGGTAATATCATGTTATATTTCCTGCTATGAGTGGTACGTTACATAAGGTGGAGAAAAAAAAAATTATTATTGGTAGCTTGTAACCATTTGGTACTTTAAACCAACATAAGGTTACTGTTGGATCTGAGTTGAATTGTGCTTACATTTGAATATAGGGGGTATGTAAAAATCAGAAACATTCATGACTGTGTAACAAATGCTGTATAACAAATGCTCGTATGTGTGTGTGTGTGTGTGTGTGTGTGTGTGTGTGTGTGTGTGTGTGCGTGCTTGTCTACAGCGGATTCCACGGGGACACACTCTCTGTACACACGCTATCAGGACTATGAGATCATGTTCCACGTTTCCACCATGCTCCCCTACACTTCCAACAACACACAACAGGTAAACACCAGCTATACAAGCAACAAGGAGCAATTAGGTCACAAAACAAGAAACCAGAGCACAATTCATCAAGCGTACATAACAGATAAACATTATCAAACTGATGATAATCGTAACACATGCTAACAGGCTGATTGAAAAGATGATTAGAAGGCTGGTATCTTTTCTAACCTCAACAACCTCAGCTATTTAATGGTATCAAAGATCAGATAACATTTTAGAAAGCCCCGATATTGACCTGGCCTGACAGGACATCAGCATCATTAGTGGTAGTATTTGGCTGTCCACCAAAAAAGGAGAGATAAACTCCTTCACTGTGGATAAGCCTAAGTAGTTGAAGGGGCAAATAAACCGCAGTGTTTTTGTTTCTCTTTTTTTCATTCCGTCTCTCACAGCTACTGAGGAAGAGGCACATAGGGAACGACATCGTAACGATAGTCTTCCAGGAGCCTGGCGCGCTGCCGTTCACACCCAAAGCCATTCGCTCGCACTTCCAGCACGTCTTCATCATCGTCCAGGTGCATGAACCCTGCACGGAAAACACCTACTACAGGTACTAAGATCTGGAGCACGACGACATTCATGTTAATCTGACAAGTGTTTAAAAAAGCTGAGCTGAACTCGATATTGCAGAAGGTTCTACCCACGATGCAAAAGAGTACCACTTTAATGGTGGAAAGAATTGCTGATGTAAAGCGTGTTCAGTACAATGTTCAGTTCTTCTTTGCTTTACTTTTCTTTTTCATTTTGCAGAGCCGTCACATAAAAGTGATAGAACACTTGAGGCTGTGTGTTCTCACAAATTACATAACAGCTGTGATGATCTACCGCACTCGCCTCATGCTGACTCATGTTTTTATTCATGATATCACATTGCCTTTCGTGTACTTACGTAAAAAAAAACTTGAGTAGCAGATTAAGTACTGACTTCTAGAACTGCAGAGGAACTTCTTAATACGTCGATGTGCGAAATGTTCATGTGAAATTAAGAAGTTGTAACCATGGTATCTGATAGCAAGTTTTAAATGTGACTCTGTTGGTGCATTGTGTCTGTTCCAACTTACCTCAGAAAAACAGTATAGAATGCATATTGTGTGTTAATAAAGTACTGTGGTATGATATTCATGTTGTACATTTTGTACACCATCAAAAACAGGAATTCTTTCTTATACATGAAACCATGACAACTCAAAGAATCGTTTGAATGTTTAAATGGTTCTTTGCCTGGTTAAATGGTTCTATATGATGGAGAACAACCTGTTGCATGTAGATCTTTAAAGACCCTTTTTTAAAGATGGTTCTATGGCACCAAAAAGGGTTATACTGTTAAGTCAAAGAACTTAAAACGAAATAGAATCCTTTTAGCTAAGACTGCAGTCTGATGCCATTATGTCTAATGTTGTGTATGCCTGTCTCTCTTTTTCTCTTTCTCTGTTAGAGTTGCTGTAACTCGCTCGAAGGACATCCCGCTGTTTGGCCCTCTCTTCCCCAAAGGCGCCCGCTTCCCGCGCTCCCTGGCTTTCCGCGACTTCCTGTTGGCCAAGGCCATCAACGCCGAGAACGCGGCCGAGAAGTCGGAGAAGTTTCGCTCCATGGCCACGCGGACACGGCAGGAGTACCTGAAGGACCTGGCAGAGAATTACGTCACCACCACGCCCATAGACTCCTCCACCAAATTCCCCCTGCTGTCACTCGGGGGCAAGCGCAAGGACAAGCTGAAGGGAGCCAAGGGGGCGGAGCTCCACAGTGCAGGGGCCCTGGTGTGGGCCGTCTGTGCCACTCAGGAAAACGGCGGGCACAAGCTGCCCTGCCTACTGGGAGTGTCTGCCGAATCAGTGGTGCTGATTGAGCGCTGCACCAAGAGGGTGGTGTTCAACTGCTCCTGCCGCGACGTGATTGGCTGGAAGGCAGTGACTGAGACTGGGGCTGTGGGCGGGCCTTGCTTGGACATCTTTTACGAGAGGGGAGAGGCCGTGTCCATCACGGTGCCGGAGACTCAGGCCGAGGACATTAAAGAGGTGGTGCAGAGACTTGAGGTGAGAATTAATAATCAGTAGTCATTGTTGGTAAATGAAACATTTCTTCACTTTTCTTCAGCTTCAGCAAAATGAAGAGAGAACTTCTATTCTGAGATCTATCATCCTGCAGAGTTTAGTGTTAGTCCTAATATGACAAACACGCCTGATCCAGGTAATCAGGACATCCGAATATTAAAGCCCTTCAGATACATTAAATGCCACAGACGCCAACTTCGGTGAAATATAGCATAAAAAGAACTTCCATTTCTGTCCTAATCCAGTGAAAGATATAAATGCTATATTAACACGTAAGCAAGAAGAACCAGTGATTGAGTAGAAAACTCAATCACTTAATATATTATATATATTAATATATTATAGCTAATGACAATTTATATCATCTTTATTTCATATGCGTTTGTTACATAGTACTGCCACCCCGAATAAAAAGAATTGACTCTAATAAAGCATTGCTTTTAGTTTAACTGCAAATTCATCTCCGTCATTTTTACCCATCTTGGCTACAAAAGAAACTCTAAGCTTCAGCAACATTAGGGACGTCTGCAGCGATCAAAGAAAAATGTCATTAACGCCAAAACAGCAGAGATCAAAGTTCTGAGCAACAAAATGAGTCACTCAGAGTATATTTCAGCCACGTTTGATTCATTTTTGTAATTTAATAGCAAAGTGTAAGAGATAACAAAGATATCATCATCGCACTGATGTCATCTCTTGTAACAGGATCATATCACAGAAGGTGGGGAAATGAATTCAATTAGACATCTGTCCTTAAAAAATACCCCCCGAATTCATTCAAACAACAGTGTCAAGGGGAAATAAAATCCTACTTTAAAACACAATAAAAAACCAAAAAGCACAAAGAGCAAGTCAAATACAGCTCCGCAAAAAAAATAAGAGACCACTGCAATTTATTTTTAAATCAGCATCTCTATGAGTATGAGAACCATTCCATGCCAGTGTC
>JBBPCZ010000089.1:9623264-9641107 GCA_037974445.1 Brycinus macrolepidotus
ATGAATATATTTGAAAAAAACGCGATAGAGTGAAGCCGCGAAAGTCAAAGCGCGAAGTGGCGAGGGACGACTGTATATAGAATATCGATTTTATTAATTATATATATATATATATATCATTAATAGCGTTGGGGAGTGTTGTCCTACATCTACCATCTAAAACCAGTAGAAATAAATACAACAGTAGGATAAAATTTGTAAATATATTACTCGGATCCTTACTGGGCCTGGCATGTGATGCAGTAGATTAAGGTACTGCAGCTTCAATGCTGTACTCTCAGGTAATGGAGTGTACAGTTTCTCAAGCTGAAGTCAAAAGTCAATACTGTATTATTGTTTTGTGTTGAACTCAGAGAGAATGCTGTGATGCTCAGAGAGAAGCCAGGGAGGGAAACTATGCAGCGACTCGAAATTATGGTCAGTGAGGTGTAATTCGTCTGTGTCGACCTTGGAAATGGCCCCATTTGCCAGCCTTTTCTATCTGGCCTTTTCTATTCGGGGCTTCCAGTGTCTCTTACTCATAATGCTGCATTTTTCTCTAAGCTTGTCCCCCTCAGCACTCTGACTCATACACTCTCTCTCTCCTCCTCTCTCTAACCTAATCTGCACAAACAATACATGAAGAAAATCAGCTGTTACAAGAATTTACACTGCTCAGGGTCACAGGCCCTAATTCATTAATATTCCAGATAAAGAAATAAGGTTTGTTTTGTGACCAAATAGATTGGTCTGGAGATTGATTACCAAATAATAATTGAGTAGACAGAGAAAGTGAGGAAGACACTATTTACACAAGGATTTGCATGTGTGCTTATTGTTTGAGGTGGGAGGAGAAAAGCTATACAATGACAGATTGTGATATTTTATGTTTAATAATAATATCTATGCAGAAAGGCCCAAGTATTTTATTTACTTATTATTTTTGTGAGAGACCTAGTGAAAAAAAAAAAGCATTTTTGTTGTCCGTTCACATATACATCGCCTTTCATTACATATACCATCCGAGCACCTGAAACTTTTACACTAAGCACATGCATTGGATTTGCTGTGTCACTGTTAGCATCCTGTCCCTCAAGCATGCCCTCAAAAGTCAGCCAGCCTTTATATTTTCACCATCACAGCTGTTATTTCACACACAGGCTTCTCTGATTAACAGAGCAGTGGAGAACAGTGATGTCACCTATTCCAAACATTAGAGCAGTGACTGATTCAGGCAGACAACAGCGTAGCTTTGATTTTGACATTGATGGGGACACAAAAGTGGTAACTTTACTCCAACCATAGTGCAATCACTAACATCTTTCATACATTAACATCAAATTTATTTTAATTTGTCACCTGACTGGAACTTTGAAGTCCACATTTTAAGGAAGGTACTGTGACATTTTCAGAACAGTGATCTAGAAATTTGTATTTCCATCTAAACATAAAAATACTGTTAACTATATCCGCATCATAAATACAAGGATGGGTATCGTGGTACTTTTTGAGTATTGGTATATCGTGCAGCACTACCGTCTCTCACTGAATCAACACCAAACATGATGTGTTATATATTTTCGAGCCCAGAATTGGTAGCATTGGTAGTATTTCTCACCTACATCCACACCACTACTGGACTTTGGCGTGTCTTAAAGCCAGAAACAGCTTCGGCCAATCACACGTCAGGAAGAAACGGTACAGCCAATCCTATAATGATGCTAGGTTAGGAAGGAGTTCAAGTTTAAGTTCATGTTTAATTCATATAGCACGTTATCCTACACAAAAGGTCGTTTAATGTGCTTTACAGAAATAGAGTATCAAATAAAATAAAACAGAATAAAATAGAATAAGAATAAGGGCAACTACCAGGCCACCAGCTACCAAATTCCCAGCTGTACTCAGAATATGGACATTTTCACTCACAGAGAGCCTGTTAACGTAAACGGAAAAAGGTCTGCTGGATCAATCGCTAACACAGATGTTTATTGTTCCTGACAATTTTAAGCTGCCCTGACCTTGAGGCATCAGGACCTATAGAATCACATGCCTTATCTAATAGTTAAGAACGTGAGAACGGCAGAGACTTAATACCTTCACTTGAGCTTTATCCAGTCAACATGAAACTGTGGTATAAACATTTTCTGCTCTCTCTCTTGCAGTGACTCACCCGGTCACCTGGAGGAGAAGGTGTCCCAATTGGAGGCCATGCTGAAACGGCTACAGGATGACCTCCAAAAGGTACTTCCCCTTCCCTTAGCAAGTCCCTTCGGAGCTCCTGATCCCCCCACCCCCCTCCCCAAAAATACTCCCAACCCTGTTTTCTCACCCTGCTCACCTAATTGCCCCACCCAGTCCCCTGCCCTAAACCACCCCAGAACCAAAAAAAAAAAGACTTCACAGAGGCAGTAAACCAGAGGGATTGTAGAGGTAGGGCGGGACAAGCAAAAGAAACCTGTCTTGTCATTGGGCAGGGTGAACAGAGGAGATGAGAAGATGGCTGGAGGGACATTGGGCAGTCATGCTCACTTTCTCAACACTAAGCGACCAATGGCAGTCGAGGCAAGTACAGCATGAGATTTTTCCTCCATTGCGCCAAAACCGAATTAAAACAACCAGAGCCAAACCCAATAACACATTTTCAATTCTCTACCTGTCAAAACAACAGAAAAGTGGGCTTTTGAAATTGACCCAGGGAGGTGTCCTAACGTGCAGTGAGATGATGTGTGAGATGTGGGAATTAGTGAGAAGTGAGTAAAATCATTCAGAAAGCAACCACGCTAAAATGAGCTTGAACAACAACAACAACAACAAAAAAAAATCAGATGATGTTGAATGTAATTGATCTGATTGGCAAATATTCTGCTGAGGAAGAAAATAAAGAATTGAGAGGTGGAAGACTATGTCTCGAGCCTCATGGATGAAATTTAAGAACGAGGGGCCGGATTCACTAAAGCTTCCCCAAGAAATAAAACTACCAAAGAATCTGAAGATTAACAAAAAATAAATATTCTCTTTGGAAAATGCATTTTGGAATTATTTGAGGAAGTTCTCAGATATTCTCATAAGAATTTTTTTTTGCCATGTAGTCCATCCATATTGTGTTACATTTAATAGCTTATCATAAACAACATGATTAACAACAACCAGAAGTGACAGTGGAGGAAGTAAAAAAAATGTGAAGAATTGCTTAGAGAATATTTAAGACAATAGTAGTCTAGGGGGTAAAACACTTGCCTGTGACCCCCCCCCCCCTTTTCTACCATTGTGTCCTTGAGCAAGACACTAAACCCTCAGTTGCTCCAGGGGGACTGTCCCTGGAACTAATGACTGTAAGCCGCTCTGGATAAGAGCATCTGCCAAATGGCATAAATGTGAATGTAATCAATCACAATTAATTATTTTGTAAGTAATTTAAAGAAACACTGTTGTTGCTATATGAGTGGACAAAATAAGCTACTTCAATAGCTGCAAATAACTTTTATCAGGGAAGCCACCCATGGAGTTGCTGGAAAATGTTTGAACAAGAGGGCTACAGTCACAGAGTCATATCAACAGCACGCGAGCAGCTGGGCTTCAGCCTGCGTAACCAAGGATGGTTAGAAAGGTCAAAGTAGGAAAAAGCATTAACAGCCTTTTAAAAAATGTGACGTTCATAATGTAACACATCAACATGTCAACTTTGATAGTCCATTAAAAAAACGTATAATCCTTGTTATTAGAATTGTTTCTAATCGAACGTTTAAAGAAAAAAGGGAAGCAACAAGTTATCTTAATAGTATAAGGTTAAGTATAAAGAAAAAAAACGGAAGAAGATCCTTTTGTGAATCCGACCCTAGATGCAGCACCCTCAGTCGACCTTAAAGTTCAGAGTAATTCCAGGTTTCTCCAGGGGACACTTTCAGACGTGAGGATGGACATCTAACTCAGCAAAACATGCTGTAGCATCTCCAGGGACAGGAGCACAAATGATACTCTGAAAATGTGTGACATCCTCCATAAAGAAGCGAGACAGGGTCTGATCAGATCGCCAAGCTAACAAGATAATCTTGTGGCTTTCCCACATAAGCAAATCTACCCTTGTTTTCTTTATTTGTGCCTTTGTAACCTCCCTCCTTCCTTTCCCTGTCACTTTCACCATTAACCCACCGCCGTGTTATCATCAATCTGGAGAAATGTAGATGCTCTGACCAAAGATGTAGCCATCGTGCATTCATATTCGAAGAGAATGATCAGATATCAGAGTGTCAGAGTGAGCATGGTTAACTCTAGGATCTCCTATAGTTCTCCACTGGGGCTCCATGATTAAGCGCGTTTCTGCAAAAAACACATAACAGAATGGATTGTGTTACGCCTGCACCACAGCAAACTGGTATAGGTATGTTAGAACAGATGTGAAGCCAAACACTATAGCAGTGGTGTTCCAATGTGTGTCTTATTTAATGCATTATCCATCTGATTACAGAGTTGACAAACCTGAACAACTGAATAACTGCACTCTTAGCCTGTAAAACGTTTAACATTATGTTTTCAGTGATGCGTAAAATGCATCAATTGAAAACTATGCTTAATAATGTAAAACTGTAAAGTGTGCAGAAAACAGTCACTGCCCCATGCACAGTTAATAAGACGATGGTCAAAAAGGCTTAGTTTTCTCTGCTGTCCTCTCACACTCCTTATGACTCTCACACTCAGGTTGTTGCCAGGTTGGGCGTAATCCTTCAGTTTCAGGCAACTTACTATGAAACTGTTTATCTTTGACCCCAACATCTAGAGCTGTTTATCAGTGACTTGTAGCGTTCAAAATACATTTCATTATAAAAAGAAAGTAAAGTAAAGTGGCCCCTTATAGACACCTGTGAACACAGCACAGCACACAGTGTGAACAATGTGAAATTCATTGACCAAGTGAAGCAGGGGGCTGCCACCAACGGGGGCGTCTGGGGAGCAGTGTGTGGGGATGGTACCTTGATCAAGAGCACCTCAGTGGTGCCACTGGAAGTCTGGGGATTCGAACCCACAACCTGCTCCCTAACCACTAGGCCACCAGCTGCCCCAAATAACCAATAAAAGCTATATAAATAAACAGAATTTATGCAAAAAACAATGCAATAACAATACTATGCAAAAAAAACACAAATAATTATTAGCAATAATAAATAAGTGATTAATAAATAATTAGAAGTGGCATATCCACAAAGAAACTAAAGGAGCCAGAAATTATGTTAAAGGTGAAAATAGGTGTATCCTTACGCCCTTAGTGGCTGCTGTCATATGCAGCACAACAATTAGAATTTATAGCTTCGTGTATCGTTACTGAAATATATAGCAGCGTTTTCGCACAGCGCATTTTATGTCATTATCGTGCAGCCCTGATCTCCAACCATGTAGTCTGTATCTCGAATCTGGTGAACACCACCGGTCCAGTCGTTTGTCTTTGTTTCTCTAATTCTTCACTTGTTTACCCTTAATCCATATTGCAGAATTGCTTAGGAATCGGTTTCTTGATTGGATGGATGGTCGGTAGATTAGTTATCTCCCAAATCATCAAACCTCTTTCAAAGCTAAATGGCCTCACAAAACCATGCTAAAACAGAGAATAGTCATTTAGATGAGCCACACAGTACATAAGGCTTTTTTTCATCTGATTGATGATAATACTAACCAAACTAGCCACACAACATGATAAGTATGACATACATATACATAAACAGAATCTGACAGCTTTGGAAAGGGGTCCATACCGCACTCGGAGTCCAAATATAATTCATTATTCTACTCTGTTAAGACTTAAATTGCTATAGTTTTGGTGGGTATGGGCTTTTCAGTCACAGCAAATCCTGATTGGGAATTAGGAGCACAGGCAAAATCTATTTTAAACCATCTTCTCCGAATATGGCACCTCATGAATGCTTAATGTAGCTGTCATAAGCTGTTTATGTATGTCTGATGTTGTTGCACTTAGCGTGCTTTGTGACAAGCTGCCCTCATCTCACCTCATCTATTAATTATGGCTGACTGAAAAATAACCTCTTCATTTTCCTGACAGCAGAGCTACTGCGATTATAGAAAAGAGTTTGTTCAAAATCCACGCACATTTCAACCGCGCAGTCGAACTCTTTTACCTGTTACTCTTCGTGGCTCTGTTTTGTCATTTTTCACGTCTCGTCTGCCTTCTCCTTCCAAAAGACAGAGATATTTTCTGCCCTTAGCAGCTGATTCATGGACTACCTTTCTTTTTCAGTCCCTACCAGAAACTGTACAGTACACTAACAGCAGACTGTTGTTGTTAAGGGCATTAAATATCATTTGGGTCCTGTTAAAGATGGTAAGGAAAATGTGAGAACCATGGAATTATAGAACATAAAAGTTTATTGGCTGATTTTTATACTCCTTTCAAATCTTCTACAGTCACCTCACAGTCACAGTAAAGCAAAACTTACTCAGTGTACACTAAAAAGCTTTAATTGAGACTGTTTGGCATTGATTCTTTGGAAATTCCAGTTATCTTGTCTTACTGTATTCTAAAGGGCCTGACCAATATAAAATTGTATACCCATAAAGATTTTAAGGGGCTAAAGAATATAATATAATAAATAGTTTAATGAAACAGAGCTTTACTGACAAATATATGACAGTCATTCTTAATAGTCAGACTTTTTAGACTCAAATAAACTCAAAGAAACTGTTCTTAAAAGGCCAAAATGACTGACAACCGACCTTTCTTCCCTTTGTTATAGTAAATATAACAAAACAGCCCATTTTGAATTCATTGTTTTTCTGATGTCACAAAAACCAACACATTTACATATATCCGCGTACTCAGTCTAGAACAGTTTAGCCGTGTCCATTAATACTCAAGTTATAAAGAGAGTTTCAGCCTGGACTGCTTTTAAAACTGTGATCATCAATATCGGCCATTGAATCAACCAATGTATCGGTCAGGCTCTGGTATCTTTAAAACAAGATTTTCTCTGCATTCCTCACTTATCTCGGAACGTGATAGTGGCTGTTTAGCTGAAATCGTGCCCAAACTGCGTGATTTCAGTGTCAAAACTGATCTGAATTTATATAAACAGTTGGAAAGTCAACCATGGTTAGCCGTTCTATCCATCTTTGACACTTTATCCTTCTGAGCAAGTGTGTAAACTCCATTCGTGCTGAAGTATGTGTGTCTCTTTCTAAGTGTTTTTGTGTGTGTGTGTGTGTTTCTAGTGTAGTTTGATGTGTTTGTGCTAATCATTAAAAAGAGGTTCTTCAAGGGTTCTTTTATAAATTTGATGGTTATATGTAGAACCATGACAACTCAAAGAACCATTTAAATGCTTAAATGGCTCTTTGGGGAATGGGGAATCATTTGTACATGGTTCTTTAATTTCTTTAAAGATGGTTCTATATAGTACCAGAAAGGTCAAGTTACAAGTCAAAGAATTCCTTTTGTGGTACTCAATAGAACCTTTTTGCCAAATGTACAATGTCAAGCTTGCATGATGTCCTTAGTAGCCACAGCCTTCTCTACTCAGAGATGCTAAACCTCCCTCTACACAGCTGTTCCAAAACACAGGCTTTAATCCAGTGCTTTAGTCATCATACTTCCAGGAGATAATACAGGCTGTAAAATGTGAACAATGTGTGGTTCATCTATGCACATTGAGGCTGATGTTTCAGAGCTCTAGAACTGCAGTGTCTGGCCACTGGAAAAAAGTGATGCACTGAATTCACTTGATTCAAATATGTACAGCATTTCTCATGAATAAAACTATAAAAACTTCTGTCAGAGTAGAGTGGGCAGTGAGAGTCATGGCTTATGCTGTGGACACACCCATGCTCAAATGATTTTTTTCTCAGTCATTTTTTATTAAATTTTATATAGACATATATTTTTTTAAATAAACAAGTTTTTTGCTGAAGGGCAGGTCTGGCCAAACTGCTCTGTGCAGTATACTTTATATTATGGGCGGTTTGTTTCTATAAGATTTATATGAAGCTTCCCGAGCCAGCATGGGGAGCTAATGAGTATGTAGTGTGTACAGTTTAGTAGATGTCTTCTGCTCTGTGTATAATTAGAGCTTTATCAGAATCAGGACTTCCTATCAAATATCATATATATAAACATATGTTTGAAAATCATAATAAACCTGAAAATATATATGTTGCTATAACCCTAAATGAAACATATTACATCAACCCAATTTTCTTTTTTGTTAGTTTTTCGGGGGTTTTTGACAGTGATCGTGAGGATGTAGACGTTATGTACATATTTGAATCGAGAAAATAAACTTTTCCCAGTGAAACTAGAGTGTAGTAGTTCTGTAACCTAAAAGACTACATTTAGACATTGACAGCAATGATCAAATCAGATCTGTTCAAATTACACTTGATTTTGACAAAGGTTTCACCCTCAAATTACTGACCAAATATGTATTGGCTACATAAAAACTCCACTGCCTGTATAAACTTAGCCATGGAGAGGGATGGCCTAATTCTGTTCTAACCCACCTCCCAATCACCTAGCTTTCCCCATCCACCAGCGATCCCACCCCGTGCCCCAGGGGGGCTATCTGATGGTCAGTTGTGTTGTGTGTGCCACTCCTTTGGTAGGAGAAAGAGGACAAGGCGGTGCTCCAGGCAGAGGTGCAGAGTCTGAGGCAGAACAACCAGCGGCTGCAGGAGGAGTCGCAGACCACCGTGGCCCGCCTCATCAAAGTCACCGAGCTGCTGTGCAATGTCAACAAGCCCTGCTAGCAGAACGAGCCAGCAAGATACACCCACCCTCTCAGAGGCCAATGAAGATTAGTACAAATGTGAGCAAGTCCTGCTAGCACTGCAATCCAGATCAACCCGCAAGACCGACAGAGACTCGTAGAGACCACTGAGGAACGAAACAAATGTTAGCAAGACCTGCTAGCAAAGCCAGCCATCTGAAAGACAGACATAGACTCAGACTTGGACTTAATTCCTGCTAGCAAGATTGGCCTTCTGTAACACCTGTTCAAGAATGATCCAGATGGCCTGCTAGCAAAGAAGTACAAACCCACCTGCAAGAACCAGAGCCCAATCATAAAGACCACAAATGACCAATTCCACAAATGTTAGCGAATCAAGTCATCCAGAGTCACCTAAAAGACTGTCTCAAACCTTTGAAAATGAAAATGCTGACCCAGAACAACACAAAAATGGTCCAAATGCAAGTCCTGTTACCAAAGAAAGGCTGTAACAACAAGAGAGGCTAGGAACTAAGAGATACAGTAGCATACACTCTTCTGTAGATGGATAGGCCTATATTAATGAGCAAAGAAAATAAGCAAGGAAAGCTAGGTCTTTAGAGTATAGACATATCATACATAGACTTAGACAGTGTTTCTGCCAATGTCTGTGGTTGACAGCAATCCAGCAAAGCACACCTTTTTTTAACAGTGTGGTGTAGCCTAGCGCTAGTGATAGCCATATAGTACTTGTAAAGATCACTCATTATTAGAGCAAAACAATACCCTAGATGCTGTAATTAGCTGCAAAGGAGTACTGAAATTAAGACATTTTAGCACTTCTATGCTCTCACACCTCATTAGGCCTCCTAATATCAACACATAACAGCATATTGGACTTTTGGTAACATGTACAGACCGAATGATGGCTAAATTGTCAATGTTGTTATACTGCATTTATAGTCAGCACGGCCAAACCACCAGGAATGTTGTACTCTGGCCTAAAAAGCAAAGTTAGAGGCGTCCATTTAACTCTGTAGTTAATGAAGTTAGAAGTATTCTTTCACTCTAAGGGGTCAACTATCAAAGATGCCCTTATTAATAATTCCTCACACTTTGAAACAGGTCCTGCAGACACTGACGGACCCTTTCATTTTCTCAGATGTTGACATATCCATACAGTCTGTTGCTGAAAGATCAAAGTGGACAGAATCTGGTCACATAATCATGGTTCCCATCTGTCAAACAGATTCCCATCTAGTGTGGCTTCACCAGACAGCTGCTAGTACATCACTCTCCTGGCGATATGCTAATATCACTCGCCTATTCGATATTAGACTGGTCAGCATTGGCCACTTTTACAAGATGGGGAGAACAGGGGCCTTGCTGTTAGAGTACTATTTACAAACGTTACATATGACTGAAAATTACAGAAACAATAAGAAGGTCCGAAAATGAAAATGAGCCAGTTTGGTATTAGCTTGCTGAAAGGGAAAATCATATTTTCAAAATGTCTCCATTTTGGTGGTTGACGTGTAAACAAAGTCGTTCAGAGCAGTTTGATGTGAAATTAGATGGTGGGAAACTTACAGACTCAGATTTCGTCACAGTGGTGGTGAATGGAACCAGTCACAACCAATAATTCTGGATCTGTAAGTTCCTCTAGGCACGTTTCACATCATACCACTCCTAAAGACTTAACAATTGTTGTCTTAACCATTGAATTCTGCAGAAATTTTGAAAAATATTTTCTGCTTTCTTTAGCCAATTTCTAGCTAATTTTATAGACCTGGACTTGGCCTTTAGATGGACACCCTCTCTGCAGTATTGTCTCTCCACTCCGCCTCCTCCTCTTCCTTCCCTAAGGTCGGCTTTTCGGTGCTATGCCTACAAATACCTAGATGGACACTGCAGGGCCAGCCGAACAGTTGCAGGACATTTTAAAATTAAAGCAGGGCTAATGTGAAATGAGCGTTTACAGACTGAGACGACCTGCTTTTGAAAGATAACACAGCCTGGCACCTTCTCCTAGGTTAGCATCATTGACAGTGAACTGACCTTCTGCAAGCCTCAAAATGAAGTAGTGTGAATCCACTGGCCTCTTCTCGCTATGTAAGATAATGTGAAAACCTGATTTAAAAAAAAAAAGAAAAGCTATTTGCAAACAAAACATTGTGAACACTTAAACTCCAAGGGAGTGTTTTTGAACCTGTGAGGATACAGCTTCTGTAGCTGGAAGGAAAAGACTCCAACCACTGGACATGAAGGGAACTGCATCAAGCTTAATGTGAGATCGTGGCATCTGACCACAAAGGGAAATTTAACTTGAAATAGATGGGATTCCTGCATCTGATCACAAGACTGAGCCTTTTTTTTTTTTTTTTTTTGCTGTATTCAAAGACATTCATATAAATCTGCTGATGGTATTTGCTTTCAATAAGTGACTGCTGGCTGAAGAGGTGAAATCCACTTTAGTCTCCTGTGTGCTGTGCATTGCCCACTTTAGAACGGACTGTCTGCTTTGCAACCGTTCCTTCTCATCCCCCCTAACATCACTTCTGTAATCAAAGCACTCTCACAGTTTACCTCACATCAGATCAAAGAGGATCATTCGGGTTGGGGGAGAGTTTCCTCCAGAAAAAATGAACTCACGCCTTGTCACCAGTGCTCACCTTCCATTGCAAGGCAGGCCTAACTGGACCAAGACAGACGGGCACTCACATAAACACACACACACACACACACACACACACACACACATGCGCGTGAAGAGATGCCAAGCTAAATGTTGAAGAACCCGGTCATTATGTCTGTATTGTTGTACATAGTCTTTTAACCTCCTCTTGTAATTTTTCAATCTTATTTTAGAGTCACTGTGATAAGCCGGTACCAGCAGATTCTCATATAATGAAGATTTAAATTATAACTCTTTATCTTTATGTTTTATGTGAAGATGTACAGCCAAAACAATTCAGTGTTACTTCCTCCTGAAGCCTCACAGCCAGACTGAAACAAATCTAGACTGATATCCTAGCATTCTTAACCAAACGTTAGCCAGTTAGGCTTTTTTAGCAGTTTAGATTTGTTTCATCCAGTATGTGATTTCAGGTTTAAGGAAATGGTTCTGTAAAAAATCAGTTTCAGAGAGTTTTACATTCATCCCAGGTGTAGTCGTTTAGCCAAGACATATATAGAGTCCAAATTAGGCCTATGTAGTTTTGCACTGTAGCTATGAGGCTAACCTTGCAAACAATAGAAGTCGCCCAAATCTTTTCTCTAAATATATGCACAAATGTTCTCTCCAGCCACTTACACTGCATCATCACTTGGTTTGAGACACATTATGGCCATAAAAATGAACAAAACCATCAGTAGCTCAACCCTGTGGGCTTCCATGTCCAATTGCTATTGTGTAAAACTGGCTGCCCCCAGCATTCAGCCTCCTTTATGAAGAGCTGGGTGTGGTTTGAGCGGGTTGAGAAACGTCT
This sequence comes from Brycinus macrolepidotus, assembly GCA_037974445.1. Taxonomy (NCBI): domain Eukaryota; kingdom Metazoa; phylum Chordata; class Actinopteri; order Characiformes; family Alestidae; genus Brycinus; species Brycinus macrolepidotus. The sequence continues at coordinate 9,635,437 of JBBPCZ010000089.1, forward strand.
TGGGGACATATTTGCAGACTTTTGTGTGGCTGATGATTTCTAGTGTTACCAACGTTAGTCTCATAACTCTAGTGCTAAACTAAGGAAGCAAAATTTGGCCTCCAAACATGTCTTGGCTGACCATCTACATTTGGGCTGAGCAGAAAACTGCGCAAATGTGATTTTTTTTGCCAAACCATTCGATGATATTCAGATAAGGCAGAACTCCAAGTGTGCTCAGGCAAGTTTAACGCAAGCCCAGTGATACATTGTGGGATATGTTTAGCCAAATGCTAATGTAAAAGAACTCTTTTTCCTGTTCAGTCGTGTGTCTCATAGTTATAGAGAATGTAGAGGGGTTGGCAAGTATGAGAATGTGCCAAGCAACTTCCGATTCCCCTCTGTGTGTGTGTATGTATGTACAAAAAAAAATGTAATAACTTATTAATCTTGCAAATGTGGATTTTATTGTTAGATGTCTTTGAACTAGAGGGGTGGGGATGTTACTTCATGAACTACTGACTGGGCAGGTATAAGGTTATCAGCATTTGTTTTTGGTTTTTTTTTTCTAGAAAATTTTATTTTGTATGAAGTCCAATTTAAAAAAAAACTATCAGGATGCAAAGGCAGTATTTGGTTTTAATTACCTATATCAACTGTTATAGACAATTTTTTTTTCTTCCAGGTTTTGTATGCCATGAAGTATGCCTTAACATGGTACACTTTCTTGAGAAAACTGGAAGCCAGGGTAATCCTGGTGAAGGATCAGCTGAACAGTATGAAGGCTAAGATTTACTTCAAGGGTTTTGTGTAGGGTACAGGAATCCTTTCCTGTTTAGAATGGCCATTAGTCAACATGCCAAACCTGTTCCCATTTCCTCTGAAAGAATCGGCACCTTGTCCCTCATCAGCGTTTCTGGTTTTCTTAGTTTCTGGTCTAAGGAACATCGTTGTTGGAAACCATGGCTCTTTAAGTTTCAAAAGCAATCATTTAATGCACTTTAAGGGTTTTACTTTAACTTTCCAAAATCTTGCGCTTTCATTAAAAATACGTCTATATTATGAAAACTCGGTGCTCTCAGTAATGTGGTTTAGACTTCTGACAAGGGGAAAGAAATCTTCATCCCATGCACTTCTGTGAACTCCTAGATCTGGGGCTGTTTGATTCCAGAAATTCTGGAGACAATTCCGATTCTGATTCCAGGTGATTGGAATCGATGGAGTTGATTCCTCGATTCTCTCGGTAAGAATGACAAGGGATCCTGACATACGAATTTCATGTGCACTCGGACATTCCTCAGGTGTACATGACACTTCGGTTCAATTGATGTATCAGTAGAAGAGAATGATGCTCTCGTCTGGGATTTTCTTCAAAATTTTGGTGATGGACTGCAGTTAAAAATGCTGTGGACAAACAAATTCCTATAGACCATTACTGAGTTAGTTCATGAGGAGTGTAGTCTCTTCCCATTTTGGCCATTATATGAAAAAATGACTCAAAAACATTAGAGGGTGCACATGAGCAAGTCTTTACTGAATGGAGGCAAATGGGGCTAATCGACTACAAATGTTAATAAAATGTTTTGCTAGTCTTTAATGAGGAATTTGCTTTCATTCTGGAAAGTAAAAGAAAGTGCTATATATATGAAATAAATGATAAAACTTACCAGAATGTTGTCATTTACTTTAGCATTCGGGCTACTGAGTGCTGATTGGTTAACGAGCTGAGCTGCTCATTGGCTGTTTGTTCATCATGAATGTACACAGTCACTGTTAGAAAGTCCTGTAGCTGCATCTGAGCAGCGTTTTAAAATATCACAGAGGCATCAACTTGTTTTATGCTGGTCTCTGTTGAGTAAATGAGTGCATTTGTCTTTATAGAAACAAAGTCTGATTTTGCACAAAAGCTCCATTTCGGATTTGTTTTTGCTCAAGGGTGCCCTCTAGAGTCCAAACAACCCAGAAGACAATACCAAGTGAGAGTTTACCAAGTTCTCTGTGTGTATTCATTTAACGTTAGGAGTGCAATCAACAAAATAAACCAAACGGGCTAGCTAGAGAAAGCCTAATGTAATCCATGGCTAACCTAACACTTCTGATTCAGGCAATGAAGGCCTTCCAGGCATCTGAGCATCAGAGTATTCTGACCTGAGCCTTCCAGGATGATAGATGACCCATGGTTTCATTTTTAGGAACTATCCTCTCATGTGTGTTGTAGAAGGATGTTTTTCAGACACTGATTGTAAAACATCTCACTGCTGGATTCAGGAAAACTGTGGAATCGGGTCCAGAGCTTCACAGTCAACTCTTGATTCCCAAGTGTCTGGAATCATAGGATCAACTCTTTTCGGAATCTTCTCCCAGGGTTAACCATTCAGTGATGGAGTCGCAGCTTTCTTCTATATCCACAAAAAGAACTTGACATGTTTAATTTGCTTGATTGAAACGTTTCATGTTCTGTCAGAACAAAACCTTGTGTCAGTTTTTGTTTTTCAGATTTTTTTTTTCTTTGTTTTTTTTTTTTGCCTAATTTTAAAGGTGTATCAAAATTTCATGATGAACAGACCAATAGAATGCTCCAAAACCACTTTGGAGGACCTTGTTACCTGAACTTACACTGAAAGTTAACAACTTTTGTTCACGTCTCCTGTAAAGGCAGCTTTTTGGAGATTTTGATCCGAAAGAGACAATAAGCAAAAGATATCACATCAACACAGCTCATCCCTTTATTTTCATTATTTTGGCAATAATTGTGCAGATGTTTGTGTAGATACTTTCTGTTAATGTGTAAACAATCGAGCAAATTCAACGCACCACCTTATTTCAGTGGGGGGCTGCATGGTCTAGCGTTAAAGGATCTCAAGCGGGTTCCCTGGTGGATCAAAACCGCACTGGCGTTTTATTGCTTTACCTCATTTTGCTTTAGCTTTCTTTTCTACTGCTTGTTTGATCGCCGCATGACGCCTTATTCAAAAACAGCAGTAAGGCAAAATATATAGTGGTGTGCACAAGTCTGGGCACCCCCGGTCAAACGTTCTGTCGGTTTTCTACATGACAATAAGGACACATTCTGTACCGAGAACACACTTCTGCACATTTTACTGTACAATTACTGTTTTTTAATTTAAAATCATAGGGAAAAAGCAAAACATAAAAAAGTTTGCCATGTTTTATATACAAATACACTTATATAAAACATGCTATGTATATCTATATATATATATGGCATGTTTTATACATGTATATAAAACATGGCATATACATATATATATATATATATATATATACATATGTGTATGTGTGTGTGTATTTATATATTTTTTTTATGTATGTATATATACATATATATAGATAGATGGATAGATAGATATGATTCATATATATATTGACATATATGTGTATATATTTTTTTTTTCATTACGTTAAACAAATAGTGATTGTGCACTACATTCGTGCTCAAAGATGCCATATTTAATTGTGTTCTCTGTTGAGAATGCGTTAACGCATCGCTTGGAAAATCAACAAAACGTCATTGGACCGGGGATACGGACTCATAGTTTGTGGTAAATTGTAGAAATGCAGGAATGAGCCGAATTACTGGCTCTCTCAGTAGAGCAGCACTGTTCCCATCACGCTTCGCCAAAATCTGTACCTAAAACCACACACAAACACACACTCACACACACACTATGCACACGGGCCTGGTTTTTGTTATCAGGACCAAAGGCAGGGGAATGTACAAAAAAGAGTCAAACACACACCTGACGTGGAGGTAAATGGTCATCCGCGCTCTCTCTTCGTTCCTTTGACCTTGTGAGTGGAATGGGCTGATAACTGAGTGTTGTTCTGTGTGAACTGGAGGGATACTGGCAATAAAATAAAAACTGAACTTGTATCTGGATAAAACCTAACGGCTGGACTGTGGAGTGTTTTGATGTTTCATGTGTATCTCCTGAGGGTCACTGTAACCTGGACGCATCTAAAAAGGGTCCATCCTTTGGATTCAGAAGTGTATGGTCAACCTAAAAGCAGGATATTAAAGGAATTAAAAGTAAAGGTGCACAGTTTTTTCATGGTCGATATTGATTTTTTATGGCCAAGTTCATTAATGGCCAATTTTTGGAAAATATTCATAATTAAACTATTAGAAATAAGACTTATGTCAGTTGTGTCAGTAAATATACATCAAAATGTCATTATTTGCCCTTTAATGAGCCAAACTAGCATTTTAAATTCGAAAAATGAAAAATCAGTTTCCTGTTTAAACAATGCAGTCAAATAAAGAGCTTCATCAACACTCAGTACATGAAACTTGCTCTTTAAAGCTCTTACCTGCCTCGTGTCATCTTCATGATAAACACTGATTAGACAAAATAAAAGTAACAAAATGATTCATGGCTTATTTGGAGCAAAAAGCTGCAGAAGTCTGATCTTGGATGATTCTTGATGCATCACTAATTATTATTATTATTTATTTATTTTTTTCCCCCTATCGTGTCCGGCAGTTTAGCAAACGGAATGTAAAGCTGCATGCCATGATGTGTCAGACACCTTTTGTTTTGCCAAGTGGAGCTTAAACGGTTCGGTATAAGCCCCTCTTGTAACTTTGTCTTTATTTCTTTATTCATTTGATTTTTGTTACATAATTAAACTAAATCAAACAGGGGGAGAGAAGACAGAAAGAAAGAAAGATAAAAGAAAAGAAAGGGAATTATTATTATTATAATACACGGCCATACACATCAAGTCTCAAGTTATAAAAAAAATGTACTTAGTCATGTTGACAGAAATTGAAGCGGGAGAAAAGTAGAAATAAATATTCAAACTGATTCATCTTTTCAGAAAAAGTTTCCATTAAACACACAAATAGATCTTTTTTTAATAATTCTAATTTTTTAACTGCAGTTGTCATCTCCACTGATTCTAGAGGGCGCTCCTGAGCTCCCTCCACTCCCTTGAAGGCTACACTAGCTGTTGGAACATTGGTGTGAGGATTTGATTGCAGTCAGTTCTGGACCACAGACCCCTCTCCAAAGGTACTGGATGGAGCTCCATCTCTCTACAGACCGCTGCTCCACTGCTGGGGGGGTTTACACCTATCTGACCTTACAGTCATGGTAGGTGACCTTACACTCTTGACTGGCTACTCCAGAACATTCAGTTCTGCTGGTCAGTGCTTGGCGTTGTCCAAAATGTCTTGGTATGCTGAAGCATTAAGATTGTCCTTCACTGGAAGTAAGGGACCTAGCCCAAACCCTGAAAAACAGTTGTGTCACGATACGTTTGTCCATATAGTGTATTTGTACAGTAGGAGTGCCTGGATAAAGGGGTGCCTTAGCAATTTGGAATACTGCTCCCTGCTGGACCAACCTGGAACTGCATGTCTTTCCACATCCTGACATACTCGAAACAAACTTGAAAAAGAACCTCTTCGCTTCACTCGAGATGGTTGTGAGCTGTGTAATGGTTGTGGTTGTGAACCACAGTTACATCAGAGGACATCAGACTGTTGCACAGCAACCAACTCAGCCCAAGTCTCGTACACACACTGAAACTGATCTTAAATCAAGCTGTAAAAAGTAAATGACCTAGTTCTGTAGCTACACTATATGGATAAAAGTATTGGGACACACCTGTTTTTCAGGGTTTGGGCAAGGCCCCTTACTTCCAGTGAAGGACAATCTTAATGCTT
>JBBPCZ010000089.1:9641207-9653040 GCA_037974445.1 Brycinus macrolepidotus
GGGAAGATAGAAACTGTCAGTGGTCAGTTTTTGGTCACAGGACACTGTTGACTGCGTATTTTTAGTTGGTGGACTATTCACTCTGTAATACAACTACAGACTACACCTATGTGGTATGTGGAGCTGATAAATTAAACAAGTGTAGTAATTACAAGTTAAGTGCACTTGTTGTACATGTAGGTGTACTAAGTGAATACACTGATCAGCGATAACATTAAAACCACTTAGAGGTGAAGTGAACGCTGATTATTTTGTTACAGTGGCACTTGTAAAAAGGTGGGATATATTAGGCAGCAAGTGAACAGTCAGTTCTTGAAGTTGATGTGCTGGAAGCAGGAGAAATGTTCAAGGCTCTGAGCGAACTTGACCAAATTGTGATTGGTAGATGACTGGAACAGAGCATGTCCACGGCAGGTTTTATGGGGTGTTCTTGGTCTGCAGCGATTAGTACCATCCAAAAGTGGTCCAAGGGAGGATGACCAGTGAACTGGTGACAGGGTCATGGGTGCCCAAGGCTCAGTGATGCACGTGGGAAGCCCGTCTGTTCAGAAGAGCTGTTGTAGCACAAATTGCTTAAAAGTTCACAGTGCATTGCAGCTTGGTGTGTGTGGGCCTGCATAGCCACAGACCAGTCAGAGTGCCCATGCTAACCCTTGTGCACTACCGAAGGTACTTACAATGGGCACATAGTCATCAGAACTGAACTATGGAGCAATGGAAGAAGGTGACGTTTGATAAATAACAATTTCTTTTACCTCATGTTGAACAAGAGGGACCTACATAATATAAGGCAAGTGATTTTAATGTTTTGGTTGATTAGTGAATATGAGGGATGTATCATATTGTCAGTTTAAATCATTACAATATGTTGTATAGTGAATTATAATTATTTGCAGTTGTTTTATTTACCCAAAATTGATACTAAAGAAAGTTGTTTTTTATTTAAAAACCCACATTGCATTATAGCTATGTTTGGACTAAAAAAAGAAAATACTTCAGTAATTCAGAATCATCACTGTGTGAGTGCGGGCTTCACATGCACATGCTGAAGTTATATTTTTTCATCACTGACATCATGAGAGAGCAACAGTGGCTGTTGCTTGTTAATTTGCTGCTCTTTGATTTATCCATGCATCTCCTAGGAGCACTGTCCACTATATTCTGACGAATTACTGAGATTACTGATGATACTTCATACTCATGCTGTTTTTTGGTAGTAAAAAAAATCCTTGCAATAACTGGAAATACTGTTTAACAAAAGAGCTTTTAATGGAACATGCCATTTTGAGCAACAGAGCACCAGATGGGCTCCATTCTGCACTACTACAGATGGTTCGAAGCATCAGATTAGGACACTGTGATAACACTGTTTAAAGTATTATATTAATAATTTATTATGTTCCTGCTTTATACATGCTGCCCATCAAATGTTTGGAGACCGCTAATCTCAGACTTCTGCCTATCATCAGTGAGTCTGATGTGTTTTGTTGCATGGCCAAGAACCACTTACTTTGACTGACATGCAAAATAACAGACTACAAGCCACTGTTTTACAGGCCACATAGGAGCAGAAGAATCCCAAATAGAGCTACAAGAAAAACATACCCATGTTGAACAAATTGGCAAGCATGTCGGCAAGCATGTCAGTATCTCTGTTAATGAGCCTGAGGTTTGGGTACGCTTAGCTTTTCAAAATATTTTTGATAGATAAGAATGCTTTTGGAAAGAAACACACCCAAAGGAAAGCAAACGACTGTAAAACATTAAACTGAAATTAAAATCACCCTTTTTTTTTCTTGTTAGCTTGTATCACTGGTCATTTTATCCCCAATTTGTCATACAGTGCCATTTATAAGACAAAATTCAGATTTTACTAAATTGACTTTACTTTTGCCCACCTCTCCCTCCCAACACAAAAAAAATCATCAAGTAAAAATGCTCAGCGAGTGCAGAGACCCCTTCCTGACACCAGCTGAACAGTAATAGTAAACTAGAGAGAAAATTCCTGAAGAAATTTTGAGATGGGCCTGCCGCGCATGCCCCAGATGAGCTGGTGTTCCTAATAAAGTGGCCGGTCTGTGCCATATGACACTTTGTGGATGTTTGTTGAAGTGTTAATGAGCAGAACTCCGTTCTCTTGAATGTGGCCAAAAATGTAATGGAAGTGCACTGAGCAAAAAGGGATGCATGAAAACAAATGAAAAGACAAGTGCAGGGCTTGGATGAGGGGATGGATATGTGGGGGCGACGTGGCCTGAGGTTTCATGTGAAGTTTCACTACATTTGGTCACTGTATGGAGACTAAGTTTTGTCTCCTGAAACTGCATTCATTTGAATTGGGTCAAAAATGTATAGAAGAGAATGGGGGGGGAAAAGGGATAAGCAATAAGTAAGGAAAAGATGAGTGCTGGTCATAACCGACCATGTGTCGGGGGAGTTGGCCTGGGGTATCACATTAAGTTTGGTGGATTTGAAAGGTGAACCCCATTCATTGTCTGTGGCATTTTTGCCATCTTTGTTAGCGAATAGCGCCGTCACGCTAACTCAAAACGGCAACAAAAGTAATACTACATCTTGCGCTGCCGAGCCGAGCGTTTTGATATATAGGTTGCCTGAGTGGACGCTACGGTTCGAGCCGCATTAAGTGCAACGGACAAATAATAAATAAAGAAACCGTCTAGAGGTGAAGAATAATATGGGCCTGCCATTTCAAAGGGCAGGCCCATAATAAAGGGTCAGTGTCCAACACAGTTAATTGCCAGGTTTAGTGGGAGTGTTTGAGTGGGGGAACTACCAAACTGTGCTGGATACCGGCCCCCCCAGGACCAGTCACCCCTGGTCTAGAGGGTGACACTGTTTGGCTGATGGCTCTCAGAACATTGTCAGAGTTTTGTGAATCTGTTAAGTGCTCATCCAACTGCGTTATCTTGCTTAGTCACAGATCTAACAGTTACTAACCTTAAGATAACAGTGAGATTCCTAACAAATCTGAGCGCTGCTTCATTAGTGGGCCAGTTCCCCACTGATTACTGACTGATGAAAGTGCACATATCAGGCCTCTTCAACTTTGAAGGTTTACCATGAATAAAAATGACAATAATTGCCATGTTATTGTCATTTTTGTATGAATTACATTGTAAATTGCTTCAGTGTAGTTTGACAAGTATTTGGATTTCAGTAAGTTTGGCTCAAGCAGCATTTTACAGGCTTTGAGTACTTGTTGGTGTTTCAGAAGTGCCAAACTGGCACCTTTAAAAACAATAATATTTGCATTTCATAATTATGATTTACTTGTTCATATGTACCTAGGAATGCACCGATGTGGTATTTATGAAAAGTAGAAATTGTGACTACATCTGCTTTGATTAGAAACAAAAAATGTTTTTAAAATCTTGAAAGTAAAAGTAAAATGAATAAAATCTAACAATTTTAGCACTGTATTCCAGCGTCACCTAAACTTTCTTCTCTTCCTGAGTGCAATCAGTACATTATCTACTGCCTGGTTTGAAATATCGCTCACATCGAAACGTCCATCTGATGCCAATATTATTTTTTCCTCTGACACAGAAATGATCCTGATATCGTTGTGCACCCCTATAAGACACCATAAAAAATACATTTGTTTGTTTTAGTTTGTAAACATGTAATTAATCAAAATATTCCAGTTGTAATAAATAGTTTTACACATTTCTACATCCTTTTTTATGAAGGACGTCCCAAAGAGAGACAGATGTGCTATAACATTTTGTAATATAGGAAGAGAGATTCTTCCTTCTTACAGAAGTAAATTTAAGACATAAATCATTTAAGATCTTTCTTACGAAGCGTCTTCACCTTCAGCAGTCAAACCTAGAGCCAAATAAAGAATGGACATTTGGACATTTGAAGTGTAGGAAGGGTGGCTGTGGTCAGCCATTAGCAGACATTATCTGACTCTGACATGATTTTTATAGCTTAACATTACATTCATCATTACGTAATTGCTATTTTCCGTCTATTTTAGTCTTTTTTTGTTTGATAAAATGTTTAAAACAGTGATAAACGAGCCTCTGACTGAAAACTGAACTAGAACCCTGGTCGGGTCAGAAGGGTTAAACCAAATTCGAAACTTTTAAATACTGAATAAGGAGGTGAATACCAAAATAACGAGCATATGTTTAAACGATTTGGGGCTCTAATAATTGATGTTTTGTCAGTGAGCCCTTGATTTTCCTCACAATAGTGCGCAGGAGGAAAAGTCCCCAGTCTGGAACAGTCTGTACTCGTGGTGCCCTGATTGCTGAATGGCAGACGAGTCAAACGCAGCCCTTCCACCCTGACTTCAGGCTCCAGTTAGTTCTGCGCTAACAGGGTCAGACGGTGCCTTTATATTGAGTAAGCAATTGAATTCCTAATTCATATAGTGCACCAAATCCAGCACTGTTGCACCCCCGAGCTCAGTGTAGATGACAGTTCACGCCGTCTCTAACTCTGTAATTTTGCTCCTCCAGGGAGATTACTTGCCCAAGAGGTCAATTTGCAGCCTGACCAAAAGAGACGGGTGAAGCTCATCAAATGAGCACTTTCAGCTGACCATTCTCGCTCCTGTTTCGCCATACATACGAAATGAGACCGCAGCCTCTTTCTTTCACTGGACATGAGCGGCGTTGATTATGCAATCAGCCCGCGCTCAGACGAGTCCTCTGCCGTCGAGGAATCCAGTCTAGGAGGAAGAGGCTGATCCCTTTCTCCTTTTTTTCCCCCATCTTTATTTCCCTCCTTTTTTTCCCTCCCTCTTACGCTTCCTCCCTCTCTTTCGCTGTTTCTTAAAAAAGAAGGAGACGGCAGCCCCCGTCTTCAGACGAGTACCCTTTGAGGCTGGCGTTGCTAGGCAACTGAATGCTAAATTTTGGAAGTGTGTGTACGTCGGGAGCCATGTAGGCACAGAGAGAGAGAGAGAGAGAGAGAGAGGGAGAGAGAGAGAGAGAGAAGGAGAGAGAGAGAGAGGGAGGGAGAGTGAGAGAGAGAGAGGGGCCGTGGAGAAATAAATAAATAACGAGAATAAAAGGGAAGGTGCTATTTTTAGACGTGTCAATAACGACCGCTCAGTGGGATTTTTTTTATGCATTCCTTTGTTTGCGTTGGCCGTCGAGAAAAGACATTTTTGTTGGAATCGATCGTTTTTTCCGTTCGGGATATTTTAGCATGCGTTTGGGGACCTTAGTGAGAACGGGAAGCTGGCAGAACGGCTCATAAAAATGTCCTTTCTGCAGAGCCGGCCGTTGTCATGAGAGCAGTTCATCACTCGTGTCAAATAATATGAAACGAACTGCCTGATGGTCATAAACAGGGGGTGGTCTTTCAGGCTCTGGGAATTTGGCCCCATCATGATACTGCCACAGTCAGATATTCTTTTTACTAGGGATGAGTGAGTGAGTGGGAGATGTACCTGATATATTTAACCAGAGAAATTTGATGCTTCTTTTTAACCTGACATCACCTTTAATCTCGTAGAGAGAGTGGGGGAGCGGGAGACAGATAAAGCTCTCACTGTGTGATTGCCTAATGTCGTGGGTGAGGGGCAACCAAGTGCACTTGCGATTTCCCAGACTTGTGAGATGTGTCAAAGATATTGTTAACATGAAAACTGGCTAAAATTGAACACGGAATTTCGAATCAGAATTGAAAATCGTACTGAAGGGGTGAACAATATGATAATAATAAATTATATTATGCCATAATGTGTATTTTTGATTGTGGATATCGTCAGTACTTGAATTCAAGAACACTGACCCACTGTAAGTTTAATTGCAAAGAACTTAATTAGCCTTGTTTTATTAGATTTAGTGCAGTATAGTGTGTGAAAAGAATAAAAATCCTTCCATTCATAGGTTTTAATTGCATTTTTTAAATGTAGGACAAACGGGTGTTTGTTGTGTGTTGGAATTCATTAAATCTCAGAAAAACCAAACACCTTGATGTACAGTACTGTGCAAAAGTCTTAGGCTTCTGTACAAACTGTTTAAAGCCATTTATCTGAGCAGTGAGGGACTTTCTGCCAGCAAATACACAAGTTAACATTAGAATGAATGTAAACAAACAAGAAAGCAGTAAATAATATCAGGATTTGTTTTGTTTATAAAAAGTACTTGAAGATTCAGATCCAGATTTCACCTCGATGCCTCCAGTCTTTGCATGGATTCGTGAAACTCCATCAGCAGCTCCTGAATTAATTTAATGAAGGACTGATTCAGCTGAACCAGATATTTGAGCTATTTGTTGAGAACTACAATGTAATACTGGGCTTCCATGAGGAGAGGTCTGCCAATGATTAAGCAAACAGATAGACATACATAAAATCACTATTGTCTGCATTAATATTATTTGTATTTATTCTAATATTAGCTTTTAAAAGCATAAACTGCTCAGCTGAACAGTTTTTACATATAATTTTCTCAGTTCTCTAAGACCTTAGCACAGTACTGTATATCACGAAAATGTATTAAAGTATCATGATGTGTTTGCTATATTTGTGTCACGTCTGGTCCACCTCGGTCACGCCCCCTTCAGAGCCTGTCCCCCGAGTTTTGACCATGTGCAGCCCTGGACACGCAGTAATGACATCATCTATTGTTGTGAGAGTGGCTATGAGTAGCTGGGCAGCCCAGCTGTTAGCACTAGGCTAATCAGCTGGGTTGCTAGGTTACTGATAGCAAGTCCAAGTGTGTTTAATCTTAGTTAACTACAGCTTGTTTAGTGTTTGATAGGTTGCGTTGTATGATTGGTTGTCTCTGTGTGTGTCCGGGTTGAAAAGGGAAGCCGACCCAGAGATTTGTGCGTGGTAACCCCAACCATCAACTGAGCAGTTAGCACTCGGCTGTGCTCGTGTACGGGTTCATATGTGTGTGTGTGTGTTTGCAGACGTGCTTAACCTCTGTGTGTGTTTGTGAACAGTGCTGGGCTGGAAGAACGAGCCAAAGGGGAGCTACTCTGGGAGAGCTACTCCAAGGGGCAGTGGAGGAGCTGCTTCAGACAAAAGCTACTGCTAAAGTAGCTTCTAGCTCCATTGGCTTCAGTGAGCTTCAGTGACTGTTACTCTCCATCTCTCCACACAGGCGTGAGGTGTTCGTGTTCCGTGTTCCACTGCGGCTAATCAGTGAATTTGTACTAAGGGCTGGATAGCCCTAAACAGTAGCTTGGCTCGTGAGACCAAGTAGAGTTCTCAGCAGCACGGGTTCGTTCACGCAGGAAGACTGGATTGCCTGGAACCTCTCTAGTTTCGTGTTGGACTGCTAAGTTTGGGTTTGGACCTCAGTGAGCTCATTTCTTCTGTGGAGTTTCAATAAAAGACTTGTGTTCCTAACTCTGGTTCTGCAGTGCGTCCTTTCAGGGAGCCCGACATGACAATTTAACAAACCATTGTCATTTCTGATTTTAAGTCAGGAGACTGTCCAGACCAAGCAAACACCTTCACTTTATAAAATAAAAAAAAATAAAAAATTATTCTGGTCGTATGTTTGAGGTCAATGGGGCCGTGGTGAAATGTCAATCTTCTCTCCTTTCTTGGCTGATAAGATTAAATTATCTTCTAATATCTTCTGATCAATTGCTCATTTAATATTTCCTTGAACACTATGTATTATTTTCTGAAAAGTAGCCCCATGATGCTCCCACCTTCGTACTTCATTTTCATTGTGGGAATGGTGTTATTCCAATCATATACGGAACCCTTCTTTCTTCAGACATTACAAGCTGAATAGTCTCTGTACTACCTTTTTTTATGATTGGTTTAATAGAAATCTTTGGTTGTCCAGGTTGTGGCTCCTTGAACTTTTAAACGGCATGTTATTGAAACAGTAGCAGGAATGTGTAAGGTCTTTGCCATGTTTTTATCTTCTTTGCTATATTTTGAGTGTTGTTTAATAATTCTGTCTATGGGAACTTTAGAGTTCTCCTTCACCTTCATTATGACGGCTACTTGTTGAAATCTTGGCAGTGTCTTTTACAAATATAAAAGGTGCAGTTTGCATTTGCATGAGAACTTTTTTTTTTTTGCGGCATCATTAAATTTATGTTTTAACCTTCATATAAATGTGTATTTTAATATAGAGCCTGTGCCTGTAGACTTTTTTTATGTAGGATACCTTTCCCTTATCAGTTTAATTTTAAAAAATCTTTGTTTATGCTTATGAATGCATGCTTTTCTGTTCACCGTGAAGATCTTTTTTTTTGTGACTTTGAAATGCTATGAACAGATTGAACAGTACTGTTAGTGTAGTGATTTCTCTCTTTGTGTGTGTACAGGTTTATATATTTCTAGTGAAGCTTGAATTTGACTGTGAGTAATAAGTGCTATGCAGCTCTGTGCTCATGCATTGCAGTATTAAGTGTTAAGTGTCAATTAAGATTCATTATATGTTCATCTGTAAGTTGATAGATTTATTTTTTAGAAGCTTATTTGCAATCTGCTTATCAGTTCAACAATATGTTGATTTATCTGTCTCAGTTGTGACGCATAATTGTCTGAGAGGTTTAGATGCAGAGATTTTTAGCTTGTGGATGCTATTTTAGGACAAGGACCCTTCTTTCCTACTGGTGCCATCAAATCAGTTCACGACATGCATAAATACTGCAGAAATTATGTAATGTAAATCTGTAGAACTACACAAATCAGCACGGCATCGCAAAGTTGGTGCATTCCACTCGGAACAGTCTGTGCCGGAATATGAGAGAATGCAGAGCAGATCTTTCCATGGTTAACGCAACCTTGCTACAGTGCTTTGACTGACACTAAGACATGCCTCATTCTAATGCAGTACATAATTCCACTTGCCTAGTCATGGCGATTCGTCTGTGTTTGTGTTTTCATGTGTGTTTGTGTTTTTGTGTTTGTGTGTGTGTGTGTGTGTGTGTGTGTTTTCTTTGAGTGTTTGAGTGTTTGTGCTGTACTTTGAAGTGCCCATTGTGATTTTGACAGATTGCTCCCACGGCACTAGAAGGGAATTACTGTTATTGACCATGTCCTCGCGCATGTAGTGGGATTTTTCGGAGCTCTTTTCGTGCTCACTTGTTGACCAGTGCTGTCAGTCACAAGACACGTTTACTACTAGAACCAGCGGTGAAGCAACCTTCCGAGGTCCCCTGAGGAATAAGACTCAGTATGCCTGTTCTAGGGGCGCACAGGGAATTGTGATCCACTATTTTTCATGTTCAGATCTGCTGATGTCGACACGGATACATTTAGAAATTGTAGAAACTGAGACTAAATCTACCTGGATAAGCATTACAGTGAAATATAACATTTATATCTGTAGTTACAATTGAATGAAATGCAGATATTTTAGCAAAGTAGTCCAGAGTCATTAACATTCTGCTCTTCTGAAGACCAAAAAAATATATAGCATCATGTATTGGTTTGAAATATCGGTCAAAAATCTGTCCACTGCTGATCATTTCTTTAAGCAATTATATGCTGATACTGGTATTCTTATGCATCCCTGCCTGTTCTTTCACTCTGAAGTCATGCTTCAGTATTTTTAACCAAATTTCTGTAGGCCACATCTGTAATATACTATTGTTTACCACAGACAGTAATTCCAACTCCTTCCTCTCCACTTTTGTACTGATGCGTTTTGTACTGAAACTCAAAAACAAAGGATGTCAGTACAAAATTGTAAATCCCCGTAAATGAGAGGAACCATTGTAGTGCCAGTATTTAGATGCTTAAATCTCTATTCATTAGTCTTGTCACAATTATCATAGAACTGCATATTTGAACTATTCACACCTATTTAAGGTTAATGCAGTAATTTTCTACTATTTTATCATTTGTTTTCCTCACCTCTTCACCTGTTGAAGTGGTCAAATCATTCAGCCTCTCGCTTCTTGGGCCAGTTTGCACTTTCTGCTTGGGCCCCAGTGATCGTCACTTAAGTCATCTCTCAATAAGTCACACTACGCAACACAGTGCAGTACGTCTAACGGTTTCTGCATTTTCGGATGTACCCTAATTCCGAAGGGGATGCAGGAGCAAGTTGCGACAGGGCTGAAGCTTAATACTTGACAAACAAGAGTTCAGTAAAATGCAGTACATGCAGTTCAGTAAAACTGTTCCGTCTGTTTTAGGTACAATAACTGTTGTATTGATGTGGGACATCTCATCACCCTATGTGTTTTAAAGTTCAGTTATGTTCAATAATTATGTTCATTAGGTTACCATATTAACTCTGTTAACCATCGCCGAGCATGAATGAGGCTTAACTGACTATATACACTATATGGACAAAAGTATTGGGACACCTGACCATTACACCAACAGGGACTTTAATGACACTGCATTCTAATACATAGACTTTAATATGGAGTTGGTCTCCTCTTTGCAGCTATAGCAAGATTTCCACAAGATTTTGGAGTGTTTCTGAGGGAATTTGTGCCCATTCATTCTGTAGAGCATTTTTAAGGTCAGGCACTGATGTTGGACGAGAAGGCCTGGCTCGCAATCTCCGTTCATCCCAAAGATGTTGGATGGGGTTGCAGTCAGGGCTCTATGTGGGACAGTCAAGTTCTTCCACACCGAACTCATCCAACCATGTCTTTATGGAACTTTCTTTGTGCACTGGGACACAGTCATGCTGGGATAGAAAAGGTTCTTCCCCAAACTGTGTCCACAAAGTTGGAAGCATGGCGTTGTCCAAAATGTCTTGGTATGCTGAAGCATTAAGATTGCCCTTCACTGGAAGTAAGGGGTCTAGCGCAAACCCTGAAAAACAGGTGTGTCCCAATACTTTTGTCCATATAGTGTACTTTATCTTGACTCCCAGCTATTCATAGAATTTTTCTATTTTAAAACATTAGGTTATGAAAAAGTATAAACTGCAGCTTTCCCCTGAAAGGTGAACGAACCTTTAATACTTGTTTGAACCTTGTTGTACCTTTAAGAGTACGTTGTTTGTACCTTGGTGAACAAAGATACAGTACCATTTTTTTTCTGGCAGCTAGTAATCAGTGCAGATCAGTTGTATTTTTCACTTTTTTATACAAAAGAGCAATGTTACAAGAATGCTAGCAAACTGTGAATTCAATGTTGAATTTCTCTCTGATTATCCAGTTGCATTTCTTTGTGCGAGCTGTAGACACATTTTTGAATGCTCCAAACCCTGTCCTGAGCAATCGCACCCTACTTGTTTTGACATTGGTTATGACACACTAATATCAACTTTAAACATAAGGGCTCAAGCAGAGCCGCTCTGAACGCTCCTTAAGCAGCAACCTCTTTCTGTAAAGGTCAACTTTTTCCAGGCTGCAAATCTGGAGCGCAGCAGCGTCCTAATGCATGTGTTTAAAGGAAGTGTATTGGATTGTTGTTGCATGTGCTATAGAGATAGATGAGTGTGTGTGTGTGTGTGTGTGTGTGTGTGTGTGTGTGTGTAGCAGTGGGATGTTGCAGGGGTTTTAGTGCATGTATTGGTGCTGACTCTCTGCCGGGGTAGGAGACGGCAGAGCCATGTTTTCCACTTGATAACTTAGCTGGACTCCAAGACATCCTGCAGACTCTGCAGTCAATAACACAACATTCTGTCTCTCTCACTTACTCTCTCTCTGTGTTTCTCTGTCTCTCTCTCTCTTACTCTCCCTTCTCTCTCTCTCTAGCTCTCTCTTTCTCACTTGCTTACTTTCCCTTCTCTCTCATTCTCTCTCTCTCTCTCTCTCACACACACACACTCCCTTCTATCTCTTTCTCTCTCTCTCTCTCTCCCTCTCTCTCATTCTCTCTCTCTCTCTCTCTTTCTCTCTCCCTTGCTTACTTTCCCTTCTCTCTCTCTCTCTGTCTCTCTCTCTCCCTCACTCTCTCTTA
>JBBPCZ010000089.1:9771957-9784473 GCA_037974445.1 Brycinus macrolepidotus
ACCAAACAAGCATCCACAAACCAAAGAATCTCGACTCAATGAGCAACAGCATATTGACACTGCAGTGTCTGGAAAAGTATCTCACGAGCTGCAGTGAGGGTGAGAAATAGTAGTAAGCATCACTTCCTGAAAAATGAAGAAACCGCAGATACCAGAACCTCTTACCAAGGAGTCTTATAAAAATAGCTTGCACGCTTCTAACACATCCTGCAAAACATTAACTTGGAAGTAACACTTCAAGTCCCTTTTAGATCAGTGTGCATATCTGAAAATGCACTACAGATGAAAAAGCAAAGTGATTAAGTTCACAAGAAAATCATGCCTGTTTTCACAAATTTACATGGACTAAGAAATGCACATGGAAAGAACGCGCACGATTCACCCCCCAGTTAAGGGCAAGACTACACATTTTGCCTCTTATTATTGGTCATCCCCATAGTCTCATTCTATTACTGCTCCTCACTGTCCGTGTCGACCAGAGGAGGGATTCTCTTTCGAGTCTCAGTTCTTCTCAAAATTTCTTCCTCCAGATTTAGGAAGTTTATTCTGGCCTCTGTCCCCTCTGACTTACTAGGAACTTACTGCCATATAGCCACCATCAGAACAAAACTGGCATCTATATTTTCCTCTTTTATTATAATTAATAACTATTTACGCTTCATTAAAAGTTCATTATGAACAAAAGAAATGGTCCAAAATGACATGAAAAAAATGTTTGGTTTTTTTTCCTTTTGATCATCTTTTTGGATTTTCTATGTATTCTTCTATTGTTTATTCTTTTCATTTTTTTTTTTACTTCCTATTTATTTTTTTACTATTTTTATGCTTAGTAATTTTTATTCTATTCCTGTTAAGCACATTGAATGGCCTTTGTGTATAATAAAATGAGCTTAAATGGAGAAGACAAAACACTAAGACAAGAAAAGTATGCATGTGGGTTTTGGATGGAACACTGAAGGGAGCTTATTTGACTGCCGAGTTTCAAAACAGATTCAAAAGACTTCTGCCAAATGAGCAACCCCATCTTTAAGATTCATCCAGCAGCATAAATGACAGTGCATATTTTCTCCTATCATGAGAGAAGAGCTTGGTCCAGTAAGTTAATATCAACTGGAGGTTTTCTGCCATCTTCTGCTGAAATGTGTAATTTAACCAGTCTCAAAAGACCACTGAGCGTGTCTAAATGGGTCTCAGCTGGGGAAACAAGCTTTTCTGTTTCAGAAGGATTGTTCAAGAACCGGACTGAAGCCCAAAATCCCCCAAAAGAAATAACAGAGGAGAAAGGATGGTAACTTTCAGAAAGGTGGAGCGCTAATCCACTTTATTGATTGGTCTGAACCTTTTTTTTTGTAATTGGCTACTTAAGAGACATTGTGCGATACAAACATTGCGTTTCAACATAATGGGATACACGGGTTATTTCAAGTCTTGATTCTGAACGGACAAAAGAAAAAAAAAAGTTACCACTGCAAGGTGTTGGACTGAAAAAAAAAAAAGAAAAAAAAACCCTAAATAATGCAATGATCGACTTTCATTTTCTTAAGATTCAAGTTTCACCGACTTTTTTTTTTTTGTCAACGCCATTGTAAACACTTGGCATCCCATTAAAACAGGATGAATAACATCAATGTTGAAAATGATTTTTTTTAAAAATCTCAACATGAGCTTTTTTTTTTCCCATTTCAGAAAGTGAAATTAATTAAATATATCAAAACAAAAACGACAGGTTGTGTTACTGGAGCGAAGCAAAAGCAAAGAAAACCAAAACATGACAGGCTATGCTCTGAAACGTATTCTTAGGGTCTCACCGTGGTACATACTACAGCTGTCATTAATGTCGGACAGACCTATGTTTGTGCAGATAACTAAAAGTGAGGGTGTTTTGTTAGACGTCAAGAAATGCAAGATGTACAAGTGAAAGCCACCACTACAAAGCAGCAACTTCAATAGCCTTACAGTACCATAGAATAGAGTAAAGAGCTAAAGTGATGTGTCCAGCCTGAAAACAGTGGCAAGATCTTTAAAAACAAAAACAGGAAGAAAAAAAAACAAAAAAAAAAACAAAAAAAAAGTATAGCGTCCAAGATTTCCAGACGGCGGAAGAGTTATTGAAAACCATGAATGAAACCGAACATTCCTCTGCACAGACCTCTGCACAAGCTTGATAACTTAGATTACAGGTAGTATGCTTTAATTTATTGTCAAAAGTTACTAAGCCAAAAAAAATAAAACAAACAAAAAAACCCAACAAAAAAAAGTGCAACAATGGTGCAGAGGTGCATAAAACAGAAGTTTGGTTTTTCCTTTCTTTTGGGTGTGAAGGGCGTTGTCAGCATGTTCTGCAGCTTTGAATAAAAAAAAAATAATAGAATGAAAAAAAAATAATGAAGAAGGTCACAGTTAGATTTCTCCCCAGGATAAGGGGAACACCAAGACCCTCTCCGAAACAACACCTACGAAGAAGGAAATTGGGGGGGCAACAGCAGAACATTTAGCACTTGTTAGCAACCACACAGAGCAACACACTGAAGCAGTTCAGGATGTTACACATGGCCTTATCTGCCACAGACCACTGCTTAGCACAGGAAAGGAGAAAAACAAAACCTAAAATAAAAGTTAAAATACATTTAACTTTAAAGCAAAAAAAAAAAAAAGACATTCGGCATTCAGCTTATATTTCCTCTTTCACAAAAAAAGAAAAGAAAAGAAAAAAAAAAAAAAACCATACGGCTCCAACACCAGTGTTCTCTACTTGTTCACATGAACCAAAAAGGAGATGGTGTCTTTTCTTTCGTAAACGTTGCTTTTCCCGCAGGCCTGACAAACTTTTTTTTTTGTTTTTTTTTGTTTGTTTTTTTTAAACTTCCACCTGGATAACAGGTCAAACGATCCTTTACAAAACGTCGCCCACATAGAAGCAGAATCTGTTTCTTTAGATGCGCATCCACGGTGCTATGAAGGCAGGGTCTGCGTCTGCGATTGAAATGCTCTCTTTCATGACTTGCTGAAGGTTTCTGCAGCGCGCTCAGTCAGAACGCAAATCGGCTTGATCAGTTCGGTTCATCCTGCTCCTGCACCTGGAGAGGAATACCTGCACTTTTCACATTGAGAGCAAGAACATCCACGTAATCTCAAACCAGCAGGGTCTGATTTAAAAAAAGCAACATTAAAACACAGAGAAAAAGAGTTGAAGAAGAAAAAGAAAAAAGAAAAAAAAACACTGCAAAAGGTTACTCTATTTACATACATTGGTTTTTTCTTCTTTAAAGACAAAAAAAGTATTTCTTTACAGAAATCGAACAAAATTAAGCAAATAAGTCTTTTTAAAGTTTTCTTTACATTGCAAGTTCTTCATCCTTTTTCGCTTCTCAACGGTTTCTTATCCACAAACAGGTGACATAAAGCTTCCGGATTCGGTTCCAAAGTTTATCCTGAAGACTAAGCCCATTAGTGGCCCCCACCACAATGCTCTCTCTGACCACCAGAGAGCGATAAAGCACCAGATGAGAGTCCTCCTCCCCAGCTGATCCCCACACACACACACAAAACTGGCAGTGACGGGGACCTGCAGAAGCTGGGAAGGTGGGGCGCTGGTGGGAGGGACACTTCATTGAGGTGACCCTCAGGACTGTGGGAGGGGTGGGGTGGGGGGTTTGAAGAAAGATCAGAGTTCGTCGCTAGGCTCAGTCGTCACTGTCCGACAGGGTTTCGTACTGTTCGGAGAGTAGCGGCTGTTCCCACGCCCGGGCCGGGCCGACGGGAGCGGCGCCGCCTGCAGGTTGCTGCTGCTGGGACTGCATGGAGGGAGAAGGACAGGCCATGGAGGTGGGAGGGGTGCTACTCAACATCCGCATAGTCAGTGGGTTATAGGGGAACTGCATGGAACCTGAGGCGGAGATGATTGAAAGAACAGAGAAAACCCAAAGTCAGTCCACTCAAACTAAAGTAATTCAAAGTACTATCATCAACAAGACCCTCAACACTGCTCAGATAAACCTGGACGCCTCACCTGTGGATGAAGGCCTGTCCTCCCAGGCCCAGCTAGGGGCCTGCCTGTGGTACTCTCCCTCAGAATGAACAGAGGAGACAGAAGAGGGCCGCTCTCCACCCGAGTACACCTGCCCTGGGTTGGGCGACTTGGACTTTCTGCTGCTGGCTTTGCTCTGGAGCTTCTGCTTTCCTGCTGTTGGTATTAAGAGACAAACTAACTGCAACAGGGAATTCACGACTTTAGCAAGATCTAAATTCTATCCTTTATTTTTTATAGAAATAAAACATAGAAGAAAAGGAAAAAGAATTACCTTGAATGAATGAATCATAATTACTTTGTTTACATTTATGTTTAAGATGTAAGTGACAAAAAAAGCAGAAAAATGACTCATTTTGAATGAACGCATAGATATATACATTACTTAATATAAAAACACTAAGTCCTGGCAGCCTATTCTAGTCTAGCTGTCATTTTCGTGGAGTCAAGCAAGCAGATCTTTGTCTGCGGTGGTTTGTGGGGTCATTTAGTAAGTGTAAGAAGTGATGAGGCTGGCAAATGAGTTGTCCTTACAATATCTACCTGTGTTGGGGGAAGGACTGGCCTCCTGTCTCCCCTCTGGTACACCCCCTAAGCTGGCTGTGTTGTTGCCCGCTGGGGCTCCAGACTGTGCTTGTTGTGTTTGCTCCTCTGGCCTCTCCTCCACATTGCCCATCAGAGCCTTGCGGATGATGTCCTCCAGACCAAGGTTACTGGCCGGGTCACTGAATGAGTGGTTCCTTGGGTTCACGTTACCTGTAGAGGGTGCCACATAGGTATTAAAAAATACATTAATAAAAAATACTACTACTAATAATAATTACACTTCATACAGTATAAGCCATTTACATAGCACTTTCCATTTCTTGTTAGAAAACTTCAGAGTGTGTTACACAGAAAAACAAAATACCAAAAAGATAAGACACCATGTTCTTAAACAAATCCAGAATGCTTTCGCAAGAGTTCAGGAGCCGTGGAAACAGGTGCAAAATTCTCCATTTTTAAAGATAACTTCGAGCCAAAGTTATGTCTCCAGGGGAATAGAGTCACAGCCACGTAGCCCCACTGGATCTGAATACTGCAGGCAGATTCGCTGAACAAATTTATCGGGTAGTGTTCAAGAACGGCACTGGCGTTTGTCATTTTCAGCTATAAAACATGAACTCACAATGCCTTCGCATAGAATGTTAACGGCTTTTGTGACAAAGCATTTTTAGAGTTCAGAATTTGCCGTGTGGAAAGAATAACTCATGACAGTCAGTCTTTTTTTTAAAGGATCTGACCTAAACTGATGGGCAAGCTGAGCAGCTGGCTGTTGTCTTAAAGCTATCTTTAACAAAATGTATAAATGAGAATATTCGTACAGAATTTGTTTTCATTTGGGTTTTCCCAGTCAAAGAAAACATATATTAAGCCTGCCTGGGTGGCGCTAATGTAACATAGGATTTTCACCCTCGGTAACAAGTGCGCTGCTCAGTTAGGAAGCAGTGGCATGTGTGCATAGAGTATCAAATACACGGCATTCCTGGAGTTTTAGCCCATGCTGCATTGAAAGATGTTTTAACATACTGCTGGCGTTTCAACTCTTGAAAGTTGCAAGTAGCACTGTTGTCATCTTTCTTCATGAAATGAAGCTATGCTTTTAAGCTGCTATTCTTCTTATTGAACGTTTCAGGCTGCGAAAATACACAGAGTCTGAGGTCATGACAGTCATGAGGTTTTGTCAGAAAAACATACCAGCATCGTTAAAAGGAATCAATAACCTTGGAGGTATACGATTCCAACGGAACGAACATCTGGATCTCAGAATCTATTTCTATAGATTCTCCACTGGAATTGATTATTGATTCCCTTCCTTATGTGCAAGAAAATGATCTTACACATTCCTTTCATGATCTTCATTATACAAGTAGGTCAGTAGCTTAGAGTTACAGGACAGCAACCAGAAGTCTACAAGCTCAAAGCCGAGTATCAGTGAGCTACTGGTATCCTTGGCTTCTCTGGAGGTACTGCAAAATTCTTAAGGGATGTAAACCCACTATTAGATGCTGGCAGGGCTAAATGCACATAAGCATATGCTACATCATCTCAGTTTACCAAGGTAAGGCTGCAAACAAGGGTCAAATTCAGGCAACATGTACTCACTTGAGCTTGTTACTGCTGGTAAATTAAAGATCTCTGTGCCTGGCTGTGCATTGCCTAGAAGACAAAAACAGACAAAAATCAAACAAAAACCAATGTGAAGCACTGATTTATATAACAGAAGTATTCATATTCTCACTTGTGTTTTAAATGGACAGAACTGCAGAGCGTGAACAGTGTTTTTTGAGAGTCAGATACTGACTACTGTTTTAAGCTAAATATAGCTCCTTACCAACTTCAGACTTGCGGAAGATCTCCTGCTTCTTGGACATCACCATGGGGGAGGTGCTCTCCAGCTTAGTGAAGAAAGAGGGCAGGTAGCTGCCACTGCCCGGGGAGCGCGAATCCGTCCTGACACCACAGAAATGGAGCAATGGTGGGGGTTTAAGGCCAAAGGTCAGCAAGTTGATCAACAGCATAAGGAATTTATGAGTGTAGCCAAGTTTCCACTAGAAGGGGAGATGCCAGCAGTGGCTGCTGGGGTTGGGATTACACTGCTGTCAAGCAAAATCATGTCCTACTGATCTTATGCCAGGGTGAGGTTATCCAGAAGCAGCTGCTAGAAAGTCTGCACACCCTCTCAATAACTCTCTAAGCACACATACGCACATCAATCAGTGTCCAGCTTTCTACGCTTTACACTATCTTCCTGGTAGGGTCATCAATAACCTGCTCTCTTCTTGACCAACATCATAGTACACACTCTATATACACAGCAACTTACACTGCCCATCAAAAAGACAGGGCACCTAGATTTCCAATTATTTTTTAACAAATACAAGTTACATTAAGCAGATATTTTTTAACAGTGAAATTCAAAGGTCACTAAACAAGGGAAGGTGTCCCCAAACGTATGACAGACAATGTCATACAAGCTAATTCGTAAGTGTACCTCTGCTCAGAGAGGTCCTGTTCACGTCTCTGGCCCTGAAGCAGGTTGCTCTCTTGTTTGTCCAGGCCTGAATAGCTTTGAGGGGGGGAGATGGGCTCATAACTCTCTATGCCCCGACCTCCTACTCCACCAGCACGATCGGGAGATTTACCCGGCCTGACACACACAAAAAAAGACTTTTACAAGACATTATGAACTAAGGCATATGAGCTTTGAGCTGGTATTACATAAAATCCAATCTAGTAGTCACTATTGTGTCTTGCCAGTGTCTTTTAGAACTGTCCCAGGACACGATATCATTTATATTCAAAGTAAGATGCTGCTTTTTAGGAATTTGGCCATACTGTGGCATAGAATACATTGCTGGAATGGTCAAATGCGTTGAGAATATCCTAAGTTAAAAAAAAAAACCTGATTTGTGGACAGCTTCCTTTGAGTTGTTAAACATGTATGTATTTTACCACTGCATTTAACACCAGTCAGTACAAAATAACACCGTTAGAATGTTATCACAATATTATCAAAATCCTCAAGCCTACTCTATAATCATATTGACTGTGTCTAACGAGAGCTGGTGGGTAGAGAAGCGTATGAGCGTGTGCATACCTGGACCTCGGCTTGTCAGGGGCGTTCTCAGGAGACACTCTGCTGGGAGGTTTCTGATGGTGGGCTGGAGGGATGTGGTTCTCAGGGCTGTAACGGTTCAGTCCTTTGGGCCGACCCACCGTGCCTCCTGCACCAGAACTTTGGAATGTAGAGGATATTGAGGAAGAGGAGGATGAAGAAGAAGAAGGCAGTGAGCTGGATGCAGGAGGAGCCTCCTGATTCCTGGCAAAGTCCTGTGTTATGATATGCTGTGGGGGAAACAGAGGCAGATATCAGTATCAATGGTTAAACATGAAAACACAGAGGTATTAAAAGGACATCTGATTTATGTGAGTACAGTCTAAACAGTGGTCTACAAGGATGTGCAAGTATACTCAAGACCTTCTTCTCACGCCTGTGGAAAGTGATGTAAGACATATGTCTTGTTGCACACGACAAACATTCATGGCAATACAAATAAAATGCAAATACAAATACAATAAAATGTACTAAAGCCTACAGAGTCAAGGATGAGTTTGATGTTATGTAAATATAGTATGAGAACCCCTGCTATAAGTAAGGGTAGGATGCTGCGGTTAGTTTCCAGATTTTTTCAGTTTGCGTATAACTGCAGAAAGTGTCTATCTGCTGTTGTGTTACCGAGATGTGGTCAGCCAGGGTCATGACACGGTGTGTATGAGTAGTGGGCGGTGGTTGGGGTGCGGGAGGTCCTGATTCCATCTGCTGTCTGTACCGACTCACATCAAACGCTCTGACAGAACCTGGGAGAAAGGGAGGGAGGCTGGGTCAGGTGTGCACACAAAATGCAAAATGTTCTTTTGAGCATTTCTTCCATTTTCACTGCTGGAGAGAACAACAGAAGAAGCATGAATCAGTGAGTCTAAATCTCAATGTCCAGGACAGTTTGGGTATTTTTCTGATCAAATATATCTACTTAACCTGGTAATTAATGAGGATTATCATTCTGGACTAGAGTTTGAGACCCCCGGGCTACACAAAGCCTACAACACACTAAACCACAGATGAACATTGGTTTCGCCCCAGTAAGCAATTACTATTGATTTTACTGAAGGAGCGAGTGTCTCACCTGTGGCTGGCTGAGAGCTCTTCTCTTGAGGGAAGGGCCCCCCCTCACTCTTCTCCTCTCTCTGTGCTGGGGAGCTAGCTGGGCTAATCACCTCGATGGCGCCACCACTTTGTGCCTCGTAACGGCTAGATGGCACTGGAGGACAGTGAGAAAAAATGCTAAATCTTTATTAAAACAAACAATGTACACCAATCAGCAGTCATTTCAACAAGGTACAAAAGACTGCTTTGCATATGGGACGTTTTGTAGAATTCACACATTTCTCATCTTCAAATATCACGCAAAATTTCATTTTTTATTTCAATCATAATGTGAATGGGCTAATTCATAAATTATTCACTGATTACTTATTTTTTTCCCCCTTATTGTACACATTTTGGACGTAAAGTCTGGGTAAAACAGGATTTTAGATGGTTCAGTTATATAGTAATATAACGTCACTCACAGCTGCCAGAGGAGTCTGAGCTCTGTGAGCCCCTTGGCCGGGAGTCTTTGTCTGAGGCAATCTGGCGCGTGATGATGACGTCGATGAAGTTGGCAGCGGTGATGGTGGTCTTGCCGTGTGCGCGGAGCTCTTCCTCTATGCGGGACTTTGTTGGTGGGGCTTTCTCCTTGTCACCCCCACCTCCACCGTCTGCGTATACAGGGAGTGACTGTTTCCCACTCTGATGTGGCATGGCTCCAAAGGGAGACTGCATGGAGCGACGCTCAGCCTCCTGATGCTCGATCGCAGCCCGCCGTGCTGCATTCACATCGTTGTCTCGGGCGCTGGGACCCTCGTGCTTGCCTTCTTTGACCTTTGCCACGTCCATCTGAGGTGCAGAGGCAGCGGCATCCACCAGGGCAGCCAGCGCATCTGCGGCAGTGTTGTAGCGAGAGTTGACCTGGGCTGTGGGCACTGATGAGGGCATCTGCCTACTCAGAGGTCAAAGAGCAAAAGCAGGATTCAGTTTGGCATTGGCAATAAACAAGGTTTAAAATGGGGGGAAAAAATAATATTGTGCTTCCAATCCCCAGTCCTGGAGCACCCTCTTCTAAAAGCACAATTTAGTGTTTTCACAAGATAGTAAACAAATACTGACAAATACATTCAGAGGAAGCTTATTATGTCCACTAATACAGCTGTAACAAAACATTGTTAAATGTAAAAATCTTTCAGGTCAAATTTGAGCAAATGAGAACAACGTGAATAATTGTGATTGACTACACAAAATAATGATCATGTATAATTACCATGAATTATTTTAAGCACTTAAAAGCCATTGAAAATAAAAAATGAAAAGGTCTCACACATCAAGGCCAAACATACAAAATGTCAAATATTAATGTCAAACATGCCGTAAGAGGATTAATCAGTGTCTCAAAAGAATATCAAAATTGCCCACAGACCCAGATCCTTTCACCCTAAAAATAAGTACACTAAAGTGTAAGCTGGGGTAATATATGTGTACTGCTGAGCCTACATCAAAGGGGTGATCACGCTCTTGGTGCCTTGGAAGATGCTGGGCCTCTGCTGGACCACACCCTCCTGTGACCTCATCGAAGGGGAGGGAGATCGCAGGAAACCACGGCTACCGGGCCGACCAGGTTGCTCTACAACTAAATCCACACACACACACACACACACACACACACACACACACACACACTTGTTCAAGGTCTAATCCTTAAATATATTTTTTAAATAACATTTAATACAACAAAATATGTAATAAAGTTAATAAGCAACAAACCTGTGACACTGACATTACAGTGAAGCAGATGAGAAGATCTAAAACGTGTGGTGTTATTTAATGTTCTCACCTCCACGCATGTATTCATTACGTTCACGCTCTCTATCACGCTCCCTCTCTCGTTCCCGCTCTCTCTCCCTCTGCTCCCTCTCTCGCTCCTTTTCTCTCTCTTTCTCTCGCTCTCTGTGCTCGCGATCCCTCTCCCTCTCTCGTTCTCGCTCCCTCTCCCTCTCGACACTGGCTACCAGGTGGGCAGGGTGTCCTGTGAGAAAGGAACACACACACATGCATGCACACACAGACACACAAACAAACAAAAAAACAGGATGGTGTCATAAATTCATATCCTACAAAACTTAAATTAGGAACCAAAAGGATAAAATGTTTCCTTGCTGTAAAGTCAAGCTGGAAAAAAAATATCAAAAACGTAGTGTGTAAGCACTGTTTAAAACCCACTAGCACAACTAGGGCCGCTGTGAAAGAGATGTTGCTGGAAGAGGCAGAAGAAAGACAAACAGCGTATGGGCATCTCCACTGAAGGGCACAGTAAACTAGGCTGCATAATACAGTAAACTTTCAGCTTTTACGGCAATACACTAGGAAGCACTGACAGAAACCCATGCACATATTGACACTTCAGATCATATAAGATGAAATGGGATCACTCGGTTAATCTGTTCATGCTTTAAGTTATAGGCTAAAGTACCAATGAATGCCAAAAAGATGAATATTGGTCATTTCTATTGGGAGATTTTTGTCCTTACGCACTTTATATGTTAGATTTGAGTGGAGAGGGACTATACTGGAAGATGTCAATGTCAAGTGATTCCTCAATTAGAATTAGAACAGATTTGTCATCAGTGGTTTCCTACCACAGCAGTGTCTCAGACAAACCAAAGTATCTTCATTTAGCCTGATGTACTGCCAGCGAGCGGGTTAGCCAGCATTTCAAAATCACCCCTTAACTGTGGTAAAATGACTGTCAAGTATAGCTTTAATGAAAAAGCAGTGCATACAAAGATCACGAGCGAAACTGGACTGCTGGAGAACTTGAACAAACACGCTAACATACTTAACAATGAATGGGTGCTGGTAGCCACCATTCAGAAGGATGTCATTTATGGAACGCTAACTTATTTCTATTTGGTTTCGTTCACTGCTCGCAGCATTTGAATTTTTCGACTGAACAGTTCCTGTAAATACTGGACAGTGCATTTTAGCAGCGCAGCCCTAAAAATCAAGTTCATAATATTTACTGCGACAACATTTTTGGAGGCCCTTAAGACAAACACTGAGACTGGGCTGAAATTTTCATTAGCAATCCCACTGAAAATGAAAAAGTATGACTACACTCGTGCTGCACCTTGTAGTGTGTACAATTAAAATATTAAACTAAATTATTCAATTTGAGTTCAAATAAAAGACATTTGATTTCAGAATTCATTCCGTTAACTCTGATCATTCCAAGATCTTACATCAACACCATAAGCATTTGGCATCAAGTCTTTAAACAAGATACAAGATACAACTGAGAATCACAGTGACAATAATAAACCCATTTAAACCCAATAATAAAAGAGGTGAAGCCATGGTAAGTGAAGCGAATGTCAGACATCAGAAACCACACCAAGTCCTTATAATCCCAACACCATGATTGAGATGGTGGAAATCTCAGAGACAGAGTTGTAGTGACCCGTAAATACAGATCTAGGAGCAGCTTTCTATAGCCTTGTATCTGAATCATCTGGAGGCGACCAATCGAGCTGATTCTAGACCAGTATTGCAGGGCTTTTATTCACCACAGCATTTGGAGTTGAAGGAAGCAGCGAGGCTGACTTCAGGAGCAGGTAGAGGGGGCAGGAGCAGTCAGGAGGCAGAGCAGAAACAGCATGTGGAGATGACCTAGGTCAGGCGGTACATACACAGCAGGGGCATTCAGGAAGGGTCAGGTTTGGGAGTGTAGACGGTGGGGGGGGGGGGGGGGGGGGGTCCCCACCTGGGGAGGGGGGGGTTGGGTTGAAAACCCCAG
>JBBPCZ010000089.1:9797636-9809471 GCA_037974445.1 Brycinus macrolepidotus
AGAGGGAGAGAGAAAGAGAGAGAGAGAGAGAGAGAGAGAGAGAGAGAGAGAGAGAGAGAGAGAGAGAGAGAGAGAGAATATTGCAAGATTAGAAACTGTCAAGAGAAAAAGAAAGGTTTAGTACTGTTTTGTTCTATCAGTATTTTACAAAACACTGTCCAATCTACAAGTCAGCTTAATGTGTTGACAGCAATAGATTCCAGTACTAAATTGCCTACTTGGACTGGTACTAAAATCATTTATAATGCATGTCCACTTGTAATGCGGTGAACCCACATGATGTGAACACAGTTAAATGTTTCTAACTAGCTGACTCTCCACTATTAAAAAGCACCTTTAAACTCATTGCAAAATAAACAATTCTGTTTTCCAAAGGACAAAGTGGACTAAGATTTCAATGATAATAATCATCACAATAATAACTGACCTGTAGCATAGTTCTTCAGATGTACCACACTGTCATTTAACAATGACAGGTCTATCTGTTAGCTAGGCAATGATATTCCAGGCTGCATCTGCAGTCCAGCAAAGCCATTTTTGCTAAGAGTTTTTGATCCCATAAGGACCGTCCTGCTCTCTCACCTCTGTCTGTCTGGCTCGGCTTCCCCATCCTCGTCCGCACTGCAAGTGGCGCTTGAATCATTGTCCGAGTGTTCCTGATCTCCCTGCTTATCACCTTTCTCCCTGGGTTCTGGCTCTGTCTTCACCTGCACCTCTCCCCTGTCCCCAGCCACTGCAGCCGCCGCCCCTGTGGCCATTTCCACGTCCTGTGGCTCGCTCTTAGGATGCACCTGTCCCTCAAAAACTGGCCGTGCCCGCTCGTCCACGGCTGTGCTGTCACTCGGCACTCCACCTTCTGGGCTCTTCTCCAGCTTGACCTGAAGCTCACCGTAGGGGGGCTCCTGGCCTTTTGTCTCTTGACCAGCAATTCTGGGGGCTGCAGGGTCCTGTTCTGAAGCGCCCTCCCCTGGGCCGGAGTGAGGAATTGGCTCAGTGAGTTTGGAAGAGTCAGCCTGGGAGGGAGACGGGGCACTCTCTGTGTCCGAGCTGTTGTCTGCACCTGGATTGAGACAGACAGATCATCAGATCTTCATGGCAACTGAATTAGATACTTAAATGCATTCAGTACTATTTGGACGGAATTAATTTTATGTTGGGACATTATATAAAATTATCAGGATAACATTGTGAGTGTAGTCCTGACGAAATCAGTCACATCAATAACCTTTTACCCCAGTTTACAACAACGCTGTGAAAAACATCACATTGGTAAATATTCCGTTGTATCCTGTGGCCTTTTTGTGGACGGTTTATTTTTCGATATATGGAAAGTAAACCACAGAAACAACCCATTTTGAGTTTGTGGACTTTGTGTGGCATCATGAAAAAGAATTTCCAAATATTTGCCGATTCAGCCTACAGTATCGTTCAAAATGCAAAGTGTAAAAAGTGTTTTAGCCCCAGCAACATAGTATAGCCGATCAGAACAGAGCGTGTGTGTGTGCGTGCGTGTATACGCGCACGCACGCGCACGCACGCACACGCACGCACACGCACGCACACGCACGCACGCACACGCACGCACACGCACGCACACGCACGCACACGCACACACACGCACAGAGATATTTTCCAACCTCTTCTTATCTCTTACAATTAAACAGTCTAAAAAAAATTCTCTTTCTGTTATATAAATACACACATGCCATAAGGAGGGGGATAAACCAAAAGAAAAATGCACAATGTTTACTCATTAAAACCTGCAATACAATAGAAAAAATGACTGGAGAAGCCAGTATTTGCTCAATTAGCCCACTTCCTCTTCAGGTTGATCATGTGACTGTGTAGCCACAAAAGCTGCCCCATTCCAAAGCCTGTCTACTTTCAGGGACTACAACAGAAACAGGAAGATGATATGTGTGAGGCTACAGGCAGCGAACTGTGACTTTAGAGACTCGCACGCAAAGTGGCTAACCGCCAATCTGAGTCAAGGTTCAAACCAGTGAACACACACACATACACGCACACACACAGACACACACACACACACACACACACTCTTACACAAGCATATGGCGACCATCCTAGCAGCAGGTTGCAGGAGTCGTCTCCACCAGCAGCAGGAAATCCCCCACACTAGACTTCATGCACTTGCTTGTTCACTTTTCCTTCCTCCTGTTTCTCAAACGCCACCCTTTTCCCTCTCCGTCTCTTTCTAACTCTCCCCAAAAGCCCCTTGATTTACTGAGGATCTTGTGGGTATAACTGCGCTGCCTGCCTCTCCTTCATCTGCCCTCTTCTTTTCTGTCTCAGTCACTCACTCTCAGGCAGCAGCATGGTAATCTGGAAGATCCATGGCTAACCTGCTTTACTTTCGTGGCGGCAGATCAGGAACGAGCACAGTGAGGGACTGACACAGACAGAAATAAATAAAGCTAGAAAAGAGGAAGGAACATGGATATGAAAAGGCATCGGAGTTTAAAAAAAAAAAGAAAAAAAAAAGACTTGGAAAAAGCCTCAAGCTTTTTCCTTTTTCCATATATGCGTCTTCTGCTTACAGACCCATTTGAATAGTCAAAACACAAGTCTTTCCTCACTCTTGCTTACATCACAGCACTCCACAGCAGAGCCAGTGCGCGAGAGCGAGAGAGCGAGAGACAGCGAGAGACAGCGAGAGACAGCGAGAGAGAGAGAGAGAGAGAGAGAGAGAGAGAGAGAGAGAGAGAGACAGACACTTTGGAGGGGCGTGACAGAAGAGCAGTGCGGAGAGACGTGTAGCAGAGAGGGATGTGAAAAGAGGTAGAAAGTAGAGAGGGATGAAACGAGGGCATCATACCGGATCAAACAAGCAGTGGTGGCACACGGCGTTCCTTACAGCACACTTTCTTGAGTCTTCAAAGCCAAGGAACGCTTATATAAGAGTGAGCCTGGCACTCAGAATTAGTCCAGATCCTTTTTCTCTTTCCCTCTCTTGCGCTCTCCCTACCGCCCTCCTCATTTGATCCTCTCTCACTCTCACTAGAAGTATAGACAGTAGCAGTAGTGGCTGTGACCTCGCTAGCTGGGCGCTTCAGACTGGGGTTTCACTGTCAGCTCTAATCAAATATTCTGCCACGAAGCAGGTCAGCACTGCAGTTAAAACATACTCACGCATTCAAAGTCTCCATCAGAGATTCTTTAAGCCCCTACGATGGACTCCTCTGCCTCAGAGTAAGAAATACAGGGGGGTGGGAATCGCCTAAATTATTTTAAAGGCAAAAGCTTCTCTAGCCAAACTAGAAAACCATTTTGAACATTATAAGGTTGATGTTATGAGGTTAATAAAGCCTGCTTTTATTTATATTTTGCAAATGAGAGATGCAAACACATACTGAAGCTATACAAGCCCTACTAAATAAACATTTTAGCTGCATTTCTTTTTTCCAAAAAACAACCCCGCATTGACGGAAGCCACAGCTTCGGTTGACTTGTCAAGCTGCTTCGATACGCAGCTGTACACTGTCTGTTTACAAAGTGATGTCACCAAGGAAAATCTCAGAAAAAAACTGCTCAGCGACTAGTCAGTTATGCAAAACAAAGTCTTCACATCACTGCCAAGAAAGATTTTGGCTGGCACAGGAATAGCTGTGCAGTTTTATTACATAAACATCTACATAGAAGGGTTATAAGAGGGTAACCTTAACTGTGATCTCATCAACAAAAGGTGTGTGAAGGAAAAAAAAGGAGCATTTCAATAAAAGAAGATCTTGCTGGCTGTTAAGCACGATGATGGAACTATTATGTGTGTGGCAGCCAGTGGCACAATAAGTTTTGTAGGGATAAAGGGAAGAAAGGATTCTAATATCAGTAAATCCCAGATGATGATGTCCAACAGTGGACATCTTTCAAGTACCTGTATCTTTCAAGTACTGAAAGATACAGGTTTTGGAATGGCCTTCATGGTCCTCAGACGTATTGAAAAGTTGTGGGCAGATTTTAAACAGCCTGTGCATGTGTGACTACCTATGAAGATTTCTGAATATTCCACAAGGAAAAGTGGAAAGTCTTCAATTAAGAAGAGAAAGCCTGTCTGCTGGCAACAAGAAATATTTAAGGAAACGCGATTTCAGTGATAAAGGGTATTACTAAGTACTATCTGAAAGGTGCCTGAACTTAGTGACTGAACTTCAATGTTAATCAGCAAATACGTTTTGCAGAAACACGTTACATTTAAGTGCGTTCCACGAAAAGGTGTATTTCTGTGCTCACCTTCGCTGTCGTCTGGGTTCTCCTCATCGTCGTCGGCTGAAGCTGTGGCCACGCTGTCGCTCTGTGATGCGTCTCGTTCACGCAACCGTCTGGTCACCTACAAACAGGGATTTGACCTTGTGTAGCTTTTCTACCTTTATAAACATGAACGGCTGAGTACAATGGTAGAAGCTAATAGGAATTCACTGAAGATCAGCCCACAAGGAACAAGGCTTGATCTAAGACCTGGCCCTAGATCAGATCTTTGACATAAAACAGCTAAAGCCTCCTAAAGGGCTCGTGGTTACCTGTTTGTGTTGCTGCAGCAGGTTATCCAGGTTGTGGCGTCGTTTGTAGTTGAAGTAGAAGTTCTTGCACTGAGCCTCACTCTTGGTGCCTACCATCTTAGCAATGGCTGACCAGTTTCGCCCATGTTCCACCAGCCCTGCAGAGCAACAGAAAGGAGGTGGTGAGGTCTGATGCCGAAAACGTGGAGTGTGTTTAAATGTAGCATTTAAGTAGCCTTGCTACTTATTCGGAAAAGGTGAATATGAGGGCAGAATGGCTACATTTAAAAAAAAGGACTTCAAGTGAACTGGATGGTCCCCTTGTTCTACTTTAGATTCACAAGATGAGGTACACTGTATCTGATTTCCATAATCCTAAGTTAAAACTGGACCACTCTCCCACTACTAAACCCAGTTGAGGCAACCTCCTTGCAAAGAAAATAAGCACAGGAGACGGTCCAATGCCCTGTACAAAGCAGACACAGAATCAAAATTCATATATTCTGATCGCCTCTCTCTCTTCCAAACATTTCTCTAAAGGTCAGTTCTCGAGTCTCAAGATCGGCAGTGACTTTGCAAACCTCAAGCACCTGAATGGTTCTGCTAATTGGTTGATCACCTAGCTGTGGATATATTGGTGATGCAGCAATTCCCTATTTTAGGGAATGCAGCAGATGGGGGGAAATGACTGATTAACATGACTCTAGCATTTCTTTTTGGTTCTCCATCAGGGGAACAGTCAGTCATGGCAGGTACAAGTCGCTCTTCTTTTGTTAACATGGTTTCGCTTGTATAAAAATTCATCTTACTAGTACTAGTCCTAAATGTCTCAGTAATTACGAGCTGCTGCTTTCACAGAACTGTGTGGGCATGTCACATCGCATAATGATTAACCGTGGTGTCTCCATGGCAAAGTAAACAACCCAGCGTCAGTGGAGGTGGTGAGCAGTTTAGTCCTACATGTTCTAACCAACTGAGGCTCCTTTTGCCATTTTACAGACTTTGAAAACTTCCCGGCATTACTCGTTCTAAGCACTAACATTACTTAAAAACAGTAACATTCATAATTTAGAATTAACCACAATTTTAAGTTTGATGAACCATGTTTGTACAACAGAGGTCACACAAGGCTGCCTCAGTGTTGTATCTAAAATGTAAGTTTGATTATTTTCTGGTTATTGGGGGCAGCTGGCAAACACATTATCCCAGTTATCCCAGTTCTGAAACCATAAAATTATATACTGTATACATCAAATTAATGCAGAATTTATACCAGAAGGGTTCGACGGGCACTGCTTCCTCAAAGCCAACTCCTGATCCTGCTAAACATGCTGCTAACTCTGATAGGTTCTTTGGCAAATCTGACATCACGTAAGACAAATGTACTGCAACTCAAACCAGTCAGAAGAAACGGGTGGGAAAAAGGTCATTTCCAAAAATCTATTGACAGAAAGGACCAACATTGTTCTTTCTCTGTCCGTTCACAGGGAATTCATCACACAAATGACAGACAGTTACGAAAATCAAACTGTCATTGAGCCAGAGTAACATCAAATATGTTATGTAGGAGTAACTCTCACCAACATCTAGACTCAAGAGGCTCCTCTGCATACTGTGCAAACGTTAATGATACACTTGCGGTTTACGATAGTTATGTCATGTAAACACTTCCATAGCAATGCGCTCACATTAAGGCACTGATAGCAGCAAAGGATGCAAGTCTTGCATAATCGGAAATCCGTGCAACTGTGGCCTTTTACAACCTTGTTAAAGCTTAACAGAGATTCGCTGAAGTGTTGGCCTGTTAACTTTCTCTCTGACAATCTGTGACACAGGGTCACGAACAGTCAAACAGCAATTTCAGTGTCCGAACACTGGCACCTGGAATGGCCAACAGAGTACTAGATTGCTCATCTGGGCAGCTGGTGGCCTGGTGGTTAGGGAGTTGCCCCTGCGATCGAAAGGTTGTGGGTTCGAATCCCTGAGGTACCCTTGAGCAAAGTACTGTCCCCACACACTGCTCCCCGGGGGCTGCGTCGCTGGCTGCCCACTGCTTCACTTGGTGAATGGGTTAAATACAGAGAAAGAATTTCACACTGTTCACACTGTGTGCTGTTCTGTGTTGTGTTCACGCGTGATAAAAAAATGGCCACTTCACACTTTACTTTACACATTCCAAGAGCCCCTTTGTCTTTCCTGTTGGTTACCTTCCAGCAGTCTGTCCCAGTGTTAGAATTTCATCTGGTTCGATAAATTAACTCACAATCAAACAAAGCTACAAGCTCAGAAAGTATAACACTGCTGCATGCTGCAAGCTCCAGGGCATTAGGGTAAAAGTCTTATGCTTCACTTCGGTTTTTGCCACAGCTAGAAGCTTCACAACCAGATGTCTGACCACAACTGAGAACAAAGTGCACTGTAGTGACACTGGGGCTTTTACATACAGAGCTGACAGGGCTAAGGCTGAAATGGTTTCAAGGTAATAAATAAACAGGGGTCGGACAAGTTTAAACCAACAACTGAACGACACTGAGGGAAAAAGTCAGATTCAGGTTTACAAGATAAATATGGGAACATCTGAACAATTACTTCAATGATATTGCAACCTATTCAAATATAGATTTTAATATATTTAAACTAGCAAACCTCTTATGCGACATGATAAGGCCAGCATTCATTTTACACCAGTCATGTGATTTAATAAGGACAGAGGACAAAGATTAGACCTAGGACTGGCCTTCTGGTAACTCCACCCAAATGATCATTCACCAAACCTCCTTAAAAAATAATTATGTTTACACTGCATAATTAACCATAATATACTGCAGTTCAAAATAAATCCACTAGGTGGCAACAACGATTTAGTGGTGTATACGGGTGATAGCTCAATTCACACCAGACGAGTATCTTAAGTCCACCTGACAAAACGGATGCGCTTCCATTTGAATAAGTATTTCAGATCCCACTGGCTGCGTGAAGATATATATCGCCTGTTCTTCAAGACCGAGACGTCCCGACGTGTTGCACTTTAGACGTGGAGTCTATTCTCTTTTCGCTTGCACTTTATCGAATTTTTATTTTAGAGATTTAGCCAAATCGAACACTTACTGAGTGTTTAAAACTACATCTTTCATGATCAGTTACTAAAACGACATGATCCCAAAGTTAAGCAGCATCAGTATTTTTAACATTTTCCATAGATTAGATGGTACAGCTGTTACAGTCCTTCGTTGATTATTTTTACCTTAGTTTAGGCTACAGTTTGTGTAAGATACGTATCTTGCATTTTTCGAGACTGAGACGTTTTGACGCGTTACACGTGGAGTCTATTCTCTTTTCTCTTGCACTTTACTGAAGCGTAAATGCCAGAGATCTAGCCAAATTGAACACACTCACTGAGCGTGTAAAACTATATTTCAAGATCATTTACTAAAACAAAATGATCCTAAAGGTAACCAGCACGAATATATTTAACACTTTCCAGACATTAGATAATACAGTTATTAAAGTCCTTCGCTGATTACTTTCATTTCTGGTTTAGGCTTCAATTTGTGTAAACGACAAAGGACAAAGTGTTCGAAAAGCATAATGACGTAGCAAAGTAATGCTACAAATAATTTGGGCCAGGTTTGTCTGCGTACTGCAGATTTCAGCATTGTGAAATCGAATAGCCAAAGATATATTGTGCAACCCTTTTAACTTAATATCATGTTTATATCACTGTCAATTTCCCACTCTTGCCTTTTGGCCTCTTAAACAGATGCTCATCAAAATAAAAATACAAAACATAAAAATAAAAGTCTTCTCATTACCTCCGATAGTGCAACCCCCTCAGAAAAGCCTCTCTTATTCGCCGTGCAACACAGCCTGCAGCTACACCACTAACACGTGCACATCTATGCTACACCACACACAAGACCCAGTCTTCCCCACTTCCTCCTTTGCTGGCTGCCTCACACTTCTCCTTTGTTACACAGCAGACAGAAAAAGAACAAAAAGATAGAGGAAGGAAAAGGATGACCACAGTCTGCCCTCAGAGCAGGGCTGTCAACCAGCATATACTGTGCAGAGCCCTGGAGGAAGCACTTTCCGTGTGAGCGTGTGTACACACATTCAGGTAGCCTTTTTAAATGGCCTGTAGGAAACTTGTAAAGAGTCAGATGTTCTGACCTTTCAGGGAGAGCACTGGAGGTTTTTTTTAAAAAAAAAAAAAAACAGCTTTAGAGTATGGGGTCTTTCCAAAAACAATCAGTTGAAAGGAACCAAAACAGGTCTGGAAAGAAAGAAGGCAACAAATGAAGGCTACACACTTCATGAGTGGGTGGGTTGGTGGGTGGGTTGGTGGGTGTGTCTGTGTGGGTGTTCACGTGTTTGTAGTGCTGCAGATGTTGCACCTCACTGGGTTACCAGGTGCACGTAAGTGCGTATGCGCGTGAAACCAAGTAGGTAGATGACTAAGTGAGATAGCGTACGACTAGGTGAGTAAGATAATCGCTCTAATGCCTTGATAAGTATTACGCATGCCAGGAGAGAAAATGAATCACTAAGTCATCCAAGTATCAGTAAAACTAGGGCTGGGCGACAGATCATCTGTACTAAGATACTGACGTATCATGGTGAAGCCTTTCAATTTCAGTGATCTATTTGATGGGCAGCGATATATCCATGACAACATGCCCATAAACAAGCGCTTTTCTTGCTGTTTATAGTTGTTAAAAGCTTGCTTATACACCGATCAGCCACAACAATAAAACAACCTGACTAATATTGTGCAGGTCCCCCTCGTGTTGTCAAAACAGTTCACAAAGGCATGGACTCCACAAGACCTCTGGAAGTGTGTTGTGATATCTGGCACCAAGACATTAGCAGCAGATCCTTTAAGCTGGGAAGAGGGACCTCCATGCATCGGGGTAGTTTGTTCAGTACATCCCACAAATGCTTGATCAGACTGAGATCTGGGGACTTTGCAGGCCAGTTCAACACCGTGAACAATTCACCATTTTTGCAGTGCCTGTAGGGTGTATTATGCAGCTGAAAGAAGTCGCTGCACTTAGTCTGCAACAAAATTGGTGGTACGTGTCAAAGAAAAATCCACTTGAATGTCAGCACTCAAGGTTTTCCCAGCAGAACGTTGTCCAGAGCATCACACCGTCTTTGTCAGTTTGCCTTCTTCCCATAGTGCATCCTGGCGCCATCTCATCCCCAGGTAAGCAACTCACACACTGTTTCGATTTTCACACGAGCCCACTTTATCTGTTTCCAAGACATCAACTTCAAGAACTGACTGTTCACTTGCTGCCTAATATATCCCACCTCTTAACAGATGCCACTGTAACAAGAAAATCAATTTATTCATTTCACCTGTCAGTGGTTTTAATGTTACGGCTGACTGGTGTAGCTTTTTCATTCTATGTGCTTTACTCAAGTAATCCAGGATCTGGCAGTTAACTACGCTGTATTTCATTTACTAGTAGTTTTAGCAGAGGAAAACGAGAGGGTTGCACACACACAAAATTGAAGCGCAAAATCGTCTCTTATCCACAAACTGAACGACTTTTTGTCCAGCCCCAACAGACTCAAGTCGGGAAGCATTAATTAATTACATTTCCTCTCATGTTCACATTTACAATACTATATGGTGTAAGGTAGTACAAGGTTCCCTTTGGTGTTATTTTGAAAACGGGACAGACTAAAAAAGTCCAGTCAAAACACTTTTGTTTTACTGTCCCTACTGTTCTTATAAGGATTTACAGTGTAAACTTCCAGTTATTGGAACCATCATCATCATCATCATCTGGAACGAGATTTAATTATTAGTTGTCAAAAAATCTGAGACCTATTCAGAACGCAAAACCACCATGACTGAAGCAAATCGAGACAAATCCCCAACGTATAGGGCTCATATTCACCATTTCACCCACACTTAACCGCTCTTTCACTATCACACAAACATGCCTAACACCTTAATTAATCCTAATTAATCTCTCTATTTAATCCAGTCCGAGCTGTCCCTGTGTGTCCTTCACTGATTCAAAAACCCATGAACGCATGTAATCACACTCATGGGATGATGTGATTCATATGCCAACACAAGTTGCACAATTCCCAGTGTATTCCTTATACAATTACCATGAAAACTGGCCAAAAACAATGCATAACTATACAAAAATCAAAACCTTCTGTCACAAAACAAGTTGATTTAAGCCTAAACCTCTGGAGAGTACAAAAGAAAAAAGAAGCACCAAAGAACCTGAAGTCCATTAAGAGTTTACAATCATAAACAACAATGAGCTTTCTGTTTGTATTTTTTAAGCTGCTGAACTTAAATTCCACCACTAAAAACTGTAGAGTGGAGGAGTAGGACTGTATAAAACTGTCACGCACTTTAACTTCACTTACTAGGCCTTAGTGCATCATCATATGCAGAAAGCAGAAAGCACATGCACGCACGCGCGCGCGCACGCACGCACGCACACACGCACGCTCAAAATGTTTGCAATGCACAAACTAGAACGCTTTGGGTTTCCCTAAAAGCATGAGGTTAAGAAAGGAGATAAAGATCAGAAAGGGAGGGTGCAGAGGGTAGGTATGCGTGTTTGTGAGGCCACAAAGTCAGAGGGCGAAACAACCAGCGAGATAAAGAAAGCCGGTGCTCAGGAAAGAACCGTAGAAAAATATATTACCTTTTTTGGCGACCTCCATCTCCTCCTCGGTCCAGCGAGAAGTCTCTCCAGCCTCGACAGATCCTGCAGGCACAACACATGCTGTCAGAGCAGGGAGAGAGAGATAAAGAGAGAGAGGTAAAGAATGAGAGAGAAAGTGAGAGACAGATAAAGAGAGAAATAAAGAGAGAGAGAGAGAGAGACGGAGAAGGGGGTGGGTGGGGGAATATACTCACCTGACTAACTGACCAACCAAACTGTCTTGTGCTGGTTGGGTTTCCTCCTCCTTCCCTCTCTCACAGTCTTTAATCTAATTATCTATTTGCCCCCCTCCCTCCTCATAACCTCCACTTCTTCCCTCACCCCCACCCTGCCCTCTTTCTCTTTTCTCCTGCAGTCTCTCACTTTCCCCTTACTCTCTTTCCCTCGCTTCTTTCCTTTGCACTGTGTCTCTTTCGTTTCTTTCATGCACTTTCAACTAGACCGCCCCATTCTCTCTCTCTCTCTCTCGTCAGCTGATATGAGGCCAGACTCTCCGAGTACAAAAGCACCTCCCTCTTCCCCTCACACAGTGGCAGGCAGTCCCTCTCACACACACACACACACACACACACACACACACACACACACACACACACACACACACACACACACACACA
>JBBPCZ010000089.1:9809571-9819645 GCA_037974445.1 Brycinus macrolepidotus
TGTGTCTAATAACAGTAGCTAAGCTCCACTTTTTCAGCAGAGCAACACTGCAGATGCCCCTCCCTTCTTAATTTCCACTCAGCAACAGAGAGAGAGAGAGAGAGAGAGAGAGAGAGAGAGAGAGAGAGACAGAGAGAGAGACAGAGAGAGAAAAAGAGAAATACTATAATATAGAAAGGGTATACAGAAACTACACTACAGCAAAGGGGGGAAAGAGAGAGATAGAGAGAGAATCACAATATTATATAGAAAGAGTATATAGAAACCACACAACAGCATTGGGGGGTAGAGAGAGAGAGAGAGAGAGAGAGAGAGAGAGGGAGAAAGACAGAGAGAGAGAGAGACTTTGGGGGCGGGGGGCATTGGAGGGGGGGTGATAAATATACTCATCTGACCCCCCTCCGTCAGAGCCTCCTTGAGATTGACCAAACATTTGGACAAATTTAGCACAGTGTGAACCTTTGACATTTATGCAAGTGTGTATTCATGCTTGTGTGTGTGT
This sequence comes from Brycinus macrolepidotus, assembly GCA_037974445.1. Taxonomy (NCBI): domain Eukaryota; kingdom Metazoa; phylum Chordata; class Actinopteri; order Characiformes; family Alestidae; genus Brycinus; species Brycinus macrolepidotus. Next base: position 9,810,074 of record JBBPCZ010000089.1, read on the forward strand.
GTGATGTTTATACGTCTTGCAGAGAACATCTACTCTAATAAATGTCTCTCTGCTGACCTGTTGGCTACTGTTTGTGTTACCCTGTAACCTCTGTTCTGAGCTCCCGTGTGTGTGTGCGCATGTATTTTATATAAATGTAAGCGTGTTTCTCAAGTCTTGACTAACTACTACACACACCCCTTTCAAATAAGATGTAACCAAATTATTTATTTTACACTCTTGTTCACAAAAACATGCACATTCTGCTTTCTCTCCTCCAGTGACCTCCGGATCTCTCATTAAATAACATACGAAACATGACTGAAGCTAAAGCCCAAAGGATGGTACGTGCCCAAGTGGGTGACACAAACAGATGGCTTCGACCCACATCTCCTCACACGCATGACACAAATCTCTGTCTCTCTCCGTGTCACACAAACACACACTAGTTGAGGTTTAATGGAGTTAAAGGCCAGTCCAATTACAGCATTGGGGACTGTGGCGAGGTGAGCAGAGGACAGTGGGTGGGACTGGAAAGAAAACCTCTCTGGCTTGTGACGGGGCACAACAGTTCCAAAGCACAACTTGGCCCAGACTGACCTACTCATGCTCCACCCACAACTGCGTTCTTTCGTAGCAACTGTTGCCAGGGCTGGACAAGCTTTACATAACGCTGGCATTAATCCCATTAAATCTAATGATTATTGTCATACACAACTTGCTTCCTGGAAAAGAATCCAAATTTACAGCGCAGTTATTAATGTCAAATGTTACTCATTTTATAATTAGATAGATACAACATACGCTATCTGTCCAAAAATATACAGACACTCCTTTTAATTAGTGATTTCAGCCATAAAATGCTGTTGCAGGTGTTCAGTGGCGCCCGCACAAAGTAAAACTCAATAGATAAGCACTGAGCATAGACACAGGAGCACTGAGCTGCCGAGCAGCAGAACTGCGTGATACAACACCATTCAATTCCTTGGGTTGTGTTTCATTTCTATGACAGTGCTGACTAGCATAGAATCCTGTTTTCTGTGGACTCAACTATGACTGTGTTGGAACTTGCTTAAAACATATTTTAAACATCACATCCGCTCAAAATACCAGTGTCTAAAAGCAGCATTCTATCAAATCCTGCTCCAGAGAGAGCACAGAGTGATATAAACAAAATACACATGTACACAAGGTCAGAGAGTGCGCAAGAGAAAGAGAGCGAGAGAGTCACTCAGTTTACCTGCCTCACATTCCCATCCTCATGACAACTGCTTCCACCTGAGACATGCTCTGTCACCACAGCAACGCACCGACTCCAAGTAGCTTACGCAGCTTTCGGCAAACAGACAGAAAGTGGGAGAGAAGGACGGACGAACGGACAGACGAAGTAGCAAGGCCGAAATACAGAGCACAGAAAGCTAAGGCTTGTATCGAGAGGGAGGAGTAGGGACGGAGAATAAACGAAAAAAGAAACCCTCAAATGTCAGAGAACGCAGGCTGAAGCCAGCGGTCCTGATGAATCTAACAGACGTTTCTGAAGGAGCAGAATGAAAAAAAAAAAAAATCTATGTAAACAGCTCTTCTTTCATTTCCTTGGCTGTAAAATGTCAAAGCAAAGTGGGTCAGAGCCACGGCTCAAAGTGAGCTCACGTTTGTTTTGTCTGTTCCTGTACTTTTTCGTCCTCGAGTTCAACAGCCGATCCATCCAAGCACCACGGTTTAACTCACACATCGCTGGATATCCCAACACAGTTCATTTCTTCAGCACAGTCCTTTTATAGCATCCTTTGTAATTAGTTAATGCATGGACTGAACAAATCTAAAAATAAACCTGAAGAAAATGGAGGACAAACCTTATTGTGTGATGTGTGATGTGTGATGTGTGAGTGTGTGTGTGTGTGTGTGTGTGTGTGTGTGTGTGAGAGTGTGTGTGTGTGTGTGTGTGTGTGTGTGTGTGTGTGTGTGTATTTGTGTATGTATGTACGTATGCACACACCTCGTGTTTGGGCATCCATGGTGCTCACAGGTGCAAGTTTAGAAAGCTCACGTGCAGGCTTTTGCACTGGCTCCGGTTTGGGAGGAGGAACAGGATCTGGCAAAACTGCCAAAAAGAAAACATTTATGTTACGTACAAGCAATTTTTCCCCCAGATCCTGTTTTAAAAAAAAGACGCTTTTCCACTGCACAAAGTACCGGAACCTTCAGCACCAGAGGACTTAAACTGTTTTTTTCCCCCTACTGGAAATCACTTGGGGACCAGTTTTCAGTTTTCCTAAATAACGGTTCAAACTCTTAACTGTTCTATTTAAGGGTTAAATCACCAACCGCTACGAGAAAACCAATAAGTGCATCAGACTAGACCAGAAAGGAACGGTGATGAGTCAATTACTATTTTTTTTAAATTATTCCTTTGTAAGGAACTCTGTTACAACACTGACATTATCAACCCATAAACACGTCAAAGCAGATTTCATGCTCTATCATGAGCTGTCCAGACAGATTATGTCCATTTATATAACAGTGTCATGCCACCAGTACCATCATGACAGTTACTAACATGCTTGACGCCATGACCTTAAATTAGCATGTAACAAACAGTCATGACATCAAACATTGTAGTAAATAGCTAGGAAGCCCAGCACAGAAAGAGGGATTTCAGTCATATCTGCACACTTGACAACGAAAAACTGTCAACAAACTGTCAACTGTCAACATGCCAAGTCTGTGTGAGGACAGAACATTGCAGTATATATATCACCTAATAAGCTAAGCTAACTAGCAAGCAAGATAATTAGCCAAATGACATGCTTTAGAGTGGTTTAAAAAGATAAATCAATTTAATAATTTATCACAGTTGTTGTGGCGATTCCAGTTGAGTCAAGAAGATGGACAATGGACTAGAAGTAGTTCTTTTGGACATGTGGCCTGTATTGACTTTAGGGTGTGTTATCAGGGCCTAGATATCTTTATGCACTACTTGGTCTTGAGTGTGTAGGTATTCACTACATTAAAAATAAAGGATTATTTGGAACAAGGCTACAGAAGAACTACTATTGGTTCCATAAAGTAGCTTTCAGTTCATGGTTCTTTCCAAACGAGTGGTGTGTGTGAACATTTATCTACGTAATGTAAAGTATCTACACAAACATTTAATTGTGGAACATTTAATTTTGAGAGTGTATTTGACCTTAAAAGTGTGTGTGCGCAAGCTACCTGGTTCAGGCTGGGGTGGTGGTGGTTCCTCTGCAGCCACAGCAGCTGCTTCGTTGGCCATTGAGCGGGTGGTGATCCGGCCCTTGCGGCGGCCTTGGCTGTTGGCTGTCTTACGACCTCGCGGTGTGCTTTGCTCCTTGCCCTCCTCGTCCTCCCCCTCGCACTTCTCTTTATCTTTGCCAATGTCCCTGAAGGTGACACACAACCCAGAATCAACACTCACACTCAGTTCATCTGCCATTGTTTGACTTTCTCAACAGCACAACATGGATAGAGAGATGGCAATAAATTCTCACATTTTAACGGCCTACATCAGAATCAGCAGTACAGGAGGCTGCTTACCGTTCTCAGTGTATAACGTTTTAGGTAATAACGACAGTAATGAAAGTATGGACTACTTTTCTCTCTCATTTTTTTTTTAAGGAGACAGAAAGTCTTTGTTTAGGTTTTATCTCTGTGTTTCACCGAGTTTGTGGAAGTCGCCTGGAGACTTCAAGGCTCAAAAATAAACACAGTCCAGATCAGGAGTTGCACAGAGTCCCAAGTACTGACATAACTGATACCAGGAAATGTAAATGTGAAGTCAGACGAGCTGATGCAATTACACAGAAGGTCTTATCTACAATTAAACTTTGTAGACAATTTGACTTTGGCTTCCATAAAGGCCATGCTCGTTTCATTCATACATGGCCATCCTATTCCAGGAAGCCTTCATCTAATTCGGTGATAAACAGACACTCAAGCATACGTGCCCTGAAACAGCATCTCTCCACCAATTTAATTATCAGAAAACAGTGATTTGGGTCACAGTCCAGGGCTCTTACTAAGGGTTTTATCCACTGAGTTTTGACCTCATAGAGTTCGTAAGTAGCAGTGTCTAACAGACAGTTGGCCAAATACACCACAAGTCCAGACGAGAGAGAGTAATGGCACCGAGGAAAGAAGTGCTGGAGAAAGAAAGGAACAGGGAGACACAGGTCAAATTCACCTGTTGGCAAATATGCCAGGAGAGAGGCTAGTGGAACAGAGGACAGAAGTACTGGAGGCAGAAAGGAATAGAGAGAGGCAGGAACCATCTATGAATAGTTCTCATTTATCAGTTTCAGAGGTTGGACATGGAAAGGGGCCAAAGAGCCTTTATTAAGCAGAGTAATTTTACAGTCCTTCTGCTGGATTAGTCAAGACTGAAACTGTCAGAAAGAGGTAAATTAATGAGAATACCAATGCTCTTTTTATGGAACCCATGTCTGTGTTACCTAGTACAACAGCAGAGTCTGGGGACAACCATCTTAATCAGTTTTAACTCTAATGTTCTTGGGGTTATTGATAATATAAGACCCACGATGACTAATGGCGCTTTTCCACGGGCACAAATAACTGTACCGCAAACAAATGTTTCGCCATTACAAATAAATAAACCCAAACCCAAGTTGTCACGGCCCTGCTCCATGGCATTTTCCAACGTTGTGAGAAATGCGAAGGTGTATCAGGACATCGCTAACAAGCTAGCTGCGTTAGGTACAGGGGGTCCTCGGGTTACGACACAGTTTCGTTCCTACAACGTAAACTGAATTTTGGTGCAAGTCGAAACACACCCTAGCCTAAGTCACTTACCTATTCTAACACTGTTGTAAAATCATAATCTAGAACATAAAAACCCAACTAAGCCACAGAAAAAGGAAAAGGACGCCAACTCCCTCACTCATACGCCGTGTTACTGCGTATTCTTCCGGCGCGCGCAACCAAACTAGTTCGCCTACGTAGTCCGTAAGTACGACGCTAACGGCGTAAGATGAAACACCTATGTCTCAATTTTTAAAAATTTTTATGGGAGTGAGCGTCGTAAACTCAAAACGTCGTATGTCGAGACTGTCGTAACCCGAGGACCCCCCTGCATTCATCACATGGCAAAAAAACTCTGGCCCTTTTTGCTCCACCATTTGGAGTTTCTATCAATGAAAAACTTTGCTTCACAAAATTGAAAATACAGTATTAGCAACATTCAGTGAGGCAGCAACATAAAATCTATACCAACAGAGGAAAAAATGTGGCCTTCATGTCTTAAATTACTGCCACTGAAGGCACAACTTTGAAGTAATCATGCTGCATCTTAAGCTGTCTACTTGCTGTCTCGACACTCTTCCCACAAGTGTTTTTTAAAAGTGTTTTCAGCTGTACCACATTTGAGATTCTGCAAATTGCTTCTCTCAGGCTTGTTCCTAGCATCACTAAAGAAAAAGTCTGCTGTTACCAAACCCCTCCTGAAAAAGAGAAACCTGGATGCCTCCACACTTAATAATTATAGGCCTATTTCAAACCTCCCATTCATAGGCAAGATCACTGAGCAAGTAGTGCTCAGTCAAATCCGTAATTACATTGAATTTAAATGGATACTTTGACAACTTTCAATCCAGGTTTCGTCAACAACATACAACATTTACCTGAATATAGACCCAAGTAAAATAACCGTCTTCATACTGCTGGATCTCAGTGCAGCCTTTAATCGGTCGAGTATAAAATACCACTAGACAGATTAGAAAATTGAGCCGGGCTGTCAGGAATGGTCCACAGAGGATTCAAGACAAACTTAGAAGGCAGGGGTTATTCTTCAAGAGTACAAAGTGGCTCATCATAGCTATGCAAACAAAACTTACATCTGTCTAGTTATTTCACCAAATAGTCTCGTTCCTATAAACTCATTGTGTTTTGCCTTTGTTGTGTTGATTTTGTTAAAAACGTAAATGGCTGGATGCAACCAAATTTCCTTCAGTTAAATAAAAGAAACAGAAGGAAGGTAGCAACTTATGCCTATCTAGAATCTAGAGCTATAAAGACTACAAGCCACATCAAAATCCTTGAATGAGGATCTTAGTTTCAGTAAGCGTATAAAAACTATAACTGAATAAGCATTCTGGCATCTCAAGAACATAGCTAAGAGATTAAAGATTTTGTGTCACAGCAAGATTTGAAGAAACTTATTCATGCCTTTATCTTGCAGGGTTGACTTTTGCAATGGTTTCCCACAAGGACCATTATATAGCTACAGTCCATCAGTCCATCGTTGATAAAATTTTATTAATACCAACGCTATTATAGATTCTGCTTGTTGGTCTGATGCTCTATCGATTCCCAATCAACTTACTATCCGGGGAAAAAAGGCCAACACAGGGTTTCAGCATCGTTTTATCATCATCTTTATGAGGTGAGTTTATGAGATGAGTTTGAAGATGAGTGTAGAATGCTACTTTTCTTAAAAGGATATAACTTGGGGAAAACAAACTGAAAAAAGAAAAAAAAAAATACTGTTTTGAAAAGTATGTATACGTACTAACATTTGCATAAATTACAATACTCCTTTTCAAAAGGGAATGGGCTGGAACCAAATATAAAACTGGCAGATAAAATCAACAACTGTCCTGCTTAAGAATTAGTTTAAGAGAATTTGTATAGCATTCATTTTCATGTAGGTTCTCTTAGTCAAAAAAACCTGCTAAGCCTTCTTGCATGGCGCAAATATTATAACAGAATATTTAACACTATTGAACATGCTAAACATGCTGCTTGGATGAGTGTTCCTGGAATTTCAGCCCATTTTTTTGCCAAAAGATGTGTTTCAACATATTGGTGGAGTTTCCACCCTAACACAGCAACACAGACGCAAAGTCTGACGTTACGACATATGAGTTTTTGCGACACTGTCAGAAAAACATGCTGGCACCGATAAAAGTAAATCGGTAAACTTTGGGGCATACCATTATGATGGATCGGACAATGTGGAATCGGTTATAATTCTGGAGGATGTGGATCAGGTGGATCTAGTCCTAATGGCTATATTTCACATGTGTGTTCAAATTGGGATCAACGGATTTTAGGAATATTGGATATGTATTGGCCCAGAAATACCATATCGGTAAAGCCCTTAAAAAAGAAAAAGCAAAACCTAAACCACTCACTTTGAGTCCTCTTTTTCATCTTTCTCCTCCTCTTCCTTCTTCTCTTCGTCCTCTTTTTTCTCTGATTTCTCTGATTTGTCTTCCTCGGTTTTGTCGTCTGACTTATCTTCTTGTGAAGGCCGTGTTATCTGCTTGCGGAAGAAAACACAAAATAAGAATACTTTTAGACAGCAGTTCTGCTCTCTAAGAGCAATAGGCAAGATGGGTGAAGAGAGTGCTAAGTTTGACATTGTGAAATTCTCACATACATAATACAGGCAAGTTAAATCAGTTACAAATAAAATTAGACCTCAAGACCTGTATAAAGATGGTAGTAGGTAGCGGTGGTAATACCAGCCCTTCATAAACCTCTATGCTTCTTGGAAAAGTTAAATTTGATTTTTTCAGTGCTACAGAGCACTATGAAGATCTTCACCGTGTGTGTGAGCTCCTAATGTTCTAAGGATTTGATTCTCATTCAGAAATTCTGATTATTTAAAACTCTTGCATGAGTGTTGTTCTAGAACATTGTGGCAAATCATGTACGAACAGGAGAGCAGTACAGAGCGAAAGGAATTTGTACACGGTGTGACAGGACATTACGATCTTAATAAGACAAATGTTGGGGTGTTCCAAGTCTAGCCTACCGTGTTCCTAGTAACCCTATTCCTTTTGCCCTGATGTACGGACAGAGTCACATAATCAGACTCTCATTATTACCAAGGGGCCAGACGTATTCACATATCAACAGCAAAGATCAGTTTATACAGTGTCAGGCATCTGATAAAACTTCAAATATGGTTCAACTATGAATGAGGTTGGATTGGGTGACCTCCTTCCCTCTCTGTCTCATCTCCCTCAAGTTAAATCTGTCCAAAACCCACTTCCCTTTTAAGGCAAACAAACGGCACAGTGAGCAATTTTCCCGTCTTCCGAAAGAATGTGCTTTAACACAAGTGGAAAACCCAAGACAATAATCTTGCAAGCTTCTTGCTGGAAAAAGGGCAAAGATGAGAGGCTGACCAAGATCAAGCCTAGTCTTGCACTTCGAAGCAACCAGAATGGTAAGTGGATATTAAACATGGCCTGGTGTAATCTTTTTGTGGGGAAAGTGGGCCGTCGCATGCCTGGCCTAATCGCACCAGAGCTTGCGGAAATTGGACACATCACTCCAGTGTCCAAGGTAGTAGGGATTGGCCTAAATGGCTGGGCCACCTATGAGCTTTGCCCAGAGAACATGTGAGATAAAGGTCAAACCTAAGCAAATTAAAATGAATGGTGCCATCAAAGCACAGGAACACAACATATACGGGAGGCTCGTTAAGATGTAATAAGAAGAGAGAAAAAATGAATGCCCTGAGGTTACCCTCGTCTACAGAACTCCCAGAACAGGGAGAGACAAGACGCAAAAGGGATAAAGAGGGATGGCCAGTTGGTGCACTCTACAAAGATAAGATTAGCGCTATGAGGCCCTTTGATGATGTTCACATGGACAAGGTTGTCTGGAAGAACAGACTTCACAGAGGCTCCCAAATCACAATGGACTCATTGTTGACAATACTCAGTTCAAAGAGGCCAAGAAAGCAAAGGCTTTACAGAGGACTTGAGGCAGATCAGAGGAACACGAGGCGCTAGGCGGCCCAGTGACTGGGTTAAAGCTACACGCGCTCAGATGACCCCTTATGGAAAAACAAAAACAACATGGCTGATGAGGTGACGCTACCCAGCCTTAAACACAACCCCTCCCTTCCTGGAGTGTGCAAGCTGCTAGGGAATAGCAATGGCCGAGCTCATGCCTTGGTAAATGGAGGATGAGAAATGAGCCACCTAAGAAGGACCTAGAAGAAACACTACTTCGAGTTACAAACATAACCCCAGTTGTCCAACACTGTGGTTCTTAAGCCCAGCCTTGATGGCCCCATGCTCCATACACTGCATGTTTTCTCTACACTACACACATGAACCAGCCAACAAGGAGCTTATTTGTTAGATAATGAGTTGAATCAGCTAGGCCCCAGCTCTAACAGCATGAGTGAGGTCTCATTTAAGCCGCCTTATTCATTATAAACAATGCTTATAATAAAAATGCTTATATTCTATGCATTTTAGTGTCGCTGATAGACCAGCTCATCTTACCAAAGCATCCAACAAAATCAGTTGATCTTCCTGAACCCCTCTGTTCTATTCATGCAAAGTAGAAGTCCATGTAACATGCAGACCATAATCATTTCTGTTTCTATGCCAACAGTGGCATATGGAAAGCAACTCTGGTTGAAGGCATGATTTACCTTAGCAATACATTATAGCTGAATTAGCTAGTTTGCAAACTGCACCAACAAGTAAGTAAGTATATATATATATTAGGGCTGTAAGTAGATTAAAATATTTAATCGCGATTAATCGCATGTTTGCCATAGTTAACTCGCGATTAATCACGATTAATCGCAC
>JBBPCZ010000089.1:9840346-9850738 GCA_037974445.1 Brycinus macrolepidotus
ATGACATCATCAACCTGCGCTATCGCGGTAGGCCGGTATAGTCAAAATCTCTACCGTTGGCCAAATTCATATCGTTTATACCGTATACCGTTTATACCGTCCACTCTTAAGCTGTACTATATAACAGACACAGCTCAAGCCTATCGTGCATTAAACTGCATGGACGTGAGTCCTTCGCATTGGATGTGTACTTATTTTCACCTAGAAAATCAACAAAGCATGGGTACGCATGTGTTGAACGCAGCATGTTGTGATCAAAACACTAAGAGAGATTCCTAATTCATGCTAAATGGATGTGATTCTGAATCTAGTGGTGCAGCCTTTACTACAAAATACTGAGAGTGCTCACCGGTGGATGGCGTATGGAACTGAAGGTGTACTGGACTGAGTGGGGTGGGTAGCGGCTCTGCTCGCTGCTGAAGCTCCCCTGGCTGGGGGGGAAGCCCGAGCTGGACATGCTGCTGCTGGAGGCTGGAGGCTCAGACTGGGCCTGGAGCCTGGAGGCCTGGAGCCTGGGGCACAGGGGTGCACTCACGGGCTTGACACCAGCATAGCAGCGCTACCAAAGCACCTGAAGAAAGAGGAAAGAAGAAACAGAGAACATCATGAGCTCACTGATCAGGACCAGGGCCATCTTACCACAACAATGCCAGTTTAGAGAAGCTTGTGATTCATAACACATGAAAGTTGCTGTCCGGAGAACCCATTAGACGCATGCTTGTGTTCTGCAGTGCTGGCTGGTAAATACAGGCATACCGTGACATTGCTTTTCAGTTTTGGTGATATTTCAGCAAGATGTTTACTAGTAAACAAGCACTACATCTATGATAAAATGGCCATAAAACAGTAGTGTCCTTTTCGCTAAGCAGTTCCGTTTTTAGCTCTATTCTAATTTGGGTCCTCAGACCATACAGTTAACTTAATTTACTAATTGGAAATTAGATGAAATAGTATTACAAATACAGCTCTCTTACAAAATACAAATTAAATTCATTGTAGGTCTCCCTTCTGGAAAAGTGTTTTCTGTATGGTTAACATTTACAATACTGTGTAAGGCTCCTTTCAGTCCAATAAAAACGTGTCAGGTGTGCAACAGGGCTGCACAAAATGATCGTATTGAAGGAATGGATTGGCATACAAAGAGATTTTCCACTTATCCCAGAAGCCGTCAAGCATTCAAGACAGTGTTGGTGTCCAAATTTTGCTATTTTAGTTTAAAACTGGATCCACAAGTTGAAAGTTGCTGAAAACACTAGTCATTAGTCATCCAAGATGTTGCTGTAAAAACATCCCCAAAACTACTGATTCTAGTGTTTGCTGTATATATTCTAACAGTGGGAGGCTCTTGTTGCTCTAAAGACACAGAAATCTCTCTGGGCTTTGTTCAGACTTTTGAGGAGGTCTCTCATCCATATTATGCCATATCCGACCGTATACGCCAATAAAAAATAAAAAAATAAAAAAAAAAGCAGCCTTTGTGGTGTTATGACTTGGCTAAACGTGGCCTCGGCTTCTGCAGACTCAGCAAACACAAGAGCCTTTTAACGGCAGTTTCCAAAACGACCAACCGAGACACGGTATTCTCTTACACTATAATCTACATCTCTCAACCCCTTCTTCCGTCCGTTCTTGCATCCCTCTGGCCTAGGTCTCACAGGCAGCTTTCTACTTATTCCTTCACTTCACCTCACGGCCGTTCACCAAATCATTCATATTCTGCCTAACAGAGGACTGCTGTGAGGCTGTAACACGAGCTACAGCGCCGGTCTCACACTCTGAGACCGAACGAGAGAACCTGCCAGAGAGATATGGAGGAAGAGAGGGAATCTGAGCGTGAAAGACAAGAGTGCAGAGAAACATGTGAAAGGGAGACAGAAGGAGGAGCGGGGCGTCACTCCTCCATCCTGCAAAAACGTCGAGGATTTGTCAAAAACATCTGCTGCACTGATGTCATTCAGACGCCACTGCAGAGAGGAATTACAAAAATGGCGTCTGTTTTCCGCCCCCCAAACCCCCCCTCCTCCATTCCCTCTTCAGTCGCAACATTTGGACATGATTTCACAGCCAAATAAAAATGCCACAGCACTTGACACTTTCCACAAATCCCAACAGCACGATTCGGCATAGTGTGGACCAGAGCTGGGCAACGAAAGGTAACACTTTTACGGTACGGACTGAATTATTTCAGCACCATGGAGTACGCAGAAAACCCTGCGTCGTTCAGTAGCACATCTCAGTACCTCAGTGTTTGGTATCATCAGCCTCACAGAGACAATAAGCACGCTTGGTCCCCAATCTAGACTGGCTGATAAACACGTTATTAATATCAGCGGCCTGTTCAACAAAAACAAACAGCAGCAGTGCCTCTGAATACGCACTCCTCTTTAAAATGAGAGGCTACCCTCATTATTATGACTGCGGCTGGAACTCTATTTACAGAAGTCAAGATTTTATTTTACTATTTACATTTAACAGACGTTCGTTTTATTTAAAGAGTACATTTAAAAAAATCATCTGCCACTGCTCAATCTGCTGTGTAAAAGCGCAAACATTAGCATCATAAAACAAAAAGCAAAAAGGGACAAGGATTAAAACAAAGTTAACATGGGAAAAGTGCAAGCATGCTAAAAACCAAACCATAATAAACCAGGAAAAAAAGAACAAAAATGTAATCAGGACAGTGATGCTTGACACACTGAGCTAGACACTGACTGAGCACCCCCTCCACCACACACCCCCCCATAATTCTTAATATCTTGAAATGCTAAAAAACCAGAGGTAGGTCTTCAGGTGAGATGTAAAGATGTATCATTATCGAATCAGAAATCAGTGAAGGTCCTTCAGCACCTGTGGGCCTTGTACAGAATTTCGGCTCATGCTCTGAGGACGGCACTGCCAAGGCGATGAGGACTGGCTAAACTAACGTTGGGGTCTTCACAGAGGAATTTATCAGACACTGATTAAAAAATAAATAAATAAACACTGTATTCAGTAGCTACTGGAGAAGCACAATCAAAATCAGCAGATATTTGCTCCAAACCTGCAACTGTAAATCAGTCAGTGGATTTTCACCAGTGTTTTGTCCAATTTTATGGTGTAACATGAGCGAAATTCTGTAGCTCTGCGGTTACATCTACATCAAATGTGGCCTAATTTCACATGAATCATTGTGCCAAATAGCCAGTCACTCTAGATGCTGCACTTTGATGAATGGCATTTAAACAGGAAACTGATTTTTCACTTTATAAATGTAAAATACCAGTTTGGCTCACTTAAAAAAAAAATTATAATTTTAATACTGAAATATTGTCTAATAAAAACTGAAAATGTGCTTGTGTGTTTCATGTGTCCATTTAGCCCACATGAGTTTAGCTGCTGGCTAAACAAAGGTAAATAAATATTGTCATCAGCCAAAGTTAGCTGTTAAATCAGAATCAGTCATAAAAACTCATTGTCAGTGAAGCCCTAGCTGTTACGTTTCCTTCCATGTCTTTTTATGCAAATTTGGACAAATTGGACACTATGGAAAGGGCAAATACAGAATAAATTTCACATTAAAAGTGTGTACGTTCGCTTAAAAAGGAAAATTCTTAAAAAGAAACGCAATAAGAGCATGACCAAAACAGGTAACAAAACAAATTAATTGAAAAAGTCTATCTCAAAAAAATTTGATTGCTTTCTGCCAAATTAATAGACAATTACTGAACCTCCTACAACCAGCTCCAACTGTTGTTGGACTGCACATTTTTTGATGAGGTCGCCAGTCTTATGATGCATGTAGAAATATTCATATTTCTTCTCTAAACAACTCTGTAAAGGGGAATATAAATATAGCCAAATGTGTTTGTTGACTACAAACAATAAGCCAAAAATAAATAAATATAAATTTTCACAATAAATAAAACAACCTAGACCCAGAGCTCCTTACTCGGGCATAACGTTGACTATACAATGAGGCACAGACTCATGGGTATATTCCGTCACTTACCCAACTTAATAACTACAGACACATTAGACATGGCTGTTACAATTCTAATATCACGCTGACAGTTCAGTAACAGCCAAAACTTACAGCCAGGGAACGGCACACTCCTGATCCTAACAGTACGACGATCTGGACGAGGTATTTTCTACACACAGATAAAAGACGGAAGGGACATAATATTGTCTAGTTGACACAAACCTCTAAAAAACTGAGTCAACGTGGCAGCCTGCCCCTGCAGGATTTTTCTGCATGTTCCCTGTGCGGCCTGGCCTCAGACGCAGCACAATAATTATACGTCCTGTGTTAGACTACCACTGTCCCGCTGCCAGCAGATTAAGCAAGTCTTATAAAAACCAATGCGCAATGAAAATAAATTAATAAATAAATAGCCATCGCACCCCTTTAACACTCACACAACCTCTCCTGATGGTTTTCCTACTTAAGCTACACGTGATGCAGCACTTTGACTCTGAAACATCAAAAAACTAAATAAAAAAAATAGAAGAACGGTGGACAACATGGCAAAAGCAGAACCACAGTACTCAAGGTACACGTTTTCAAGATACACATAATGATGGTTTAGCCGAGTGTCACATTTACAAAGGTCTACACAAAATGATTATTTTTATACAACATTAGCAAAATTATACTGGTAAAGGAAAAAAAAAAGGAGTGGTACACATAACAACTGGTACAAATAATCGAATAAGACAAATGTCATAATGGGCTACTATCCAATCAATTACTTGTTACTGTGTAGTTTTTGCAGTAATTCCACAACACTAAAGAGTAGTCACTGCTGTTCATAGGCTGTCTTTAATTGGTCCAAGTCATTTTATTGTGCATTTAGTAGCTCAGTGTCATGGAAATACTGTTGATACGCGTAAGCATACTCATACATACTCAAAGCATATCAGGGCGTTATCACAATACCACCAACATATGGGGCAGCTGGTGGTCTGGTGGTTAGGGAGCTGCCCCTGTGATCAGAAGGGTGTGGGTTCGAATCCCAGGACTGCTGGTGGCACCACTGAGGTTCCCTTGAGCAAGATACCGTCCCCATACACTGCCAACCGTTGGTGGCTGCCCACTGCTTCACTTGGTGAATGGGTTAAACAAAGAGAAAGAATTTCACACTGTATGCTGTGTTCACGTGTAACTATAAGGGGCCACTTCACTTTAAAAAAATTTTTTTTTAAAAAAATCTGTATAATGACCAGCTCTATGCCAAAGTAAGAAAGAAAGTTAAAGTGTAAGAGGAGGGGTTTTACTTTTCCTTTCGATTTGTAATAAAACCCATAGCTCCCTGATAGCCCAGCTGGCGAGGAGACTCAAGCGTTGATTGATCCTGGCCCAAATTTGATTCGCGGCAATGACACTGTCATTCATGAGTGGAAGCATGGCTTACTTTACAAGGTCAATAAAGGGCATACTTTAGGTCACACAGCGTTAGTGACCCATGATGGTACACAAGTGGAAAAAAGATAGATCACAGTCTCATTGCTAAATATATAACAATAACTTATTTCAGCAAAAGGGCCTACACCAATGTGAACTAAATACTTACTAGTTAGTACTTAATAATTACTTATGTTTTAAAATATAAAGCAATCATTGTAATTATTATGTAGTAATACAAACAGTAATAAAGTTTCAAAACATATTGTTCACGCTCTAGCTCACACTTTCCATATACGCGGCAACAAAAACCAACACGTTTCCATATATCTGCAGTCTAGCCCCACCCACAGACACTGAAGTCATAAGGAGAGGTTACATTTTCACTGCACTCTATACGAGGTACAACACAGAGGAGGCAATCAGAAGAGAGGATGTGTACATCAATCAGTCTTGAAGGAACAGTAACAAAAGGAGTTTCAATTCTAATGGCTAGAGGTATGAGAATTAGTTAATGAGCTAGTTAATGCATCACTGAGGGTTGTCAGGACTGGAGAGTCTGAGCTAATGTGATTATAAATGCAGGTTGGGTGGGAAGGCCTGTGCATCAGCATGTTTGACAGAAAAGGGATCAAGACTCCCCTCACATTATTCACACAGTGTGGTGAAAGTCAAAATTAGAGTGTTGAGAAATCCAGCATACTAATCTGCTAGTGTGTGTATCCATACCTCATATATATGTAGATATACACACACACACACACACACACACACACATATATATATATACATATACATATACACACACACATTTTTCATATTTATATCAGGTTATGTATATATATGTGATGTAATGTTAAATACACAATGGCTTAAGCTTTGTCAGCTCGAGAGAACGCTTAAAATTGAGGTACCCTATCCAAAAGGGTGGCTAAAAACAGAGGGAAAAAAAAAACATAATTCATTTTAGTCATCATGAACATGTAAAATCAGATCGTATGCCATACTGATACAGTGCACTGAGCATATTTTCATGACTCACTCGATCTACATAAAAAACGGCACAGACACGTAAAGAACATTGTGAACAGCATGGAGAGACCACAATGTACATATCAGAGTATGAGAGTTTGTTGGGCTGAGCAAAAGAACCTCAAGATCTGTTAAACAAATACAACAAAAACAAAATGCAGCGAAAGACAGCAAGCCATGTGGCTTTAAAAACTCCTCTCGAATTCGACATGGACGTTTAACCAAGGAAAACTGAAAGCAGCCATACAAGAGACAAAATTAAGGAAAATATCTAACAGCTTTTTTCTCTCCGAACAAACAGACTCAAGAACAGTTTTTACCCCACTGCACACTGCCTGGTCACTTTAACTTTAACACACTGGTCTGCAACTATTTGCACTACAGCTCCGCAAAACACTGACCACCAGAGTATTTTGCTTATTGGGGCCTTCACAAATATTATGTTATCCAATGTGAAATTCTGTTGTTTAGTGCAATATTTCAACTCTATGTCCAATATGGAGTGCAATTTTCTTCAAAATGTCATAGCTGCAGTATAACATACATACCTGTATATTTAAAATCTTCTTACATATATATAACGCAATGCATTATGTGCAATGCAGTGCAACTCCATGTGCAATACGGACCACAGTGCAAATGTTTCACAAAGTGTAACACATTCAGTGTGACGTACACATCTTACTTTTTATATTTTCACACTTTTTTTTAATCTCTCTCTATCTTGTGTGGGGAAATTTAGCTTCTATTCAAATTGGACTGCATCCAATCTCGTTGTACTTGCACAACGACAATAAAGATTGTGATACTGATGTAGGTTGGTTTGTAGAATAGTCGCTTGCACATCTACTTGGTGTGTGTCCTAGGACACAATTCTAGGCGCTCTCAGAAGAGAGAAAGTTTGCATGCATTCTCTCTCACCGGACAGCAGCCTTACTGAGCAGCTGGTGGCCTGGTGGTTAGGGAGTTCCCCCTGCGATCAGAAAGTCTTGGGTTTAAATCCCAGGACTGCTAGTGGCACCACTGAGGTACACTAGAGCAAGGTACTGTCCCCATACAAACGTCGCTGGCTGCCCACTGCTTCACTTTGAGAATGGGTTAAATGCAGAGGAAGAATTTCACACTGATCACACTGTGTGCTGTGGTGGGTTCACGTATGATAAAATGGACTCTTTACACTAAAAATGAGGGCACTGGTTGAACATTAAACACTCAGAAAAGAGAAACTGAAAACATGAGTGTAGAAGTGCTAAATATTCTATTTCCCCGTTCTGCAGCCTGCAATCTATCTTGGTCTGGACAGCCTGGACTTATCAAGACGAGCCTGCTAACATTAGGACATTATTTGGCAAGCAAATGTTGGTGAACCCTCTCGCTCTGCCATGAGCTACAGCATGAAGTTCTTCCACACCAAACTCATCCAACCATGTCTTTACGGACCTTGCTTTGTGCACTGGGGCACAGACATACTGGAATAGAAAAGAGCCTTCGCCAAACTGTAAATGTAAATGCAAATGTAAACTGTGTCCACAGAGTTGGAAGCATGGCCTTGTCCAAAATGTCTTGGTATGATGAAGCATTAAGATTGCCCTTCACTGGAAGAAAGGGGCCTAGCCCAAACCCTGAAAAACAGGTGTGTCCCAATACTTCTGTCCATATAGTGTATATGCTAGTGCTGATACATAACCATTAATAAAGCGTAGAAATTGGTACTACATCTACCTGGATTTTTTTTTTTTTTTTTAATGCATTTCTTCAAGCTTAAAAATGAAGTAAAATAAATATACAAGACTCTTTATTTGTCCCATACACAGTTACTGAAATGTGGCCCTGAAACATCTATGAGACTGTAAAGTATACAGTCCTGTGCAAAAGTCTTCGACACCTATGCAAATTGTTCAAACCCATTTTGTGTGTGTTAATGTGTCTTTCTGTTCGCAAGGTCAACACTAAAATAAATGCAAACACTTAAGAAAGCAGTAAAAAGTGTCAAGATTTATGTTGTAAAAAAAAGTAGCTGATATTTTGTGAGCTGTTGAGGAGTCAAACCAGGTTTCTGATGGAAGCTAGAAGTTAGCTTTCTTCTTCTAATATCCCGTTCCACCTTAAAAGCAGCTGCTGCTGCAATGAGTCTCATATAGAAGCATTAATGATGTCTATGCGTTATTTAAGGTGGAACTGAATATTAGACTACAGAGCTGGAGAACAGGAAACCAACTCCAGCCCTGGAGCTGAGGCTAACGGTCGTTACTGGGCTCGTTGGGGGACAACGAAGCTCCACAGAAGGTTCTGAATGCCTTAGGGGGGTTTAAAATGCATCTAGGGTTGATGTATCGATCTATTTGAGAACGTAGAGCATATTTTTTTAACAAAATGCGCATCTGAAGCCCGTCTCACCTTTGGTTTCCAAATCGAGTCGCCATCTTTAGCCAGCTAAGCTAACGAAGCCTCGGAACTTCAGAGAGGTGCGTTAAACGACAAGGCTGTTTAAAATCACCTTTTACACACAAGGGAAGCCAAAGGAGCAGCAGAAAATAACTAGGACTCACCTCATGGCCTTGTATATTTCCACAACCTGCATAAAAGGCGAATTTAAGTAAGAAAAAGGTGTTGTTTCTCCTCCTCCTCTGAAGGACTGCTCGAGTGTGGCAGACACTGATCTTCTGCACAGCCACCACCACGGTGCTATTTGTCCTAGCAGCACTACAAACACTCTAACACCCCTCCCTTCACTTTAAACCTCCTTTTTAGTCTAATACCTCGATTTAAACCAAATTACGACTATAGTTTACTTATAAAACGACTCTTGTCTTCCTCTCTGCCCTAAAACCTCCACTCTGTTTTTTGTTTTGTGTCTATCAGCCAGGACAACGCGGTGTGACGTGAAAAAGTTTCCCCACAGACTCCTACAAAGCTCCCCCACCCAAAACCCTTTAAAGCACCCCCTTTCCTTGCAAAGCAGCTTCTGCATCACCTGCGTGCTGATTTAAAATACCATACCTAAAGAGCTTCAACATTCATGAAACTGTGCAGCACAAATATTCTTGTTATTTGTCTCTACGTGTTGTTTTATTAATATTACACAGAGCGTGCACTGCAGAAGCGCCGTGTTAATAATGTCACCCGTGCTGCTCGTAATATTACGAAATATTACAATCGTGCATCATTTCTCAGTCTTTTCTGTTTTTTAGCACCATAAGAACCACAGCTGGAACCTTTAGTGGTTTAGGAGCAGGCTGATGTTCCGGCCGGATTGCTTTGTGAAGCGGGAGACATGTTTGTTTTGGTCTGGGTGGTTTGTTGTTGTTGTCTTAGTTACTTTGTTTCTGTTAAAATAATATTTAACAGAGCACGAAGGGCAGGTGGTTTTCGTCCTGTATGCTGCACCAAAGATGCAAAAGTGTCCCCGTCCAGCTCCAGGAGGAGTTCTGGAGGAGAGCAGGCTGTCCGGGCTCTTCTCGTGACTGCACATCCAGACGACGAGTGCATGTTTTTCTCTCCTTCTCTTTTAAAACTCGTCGAAACAAACGCATCCGTTCACTTGCTGTGCTTGTCCTCAGGTACGTCTACAACTACTCCAAAATCTTACCTCCCCCCTCCTCGAAAAACTGTCCTGTTTCTAAGCATTTCCCCTTCATAAAAGTCACTGAACTGCGCAATGAACATACACTATATGGACAAAAGCATTGGGATGCCTGACCATCACACCACCAGACACTTTAATGACATTGCATTCAAATACATATACATGAATATGGAGTTGGTCCCCCCTTTGCAGCTATAACAGCTTCTACTCTTCTTGGAAGGCTTTCCACAAGATGTTGGAGTTTTTGTGGGAATTTGTGCCCATTCATTCTGTAGAGCGTTTATGAGTTCAGGCACTGATTTGGACGAGAAGGTCTGGCTCGCAATCTCCGTTCCAGTTCATCCCAAAGGTGTTGGATGGGGTTGAGGTCAGGGCTCCGTGTGGGCCAGTC
>JBBPCZ010000089.1:9877646-9893313 GCA_037974445.1 Brycinus macrolepidotus
AATGGGGAGAAACAACACAACATGATGCTTTGTCTTCATCTGAGACACATCTGGCTGGATTCAGCCATTTTTTTAAAATGTAAAACTCGATTTTCACGTGCGACGCGCGGTTCATTTCGGTGCAGTAATTTTTCATATTCGCACAATTTTAAGCATGTATCTGCAATCCTGTTGGATTCATTTGTTTCTAAAATTTGATTCCAAACTTCTGAACCGTAGTGCATACACGGGTTCTCTTCGGCATGCATCCACACCATAGGATCCCTATACCCTGATCCTGGACCCTCTTTCCTCTGTACATCTAATTTCGAGGGCTTTCTTGGGTTGAAGTGAGTGCGTGTTAGAGCAGGAAAACACTGAAATGTGCAGGGCATGGGAACTTTAAGACCAGGGTTGGGAACCTGTGGTGTTCACGCCCGCTGCAGTGAACTGGGGTATGTTGTTGTTGTTGTGAATGGCTCTGTTTTTCCCTTTTGATTCCGTCTATCAGCTTTCCCTTGGACTGCGTATCCCATGCGTGCGTGCTGTTCCAGCAGTGGAGGCGCTGCCGCTGTTCTGACCTCTCTCCTAGTTGGACCGTTGCCAGGAACCAAGTTGCTGTTGGATGAGCAGAGAGGGAGAGAGAGCGGGATGGAAGGCTAAAGATGTTTTTCCTTCAGCTGAATTAAAGGAGGGCTGCCACGTCTGTAGCAGTTAATGAGATGTGATTAAAGTTAATAGCAGTTGTTCGGTGCTGCGGTTCGCCGAGAAACGTCCGTACGAAATTTGTCTGCGATGCCCAAACTGCAGGGCATAAAACGCATGCGATTACGGAAGACGACATCTGGTGGGTCAGATCTGACCTCAGGTTTTGGTCAGCCTGGAGCGAGGAAAGGAGGAAGGGAGGGAGAGAGGGAGAGAGAGGTTGGCAGTTTTGAGCAGAGCTCTTTGGCCTGCACAGGTGGCGGCACTGAGAGGTCCAGGCCAGGGCACCAGCGAGATTTCCAGGAACTGGGAATGGATTTAGAACTCCCTTTAATCTGAGAAAAGCCCAGACCTTGAGTTGTGAATGTGTGTGTGTGTGTGGGTCAGGAAAGGGAGCGAGAGTTCATACATCTAAAAGGGATCTCTATTTTTGGCTCCCGACCTAAATATATGCTTCAAATGTCTGCACGTTCTTCAGTTGTAACCTATTTTGCATTGCACACAGCTGAAGTAGAATGAATGCTAAACTCTCACCATGATTGCTCTATGTGGAACCAATAAAGGTTCAATATAGAGGCCCTAAAAAGTTCTATTTAGAACCATGTTTTTTTCAAGGGTTCAATGATATTATTGGCCTTTTTTAAATAAAGGTTCTTGTTAACACAGGAATGAACCCTCGAGAACCTCTTTAGAGGTTTTGAGCTCATTCTGCTGTAACTTCAGAGCTAAATTCTGCTCCAACATCCTGTTCAACCAAAACTGTTCTCATTGCATGTTAGGCCTTTAATTCATCTTTTTTTAATCCTTTGCTTTTTCCATTTGTCTTCAGCCACCTGGCCTCTTTCGGGAGAATACCAGAAGGTAAGTTTCCCCTCCGAGTTTGCATAGGGTGCGTATTTCTGTCAACGTCTGATGAAATTATTTTGATGAAATAAAAGGGCATGGAGAGCCAGACTTTTCTAACATTTTCTAGGTAAATGGCGCCACCTGTTGTCTGTGTCCTTTCAGACCACTCAGTCCTGAAGTGAGCAGAAAGCAATAGTCAGTTATTGTGCTGTAGACCAGGGTGGCAGCCCTGAGTCCTTCTCTAAAGTAGGGGCCTACAGGGATGGAAAAAGCATCAGTGCTGCGTTATGCAATGTATGTGTTTATTTTTTTAGGGCAAAACAAAATTCTTGAGTAATTTTGAAACTGAAAAAATTAAGAACACTTAGTGTATTGCTTTTTATACTTCAGTGCTTCTTAAACAGTTTGTCCAGTCACATGTTATTTAGATTTCAATGCAGTACTGAAAAAATCTAAAAAAAAAAAAAAAAAAAGTATGGAAAACTATTAGCAATACATACCCTCGTCTCTTCCAAGGGTCTCTGGTTTACTGCCTTTCATGAAAACCATTGTGATCAAAACTAGACATGTGTGCATCCTATCAATGTAAAGGGGTTCTACACACACTCTATACACACACACACACACACACACACACACACACACACAGTCAAATGACTGGACTTTTATTCTAAAGTCACTTTGAAAATTTAGGGGTGTCATTTTTTTGTTAGATGGCAGAGCGGCAGACTTGGAAAAAGTATTGTGTGTAATAAGTAGAGCTCTGTAGAGTAAGGATATTTTTTAAAACACAAATTTCACCTCTACTTTATTCATTGCATTCTTAAAGAGAATTCTGAATTGCACTAAAATAACAAAATCAAATTGAGTTGATGCACTGAATCTTTTCCTAAAGAATAAAAATGCACCATTGTCAGAGATTTAGACCCCTAGTGGCCAGTGATTGTGAGCGTGTGTGTTTTTGAAACATGACTAGATCGGGGAGCCCTTAAGTTTGGACTTTAGATTGCTTAAATTTGGATTTTAGTAATGCGTTATAGGGGATGCTTTGAGTTCCTTTGTTAGGAAGAATCAAGATTGGCACTTAAGAAAGGGCTCTCTCTCTCTCTCTCTGTCTCTCTCTCTCTCTCTCTCTCTCTCTCCCTTTTTTTGTAGTACAGGTCAGTCTAAGAGTAATCCTGCTTTTTCCTGTTGATTCTACAAAACCCTTCACTTACATAACAGTCTGACCTCAAACACTGAACCACCGTTAGTGAGCCACTCTGGTGGATAGCATGCCAGATATGATAGTACAGCATTTCTTACATTCTGTTATGCTGAAGCTTACTTTTACTCTGTCACCACAATCACACAATACAACTTCTTTTACTCTATAGCAGGGAAGCCAAACAAGTATAACTGGCCTTGCTTTCTCTGGGTGATGCCATTCCATGCAAGTGTATGTTAGCTAACAATACAGAATTGACAATTGGCGCTCTCCTCCAGGCGCCTTGAGCTGTCCAGTGACTTACATTAGCAACAACTGGAAAAGATGCCATGCTTAATGTGAAGCATGTGTTAGCTCCCCAGCTTGATAACTTTGTGTGATGGGAAGGGTTGCCAACCATAAAATGCAGAATCCTCCCGTAATTGGAAACTGTAAGACGTGTTTAGCATAGTCCAAAAAAGCAAAGATAACAAAATAGCTCAGACAGTATGTGATTTTTAAGCAAAGGAACAAGAGTGTGTGCACTAGCCCCCCAGCCCCCCAACCCCCCAACCCAAATTTGGTTTCTTCCAGCATCCCCCAACCTGTTTCTATAACCCCACCCAATGATCTTAAGATGTTTAAAAATTAAACATGCTCAGGTAGTAGAGAACTGTGCCCTCACCTCACTTTCATTAGCTTGTGTTAAGCTGATTTCACAACGCTAGCTACTCAGAGCTATATAATCACTGAGTGTAGAGGTAGGCATACAAGCAAGTAACATATTCCCGTTTGGTCCTGGAATTAATGCCATAGCAACTACCTGGAATACCATAACAATCACCAAGCAATACCCTTAAAATCACCTGTCATGCCATAGCAACTACCTAGCAACCACCTGCAATATCATAGAAACCGCTTAGCAACAGTTTAGCACCCAGATTACCATAGAAATCAGCTAGCAATTCCCTGGCAACCACCTGTAACACCATGTTAGTCATCTAACTCTACTTCAACTATATCCAAAAGTGCAAAAAATTGTAGTTTTAACAGTTTTCTAGAAACCAGTTTTTGTCCATTAAATCCCCTAATGATGACCTTTACCCTGTCTTTCTCACAGGTTGCCAGGTCCTCACTCTCCACACTATCAGCATCCTAAGGAAGTACCTCTCAGTCATAGAACTGCCAATCAGCTGGTTGTTACCTTCTTCATACTGCTGTGTAATCGGACCAGAGGAATACAAGAGAGCTAAGGTGAGAAAATAACTAAGGTGTGAAAGTTCTTTTGCTATTTAAAAGCTGGTGGCCTAGTGGTTAGGGAGTTGCCCCTGTGATCAAAAGGTCATAGGTTTGAATGCCAGGACTGCTAGTGGCACCACTGAGGTACGCTTGAGCAAGGTACCGTCCCCACACATTGCTCCCGGGGCGCCCCTCGTTGGTGGCAGCTCACTGCTTCACTTGGTGAATTTGTTAAATGCAGAGAAAAATGTCACATTCTTCACACTTTGTCCTGTGCTGTGGTGTGTCCACGCGTGACTGTAAGGGGCCACTTTACCTTACTTTACTTTACTTTGCTTTAATACCTTGCTGAGAGGGACCCGAACCCTATATTGGAGGACAAACTTCCTTCTTGATGAAGGCTTTATTTCTAAGCCCTGTTTACACTTGGCATTAAAATAAGAGCCACATCTTTTTATTTTTTTTTATTTTTTTTTAATATCTTTATTTAGCCAATAAAATAAGAGCCACATCTGAATGATTTTCGTGTCTCATTTGTTATCAGATGTTTTCAGATGTAGCTGTTCTGACGCTGAGATAATCGAGCGTACATTATAATCAGATCTCTGCGGCCAGCTTGACTACATTCATGGCCCAGTGTCACATGTGCTTTACCAACAACTTTCAACATCCTCTCTTGTTAAACAAGTCATTCCATGTGTCTCCACGTGTGTTTAAACATAGGCTTACGATCACAAAAGGGGAATACACAGTCCTCCCACCATTCCTGCCTGCAAGTTTAAATCAGATTTTTTCATCAGACTGTTCTTCAGTTGTGCTGTAGGCTAAACTTGGTCTGCTCCGCTGTTTTGCCAGCTTAAACATGTAAATATTGCACAGAGAAATGACATCCAATCAGTATCTGGTTGCAGAAGTGTAAACATCTTGCTTCATCTTGAATAGATGATCCAAACATCATGATTGCATCACAGTGATCGGATGTTAACGGCAAGTGTAAACAGGGCCTAATAGCCAGCAGGGTTCAAAATACAAACTGCTGACTGAATGAACCCCTCCAACTATATTTAGTTATATATATTTTAATATATAACTATATAATTTAATATATACTATATATAGTTATATTTTAAAACCTGTTAGTCAGCAGCTAAAATGAATAATTCACTAACTATGACAAAGGATAGATAAATGATGTAGCTATTAAAGGCAAAGTTCAAAATGTTAGCCCTTTAAATGAACTTAAAATGTAAGTGAACTCTGTTCTGATTGGCTGCCCTGGGATATGCTCATTCAAAAAATGTTTTGAAACACTCCTTATAACTGCAGTGTGAATGAGCAGACTAAACTGCTGTAAGCTGTATATGTTGTGGATGTAAAGTGGGGTCCAAAACCCAGAGACCACCTTGAAAACCTTTTTTTCCCTTTTAAGCTTGGAAATAAACAACAGGAGGTTTTAGAATTGTGAAAAAATTAAAACAAAGATGAAAGTTGAAGTAAATCAAATAGAGTTGAAATTAGGGGTGGGTGATATAGCAAATATGTATCAGTATTAATTTTCATGAAATACAGTATGTTGCAATATTTCTGTGCTTCAGACTATAGAAAATGATAAATCACACTGCCTTACACTAATTATGCTGTTTGTAATGAAACATGCAGTTAATCAAGCACTGATGATATGCTCAGAATGTGTATATTCATCTTAATAAATATTGTCATATTGCTCACTTTAGTATAAATATTAGCAATTTTACACCATTTCAAAATCACAATTCAAACTTAAGTAAATGAGTAAAGTCCTTTTTATAAAAAAGTCTTTTTTCTCTTATTCCTTCTGTTGAAGCACATGTTCAAACAACACTCTGATCTGATCTGATCTGATCTTATTAGAGGCTTTTTCACCGACTTGTGGGGGTTCCATGCTACCTCAAGTGCACACTGTCATTAAAAAGGGGACATACTAAATACTAAGACATTTCAAAATGATTGTTTTTCACTCAAATTATGCTGTTGTTATATTATGTATGATTAAAAAAAATATTGTATTCAGTTAGAACAGAATGCAGAACAGATACAGACACAGATAGTGTAAGACTGCTGTGTCTGCATTGCTTAATACAATTAACAGTAGTCAGTCTTCAGCTGTACGCTGTGTCCAGCCATCTGTGAGTGACGTCTTCACCCCGTTGAGGCTCCTAAAGCCTGATCTGGCTGTGCTGAAGGGAGTCTGGCAGTGGCAAGGAACAATACAGATGGTCGTATGTTTAGCCCTAGCGTGTGTGTACATGTGCTTGTTGCTAACGCCCTTGAGCCAGGTCCTCGGCACAACCTGTTGGAGTACACGGCCGTCTCCGTGACTGGTGTGTTTTGTAGATTGTGAAAAACAGTCTGCCTACGTCAGCTTCCCTCTGCTAATGAATTACCTGTTGGTCTGGATGCCAAGAGGAGTTTGTTCCTCTCACATGGTGGCATTTCACAAAAGAGTATAGGGGAGAGTGATGTCTCATCTGTAGCTTTTGTTTTTTTAAAGACAGTCTTGTCACGTAGCTTCGCTGAGGTCACTAGTTAACCTGTTAACTAGTACACTGGCTAGTTAACTAGTACACGAACTAGTACCTGTACACTGGCTGTTATAATTCCATACATTGGCTGTTATAATTCCATACAGTGATTAAGCTGTACACAAAGGCCTTCTATTCTTACTTATCTTCATAGAGACTCTCTTTCTCTCTCTCTCCGGGTCAACCTAGAGGAGGATGGGTCCCCCTTTTCAGTCTTGGTACCTCCCAAGTTTTCTTCCTCCAGCTCAGGGAGTTTTTCCTCGTCTCTTGCTCACTAGGGGCTCGGACCTGGGTTCTGTAAAGCCGCTTTGTGACGACACTGGTTGTAAAAAGCACTATATAAATAAAATTTCATTGAACTGAATATCCATCAGATTTAACCGATCCACATTTGATACTATTTTTTCGTCATGCAATTTTAGAGTACACTGCAACACTGCAATTTTAGAGTATACCAACAGTAGGCGATCCATACTGTGCCCTAGCAATCGTAATCCCTAAAGTCTAGTTCATTTGGCAAGTGTGACCAGTCGGGTGCGGGTAGGAATCAACAATGACTAAACTGGAGAGAAAAACATCAGTGTTTTAACAGCCCTGCCTTTGTTCTCTTCCATTCTTCTTGGTCCTTTCTCACATGCTTTCTGTCTTTTCTGAAATCAGGAAGCCATGCTGTGTCACCGGTCCCAGTTCCTGTGGTTTCGTCGACTGTACATTCTCTTCTCACGCTACATGTTTATCAACACCTTCCGAGCCATCACCGTGGAGACCAAGAATGTGAAGATCTATTAATGGACAAGTATTGGTTCTCTCTCATGTTCTGTGCCTTGGTCGTATAGAACCAAACTAAAAGTACTGATCTCCAAAATAAAAGCTTCACACATTTTTCAGAATTTCATGCCCTACTTTATTCTGGTCCTCCATAGGATAATTCTGTAAGGCTTTCAGAAATGGAGGGACCAGACCAACACTGTAACAAAAAACACACTTGATCCATGTAATGAAATTCTGTGAAATTGATAAGCCTTTGTAAAGCCTTTTTTGTCAATACATGTTTACTGTTACTTAAGTCCTTTAATGAACAATTCACACGTTCCACTTTATATATTCCCAGGCCTTTTCACACTACTCAGCTTCACTTCACTGTGGCCTGCAATGACAATGCAGGGTTTTTTTTTGTTCACGTATTAAGTCAAACTTCCAACGTGAAAAGCCATATGAATAAAATTTGTGTGAAAGGGGCTTCTTTGTTTGGAGCTGTTTGAATCTACTGCAACCTAATTATAAAGATTAGGTTTAGTCTTTACCTACTGTAACCAAACCGATGTTCTGAATATATATGAGTTACATTTTATAAATATCTTGTGTTAATGTTCTTTCTTTGAATAAAAAGAGAATACGTTGTGAACGTTTGACTGATCCAGCATGTTTATTCTGATCAACTTATACAGGTAAGTTGCACAGTATGGCTTTGGGTAAATGTTTTCTTCAAATGGGTGACCAAGCAGGCCAGCCCAGCACCACCGGTTCTGAGCTATTTGCCCACATAATGCGTGACACACTTTAAAATAGGACAACGGTAAGAAGTTAGAAGTACAGTTGGTACATTAAGTAATACACTTATTTAATACAATTTGATATGAAAGGCAATAAATGCAATGGCTGTTTGCTTCATCTGTGTGTAATAGATTTCTAAGGGTGTGTAGGTAGTATTAATATCCAGATCAGAGGTCTTCACAGAGCCCGAGCCAGAGCTGTACCCAAAGCTTTGAGACACAACCCAGGCCTGACTGGTGCTGTTAAATCTGAACCCCTAACATGATCCAAACCCACTCACACTGCTGAATGTATGGTCAATGTGCCACTGAAGAGACAAGGCATTTCACAAAACAGTACACCAAGACTCCTGTTCTGGGGAGTTCAGATGTAGCAAAGTTTGACTTTGGACTCTGAAGGATTGGGCATTCTGAGAGGATTCAGAATGCCCAATCTGCTTTTGGAACAACAGCATTCTTGTTGACATCACAGCACTCAAAAGTTTTCACCTTTATCTTCATTGTAATTTACATTTACAGTAAAATAATATACCAAACAGCCTCGGTTCATTTAAATTTTTAAAACATACACTATACGGACAAAAGTATTGTGACACACCTGTTTTTCAGGGTTTGGGCTAGGCCCCTTACTTCCAATGAAGGACAATCTTAATGCTTCAGCACACCAAAACATTTTGGACAACACCATGCTTCCCACTTTGTAGACAACTTTTGGTGGTAATGGTCAGGTGTCCCAATACTTTTGTCCATATAGTGTATGAATCCAAATAATCATGAAAATTATACATTCACCATGGTGGCCGACAAAAGGGTCAATCGCAAGAAATCTTAAAAACTGCTATTTGGTGACAGAACAGTCATAGCATAAAACATCTGTGTCATGTGGCCTTTGCCACTTCTTTGCGTGAAATGCATTCTGGAAAAGTCCACACAAGTTATTTCCCACTAACTGAGTTAAAACCCACTAACTGAGAACACATCCAGGTATCTGATCTGTGTCTGGCTAGATGTGAACTATAAGCTAGAACTGGGACTGAGCCCATGTCACAAGTCCATGAGAACACAAGGGTTAGGTTGGGATGCAGCTGGTTCTCCAGATGAACCCAGGGTCTAAGTTGATGGGTCACTAAGTTTCTGGTGTTGGTTTGGACATATTCCTGATCGTCTCGTGCTTCTGCATGCTCTCCTCCCAGTTCTCCCCACAAAAGTCCTCAACCGTCACACTCTTTATGGTTCCAGGGTCCAGGCAATGTGGAGCAACACCTGGGTCGAACACGTGACCACAGAGAGAAGGCACATGTTGTTCATTATTAGTCAGGGGTTACTGTACAACGAGATAAGGAAATGGACAATATAACTACATAAGTAACAAAAACTGGAAATACTGGTATCTTATAAATTCAATATAATAGTTGTTCAGTTAACTACTGCTGTCAACAACTTCATGTTGTTGACAGCAGTACAAAGGCGTTCCGTTTAAATAAGAACTCAAGAACCATGTGATTTTCCTACTTTATGAGTCAACAGTGCCTAAGGCTGACCTACCAAATCCATCAGGATTAGATCGCGGCGTGTAGAAACTTTGGACCCCGCATATCTTGCAAAACGTGTGCTTGGCTGTGTGCGTATTGAATGTGTACGTGGTTATGTTCTCTGACCCCTGAAAGACATGAGTCAAGTAAGTCAAGTGTCTCATTAACATTTGGACAACAGCTTCTCAAGGCAAGTCAGGTGAACTCAAGAACTAGAAACAACCAGAACTCTTGTGGAATTTCTAGAACCTCAGTCCTGGAGGACCTCCTATCCTACTCATTTTAGTGTTTTCCTTTCTCTGTCACAACCCATTAGTTGGATCAGATGTGTTGGGGCACATGACCAGGGTTGGGAGACGCTTCTAGAAATCTCCACCTACTCCCTTCTCTGGAAATTCAAAGAAAGGTCTCTGTTCAAGCCTGATCAGCACTTTCTTTAAGGGCGGAAATGCCGGCTTGTTATCTTCTTTTCCTTCAAGCTGTTTTTATCAGCTCTTAAAAACCCAGAAGGAACTGAACTACACATCCAAAGGTTTAGAGGCACCATCTCAGCTGCCCAGATACTTTTGGACAAATGTATATTAACAACACACTAAACTCAACTATCAAAGGGGCAGCTGGTGGTCTAGTGTTTAGGGGGTTCACCTTGCGATCAGAAAGCCGTGGGTTCGAATCCCAAGACTGCTAGTGGCACCTCTGAGGTACCCTTGAGCAAGGTACCGTCCCTACACACTGCTCCCCGGGCACTGCGTGCCTGGCTGCCCGCTGTTTCTCTTGGTGAATGGGTTAAAATGCAGAGGAAGAATTTCGTGCTGTTCACACTGTGTGTTCGCGTATGACAAAATGGTCACTTTACACACTTTACAATCACATGCAATTCATTTTCAAAACATGCCACTGATTACTGGCTCCTGTATATGCGGGTGAATTTGAAGGGGAAAAAACATACCTGAAGCAATGTGAAGTGAGATTTGGGAACAATGAAGTGGCGGTTTTGTTTCTTGGTACAGATACTGCAACTGAGTAGAGAAGCAATAAAGGGGAATTTGACCAATTTCACCTTAACTTAATTATGCGGTAATTTTGAAAAACGTTTTCAATTTTTTTTTTTGTTCCTTGTTAGTAGTAACATTCTGAAACGTGACTCAACGTGTTGAAATGACACAGGAACAACATGCTTCCCTCACATCTTACTAGTTATGAACCCTGTCTCACGCCAAAATAACTGTAATCCAAAGACAAAGCAATATTTTGTACACTACATGTTTTCTCCCTTATGTGGAAAAGCTTAACATGGCCTAGGAACACTAAACCTCTCAGCATTACAGGTTTATGCTTTTGGCAGTAGACAGTGAGTGTTTCTAATCAGTGATGTGTAAAATACAGTTGGTTGGTGGTTCTTTTTCTGCATTAAGTATTTCTGCATGTTTCAATCAGTCGTCTGCAATACACATGAATGGGTGAGCGTGAATAAAAAGAGAGAGACTGCGTGTTAACGGCTCTTGATGGTTGCAACTTTCGACAAAAGGCCCATACTTGCAATTGAATACGTGCAAATCTGCAGCACTCCACACCTCGAAGCGAACAGCACCACAGTGGCAGCCACCAGTGTGTCTTACTAGACCTGCCTTGTTCCTGAGAGAGAGAGAGACAAAGAGAGAATCTCGATGTCACAACAAGGCAAACAACTGCAACACAAACAGTCCATAAGCTTCAGGTTCCTCATCGCAACACAGTTAACTGATCTCTAAATAAAGTGTCTTAATAGAGTCCTAAAGTGCCATCTCTAATCACTAAAGGGAAATTCCACCACTGACCCAATCATGCAATCACTGTAAATAGCAGATGTAAATAAAGTTTTTTGGGGTTTTTTTTTTATATGAAATCAGAGAGAAACTGTATTTCTCTCTGATTTCATATAAAAGATTTCTATACAATAGTGGCAGTGGGAACCAAGGGTCACAATATCTACAATGGAAATATAGCCATTTTACTTTTCTTTTTCAAAATGACCTAAACATGTCTTTAGAGTTTTATATGTAATGTTAATAGTAAATCTGGAATAAACTGTATTCCTGAGGCACAATGTTGCCTTACCATACCCTGCAAACACTGAATGGATTTTTATAAAATACATTTTAGGACCAACTTGTATCTAAGAACTGACGATGTATTTAAGAATCAGGCAGTGCATTTTAACAATGTCATGAAATAACTTTCTATAAGGGACCTTTTTACTGCCATTAAACCCTGAAAAATTTAGTAGGTAGAGCAAGTTTCTCCAGAACGGAGAGTTTCACACAAACCACACTGAATATGTTTACACCTTGACAAAGTGATGCAAAAATGTTGCTAAATAGGCAGCATTCACCAGTAATGATTCTTGTCCATTTGTATCCACTGCAATGATCTGATAGTTGTGCATTATTGGATACTGAGAGTTTTCATTCATTACTCAATTCTTGATTTAAGTGTAAATTGTATATTTGTCATTTGTGAACACAGCACAGCAGCAGTGGGCAGCCAGGAATGCAGTGCCCAGGGAGCAGTGTGTGGGGACAGTACCTTGCTCAAGGGTACTTCAGTGGTGCCACTGGCAGTCCTGGAATTCAAACCCACGATCTTCTGATCACAGGGGCAACTCCCTAACCACTAGGCCACCAGTCGACCCAAAGAGTTGAATTTTGGACAGGAATTACAGGGAATAATTGATTTTTCTTGTTTAAGTGTGATTTTAGAGACAGAAAAATGCATAATGATATCCTCAAATGTAAATCAGGGTCTACATTCAATACAGTAACACTCCAGTCTATCTGAGCTCTGTGTTCTGACTGTTTATTTCATATGTCCCCCCCCCCCCCCTTCACGTTATCCACTGAAGTTATTTTTGATTTCAGAAGGGATTTTTAAACATTTTAAACAGATTTATCCTCACTGTAGGCCAGTTAAATCATGTGAATGGTCGTTCGTTAGTAACACAGCCTACCTTCGTTCCCCCTCTGAGCTCGCCATGGCTGTTTTTGTTACAAACAGTGGGAGGAAAAGACGGAAAGTGAATCTTTTTTGCTGCTAGAAGGCTCAGAGTCTGTTATTTATTAACAGCAGGGTGTATAAAGGAGGTAAGGCACCCATAAACGTCTACAGACTGCTGAGATCACGCCCAGTGGTCAAAGAACCACGTGTTATGTGGAACAGCTGAGTCACGTGTCACCGTGACTCACTCATAAATGAACCGAGTTCTTTATACGACTCAATCGAACCGGTTCAGG
This sequence comes from Brycinus macrolepidotus, assembly GCA_037974445.1. Lineage (NCBI taxonomy): Eukaryota > Metazoa > Chordata > Actinopteri > Characiformes > Alestidae > Brycinus > Brycinus macrolepidotus. The sequence continues at coordinate 9,890,517 of JBBPCZ010000089.1, forward strand.
TCCAACTGAATCGAAGTTTCTACACTCAGTTATTAGCTACACTATATTGGACAAAAGTATTGGGACACAGCTGTTTTCAGGGTTTGGGCTAGGCCCCTTACTTCCAGTGAAGGGCAATCTTAAAGCTTCAGCATACCAAGACATTTTTACAAAAAAAAAAAAAAAAAAAAAAAAAACGCCTACCACAGAAACCAGCCCAAATACCTTCCAAAAAACTGTCAACTGGACCGTTCGGGGCCCCTAAATAAAATGTCATCTGACGGCCCCAATCACCTCTGTCATACTATTTTATTAAGAATGGAAATGAATTAGTACTTCAAATTGCTACGATAAAAAACTATGTAAAGTGACCATTTGTCATACGTGAACACACGACAGCTCACAGTGTGAACAGTGTGAAATTCTTTCTCTGCATTTAACCCATTCACCAAGTGAAGCAGCGAGCAGTCAGGAACACAGTGCCCAGGAGGCAGTGTGTGGGGACTGTACCTTATTCAAGGTTACCTCAGTGGTGCCCCTAGCAGCCCTGAGATTTGAACCCACAACCTTCTGATCACAGGGGCAACTCCCTAAACACTAGGCCACCAGCCGACCCTAAGAATCATTGTGTAAAAAAAATGTGTGAAAAATCATTAAAGACATCAAAAAAGATCCACATAAACTCAACAATTGTTGGTTTGGTTATTTATATTGATGTCTAATCATTTTGTTTCCTCAGTTATTGGTACACAATGTTCTGTCATGTTTACTTTAGCATGCATTTTAATTTCCTGATTAAAATTAATAAAGTATTAATTACAGTTAGTCACTATTAGTTCATTATATAAAATGAACTACTGAATCAGACACTTCAAAAGAGTGGGTTCTGCGAAATGAATACATTTTTATTACTCTTGGAAGTCATGGTGGTTCCACCCTGAGCTCAGACGTTTCCAAAATAAAATAAGTCCTGACATGTTGGAGCTACATTCGACAAAAAAAGAAAGATATAGTGAACCTAGAGGAAAGCTGACCTACTTTTTTAGCTGTAATGCTTTGGCTTGTGTTTGAGTTTAACTTTAATACGAGGAAATTATTGAGACATTTTGTCTGTAGGAAGAAAGAATAGAGACTTGAGTCCTTATGACCTGAGAAGTGATGAGAAGTTATAAGTTCAAAAATGAGTACAGTTTATATAACCTTTATATAAGAGAGTAGGTCATGGAATATTGGTGAAAGGTCACTTAAATGACTCAGCAAAAAAAAATCCTTGTTCTACATTTCTCTGAATCACATACACTTGTTTTAAGGTAAAATAATCTGTGTAAGCCCCTAATGTAATGTTTAGATGCTTATATTACATACTTATGATGTAAGCCCCTCATGTAATGTTCACAGGGTTGAGTGTTCAGTTAAAGAAAGGTGTTGACAAACAGGCTGTGGAGAACTTCCTGGAACACACACACACACACACGTTCTGTCACACCGAGACGTCAACAGCCAGTTCAAGGTACAGGACATATGATGCTGAACAAACACTGTCCAGCTGAACGAGAGAAATGCGGAAGGTCTTGTAATACAAGAATGAAGAACATAAGGTGACAGGTCTAATAGGATAAGGCCTCAATGACCTGAATAAAATTGCAGCTTTAAATTTACAAAGTGGCTGACTGGGTAGTTTCAAACTCTAGAACTCTAGTACTTTCACTTTCAAACTCTAGAAAAGGAGTACACAGCTTTCAAGATGACCTCTGCTTAATTTCACTACTTTTCCAAGTGTCGTTCTGTCAGAACACATTTGAAAAGACCTCATGCCAAGTATGGTGTAAGTAAAGGTTCCATGCTTGATTTCTAGACTCATGCTTTTTTTTTTTTTCTTGAAGTGGGCATATATGGAAGAGCCCAATTTATAATAAGCAGGCCCGAAAATAGGATCTAGTTATTATCAGAACCTCACAGTGCTGAGTGTCCCAAAGTCATAACTCAAGCCATATCCGTGACCCTAAAAAACAAATAGGCAAGCGAACTCGATCAGCCAATTTCACTCCAAGCTCCTCAGCTCCTGCTTAGCTCTATAGACTAGAAGGCTAGGTTGACAGGTTTATAATCAGTTTAACACAGCATGAAACAGTAGGTAGGGGTAACTGAGATAGTAAAGGGACCCAAAATCTTTGTTAAAATGGCACACTTCCCCCACCATTCTGCTCTGATCTGTCCCCACCAGGTGGTTCAGCAGCTGTTACCGCTGACTGAAGAATGAAACAGCAGTTCAGACGCTTGATTAAACTAATCCAATCAGTGGAAAAGTACACTGGAACACACACAGCTGAACAACTACAAACTTTTTAAACTCTCTAGTAGGCCATTGCACACTGTAAATGCTCCGTGCTTTACATGTGAAGACTCTGAGTGCTCAGTGAAGTCATGAATAAATCATAAACCACCAGCAACACTGAGGAAACCTTAGAGCAGCCGAGGCCTCTCCGTGTGCCATGGAGACGGTGAAGGTCTTTAGAGACCTGTAAATGTTTGTAAGACAGTAGGCCAAAGCTGACAATGTAATTTAGAAATTAGAGTCTTATCAGTCTTCTCTGACAAACAATTCCCAGTAGGAAGAGGAAAAGAACATGTCCCCACCCAGCTCGCCTCGTAGGCCGTAGCCTACAGCACCATAACCGTGTCATTTCCAAGAACCTTCTGTACGGAGACTACACTATATGGACAAAAGTATTGGGACGCCCAACCATTACACCAACAGGGACTTTAATGACATTGCATTCAAATACATAGACTTTAATATGGAGTTGGTCCCCCCTTT
>JBBPCZ010000089.1:9912451-9934045 GCA_037974445.1 Brycinus macrolepidotus
GACAGAGAGACAGAGAGAGAGAGAACGAGAGAGAGATAGACAAAGAAAGAGAGAAGGATAGAGAGAGAGAGAGAGAGAAAGAGAGAGAGAGAGAGAGGGACAGAGAGAGAGAGAGAGAGACAAACCGAGTGAGCAAGAAAGTAAGAAGAAAAGAAAAATGTCTGGATCAGAAAATCCGCCACGTCTCTCCGTGGGCAGACGCCCTGTCAGATTAGCTCTCTGTCAGTGTGACAAATCACGCCCTGGAGACATTGCACATGCGTGTGTGTGTGGCGCGAGAGGGTTGCTGGCCTGGAGACTGATGAGCAGCACGTCGCCCTGAGGGGAGCCGCCATGAGCAGCAATTACAGAGACTCAACCACTGAAGTGAAGGGGCCACTCTAGACCCTCTCTCTCTCTCTCTCTCTCTCTCTCTCTCCTCCCCCCGTCCCTTCCTGACAGATCGTTGACTGTTCCAGCATCCTGACCATGACAGAGGAGGCAGACGAGACTGAATCAGTTGCTACATTCCTTCAGGAAGGTCTCCATACGCTGATTAAGACGACTTCCAGGCTAAATAGGTTTTCTGTGGAGAATGGGTGCTGACACTAAGGTGGTAAAACAGTGAAGCTCCACAATGAGAAATGGCCCTGACGCCCCAAACTGTTTTGGTTTAGGGAATATCTGAGCATTTTTCAACCTAATCTCTATACACAATCACTGTAGCATACTGATGATGTAGCATAAACAACGTGACACAAAATAGTTTGCCTGTTTTTAGTAAAAGTGCTGTAAATACACTTATAACAGAAGCCTATGAGCAGGTGCCGAAGTAGAAAACTGGAGGCTCAGTTCCCTGTACAGGCAAGAATCCCACTGATGATCCTCTGCAATCAGAAGGTTGTGGGTTTGAATCGCAGGACTGCCAGTGGCACTACTGAGGTACCCTTGAGTGAGGTACCGTCCCCACAAACTGCTCCCTGGGTGCTGTGTTCCTAGCTGCCTGCTGCTTCACTTGGTTAAATGCAGAGAGCAATTTCATGCTGCTCACACTGTGTGCTGTGGTGTGTTCACGTATGACAAATGGATGCTTTACACTTTTACTTAAAAAAAAAAAAAAAAAAAATTAGAGCCATTAGGTACGACTCAGGGTTGCGCTCATCGCTGTAAGTGGTTCTGAATACGAGCGCTCACAAAACAGTGTAAAAATATTGACATGAATTGATGTAAAAGGGTACAGCCATTGCCTGATTAATTTTACACAGCTAAATCAATGATCCATATTTATACCCTTCTAACGCTCACTGCTTTTCATTTTTTCTTGTTTCCTGCTGTGGTCCAGATGTTGGGAGAGCACATCTGGCATGAGTACAGGGCTCTTGGGAGAGCTCAGATACAGGAAGCAGCAGACTGAGTGACATGGGGGGGGGGGGGGGGGGTGAGTGAAGAGGAGTGTTAGAGAGGAAAGAAAGAAGAGACAAAAAGAGGGAAAATAGAGAGCGAAAAGAGAGATGGGTAGAGAGGCGGGAGAGTGTGTGAGCCAGAGACAGAGAGAGAGAGAGAGAGAGAGAGAGAGAGAGAGAGAGACAGTGTGTGAGCCAGAGAGAGAGAGACAGAGAGAGAGAGAGACAAAGAGAGAGAGAGAGAGAGAGACAGAGTGAGAGAGAGAATATGGAACACTTCGTAAATGTGAAGATTACTGCCCTTCACAAGCTCAAATTCATATGCTAATGAAAAGAGGCATCAAAATCTGTCAGGACTGTCACTCTCTTCCTGTCATTTTATCACTCGTTCTCTATAACTGCCTGTTTTTTAAAGCAGAAGAAAAAAAGGGGCCGTGACGTTTTCCCTGGAGAAAGAATCCCAAATAAACGATGTTCTATCGTCACAGTCAGACAGAATCGGCGGAGAGAAGAGCTTTCGATCAGGCAGAACCAGAAGAAATAAGTGCTGCGGGGCGGCGTGATTTGTTCAGCGGGGGAGTGAAAGAGGCGTGTCTCACGCCCCAGAGAGACAGGAAGAGAGAGGGAAAGAGAGAGAGAGAGAGAGAGAGAGAAGGAGAGAGGGAGAAAGAGAGAGAGTGAGTGACAATTGGGAATGGCCCTGTGTGTCAGTAATGGGGGCTCCTGGGGCTAGACTGATTACTGCTATTCTCAAATCACACCACTGATGAAGGGGGAAAGAGAGAGAGACAGCGAGTGAGGGAGGGAGAGAGGGAGAGAGAGAGTGAGAGAGTTGGAGTTAGAAAAGACAAGAAGAATAGAAAGAAGCAGCAAGGAAGAGACAGGGAAAGACAGAAAAAAATGAAAGATGGAGAGAATGTATGAGAGAAAAGGGAAAGGAAAAAGTGGACAAGGGGAAGAAAAGAAAAAGAAAGAAAGACAGACAGACAGAAAGACATTGAGAAGGACGAGAGAAAAAAAAAGAGCAGGTGAGAGAAAAAAGTGCAAAAGACAAAAAGAAATGGAAAGAAAAAGAGTTATAAAAGATCAGAAAAATGGAAAGAGGAAAGAGAGAGAGACAGAGAGACAGAGTGAGAGAGAGAGAGAGAGAGAGAGAGAGAGACAGAGAGACAGACGGAGAGAAGTGGGTCAGGCTGAGGCTGGTTTCTGCAGTGAGTGAAACCTCTGGAGAGAGCTCTGTCTCTGTGGGAGACTCAGGAGATGAAGATGTTTTCCCAGGTCCACATACACCACAACACCCTGCTCCTCCAATACTGCACAACTCCAATCAACATCAAAAACCGCAAACTGTGCCTTCAAAAGAAAACTGGTTTAGGCAATGATGTCTACACTTTTTTCCATCTCGCTTCAATCGTTTTCAATGAAGACTGAACAGAACAGCAAATTTAGACAAAGCAGCAACTCTCAGATTTACATATTCGGCAGATGATTTAATTTGTAAAGTAGCAAAAACATCCAGGGCAGGTTATTTGCACATTTAACAGAAACTTTCAGTTAATGATGGTAGCTGAATGTAACGTTTAGACTCGTCCTGTTCCTCTTATTGATATCTTATAGTGACGTTTCTGCCTGAACAGAATAAAACCCTTTTCTCGAACGTGTGGATCGAGTGTGTTATCCTCAACGCAATCCGACTGTTCCTAATAAAGACCACATTGACAGAAGCCTTGGTCTCACAAGAATGAAATAGCATTTCATCTTATAGAATTAGAAAACATTAACAAAAGTATGTTAATCTTTTACAGTTTTATAGTGCTCAGACTTTACGCTACAGGTGACCAAACGTGATTTGAATGGTCACATGGTAGTCTGTCGGTGAGCTTGGTAACACACTGCAGCACACTTAAACCTTGCAGGCCAGCCACATTTATGAGCTCAGATTTTGATGTGCATTGTTTTTGAACCACTATAACTAGGACGACCTGGTAAGCAGATAATGTTTAAGCGGCTATTAGGTTTTTGCATCAACATTCAAATACTGAAGGTCACTGTAAAACTACAACATACACACAGACACTTGCACCTAGGTTTCTGTTTAAAGTTTCAGCGGTCCATGGTAAAGCTACAATATGTGATACAGCACAGAGTTTCTAGTGTCTAATTCTGATGTCAACAACTGCCATCCCCATGTGACTGGTCAAACTGAGGCACTTATCCAGAAATCAGACCTGAATCAGATTTAAGACCACTTACAAAAATGACATATGAATGGAATGACTTAGGCCTTGTCCACATGGACGGTCGAATCTTGGATAAATGAACGCCCTCTGAACGCCATACGTGTTTTTGCTGCGTTCTGTAGCTGCGCTTGATTGACTTCTACATTGGCATTCATTTGACACTGTTTAAAGCCAGCCTGCAGCCCAATTTGTAGTTTCATGTATTTACCTGTGGGGACAATAATCATTCTGTCCAAAGTGTTTACATGTGGGTCGTCTTTGTGGTTAGTTCTGCACTGAAACATGGATCCAGCTGTAGTCAACATTATTGTCAACATTATAAGGCATGATCAAAGGGCTCAGGTGCTGCTGGATAAACAGCATTAACTGTAACTGTAGGAGTCAATGGTTCAGAGGAGATGGTGGGAGAGCTGTATGTGAGGCTTTTAACAGCATGAGACGAAAGGTTAGTGTAAAATGACTGGGAAGGTGGAGGTGGGTAGAATGTGGATCTGGTGTGTGAAGAGGGTGCAGGAAAGGCTGGTGACTGCAACTGTGATGTTGAGTATCCATGACACATATTCATGAGACAAGAATCATGGGACATATTCAGTCCTCCAGAACATCAACCGAACGCAATGTAAACGCAATAGAGACGTTTTCTTTGCGTTCGTCGGGATTTCGGCAGAAACAGACGTCAAAAAAACGCTGCGTGCGGCGTCTATTTGACGCCATCTGAACACGCAGCCGACCGAACGCAGGTGATGAACGCTCGTGTGGACGCTATGATTTGCTCCAGTGAGCAGAAAAACGGTCGCCGTTCAGTCCGCGCTCACCTGATGCCACGAACGGCAGAAAAACGCCTGATTCAGACGTCCGTGTGGACGAGGCCATAAGTGATACTTTATGTGGCTTTCTGCGGTTCGGACCACAGAAATTCTATCCTGTTCAAATCAGGTTTGCCGAAAAATTGAATGTGTGCTGCCCATTTGAACAAGGCCTTGGTCTACCAGCAGGCTTCGAGTAAGTGTGAATCTGAAGCCATAGCACACTTTTTTCCCAAACTGTGAGGAAAACATGAGAAATATTATCATATTTAATAATATATTTACATCAGTATCAGTAATATCAGTAACACAACAAAATAACAGTTCGGACTGAAGTTGACTGAACATAAAAAATTAATACTATTTATACTCTTTCTAAACCCAAAATATTGTGATATTATAGAGTGCACCCCTACATAAACACAGAATGTCATTCCTATAACGTCTTACTCTGATAAACGTCTTACAGCGATAAATCCTGTTCACTTACTGATTAAAACCAACTGGCATAAATAAAAGCTCTTTATTTTGGGATCTCACCTGAGTGTACACTATCTAATGTGAAACTTCTTAGAGAAGTGGAATAAACCGTGTTTTTATTTTTTTCCCCTGAAACACAGGCATTAAATGCTCTTAAGTGACGCCCAGTCATTTATGTACAACAAAAACAAGCTTTAGCAAAAAACATACCATCGGAAATATCAGCATGTTTTCAAAACATTTTTTTAGGATAAAATAGGCTGGATTGGCAGGATTTTCCAGTAATGCTATCACCATGGAAACGCATGTGCCACTGGTCACGTATCATCACTCATTGCACTTATTCTTCTATGAGCCAGCGACCGACATTTTTCAAAAGCGACACATAAAGCAGACGTTTAAGGAAAGAGCTTTTTAAAAACAAAAGAAGAACAGAAATAAAAAATTCAGTTCTTAGTGAAAACTGAAAAAAAGGAAAAAAAAAAAAACATTATAATTTGTCCCCTGTCCATAAATGCTTCATGAATATGCTATCTGAACACCTGCGGAGCGCCTCGCTCCTGTTCCTGGAGTTGACATTCTTTTCTTATCCTCGTTTCGTCCCCCCTCCGTCTCCTCCTCTGCACTCCCCTGTGAGTGGATAGTGATATCTTTCCGCCGCTGTTGACGGCCGGCCCCCGTCGCTCTGTCTGTCTGACCGGGTTTTTGCCATCCTAACGAGACTGAGTCCTCATTATCACCAGCCTACCTCCCCCGAGAACACACTCTACAGGGGGACCGGGGGGGAGGTTAGGTGGGAGGAGGGAAAGAGAAAGCAAACTGGAGAGAAAAAGCAAACTGGAGACAAACAGCAAGTGAGAAAGAGCAAGAAGAGAGAGAGACAGAGAAAAGAGAGCGATAAGGTGGGAGGAGAAAGAGAGAGAGAATGAGAAAAGATAAACAGATCATGGGAGAGAGAGAGAGAGAGAGGCTAAGATACAGATAGGCAGAGAATGACAGGGGCAGCTACCCTTTATCTCTTATTAACACTCTTCCTCCTCTCTTAAATATGAGCTCTGTTCTCAGACAGCAGCACTGCTGTAAATGGATGGTGGCACACGGCACAGTTGAACCGTGAATGTGGTTGAAGGGCTCATCCCTGCCCTCATGATGCTTTAGCTTTTTCTTTCTTTCGTCATACAGCACAGCCCCCCTTCCCTCCCCCTCTCTCTCTCTCTCTCTCTCTCTCTCTCGACTAAACAGAATGGTCACTGACATTTCCTCACTAAATAGTTCTCCTGCCAATCTCATGGCATGTCATGTCTGACAATACACCAGCAACCCACCTTTAGGACAGAGAGAGAGAGAGAGAGAGAGACAGAGAGAGAGAGAATGAGAGAGACAGAGAGAGAGAGACATATATACACCAGTCAGTCTCAATATTAAAACACTGCAGCTTGCTTCGTATGGGGCTGCATAGCTACAGACAGCTCAAAGTGCTCAAGCTGACCCCTGTCCACAGCTGAAGGCACCTACAGTGAGGATGGGAGCATCAGAACTGGACCATGGAACAATGGAATAAGGTGGCCTGCTCTGATGAATCACATTTTCTTTCAGTTCATAGGGATGGCAGAGTGCATTTGCTTTGCTTTGGGGCCTGACATCCATGTGGATGCTACTTGGACACGTACCACCCACCTAAACACTGTTAGTAAACCCCACCTAATGTCAGTGGCCTCTTTCAGCAGGATAATACGCCCTGCAACACAGCAAGAACTGCTGAGGTATGGTTGGAGGAACATAAAGAGTTAAAGGTGTTGAACAGGCCTCTGAATTCTCTAGATCTTAATCCGATCGAGCTTCTGTGGGATGTGCTGGATAAACTTGTTCATTCCACAAAGGCTCCACCTTGCAACTTACAGGACTTAAAGGATCTTATACTAAGTCTTGGTGCTCGATATCACAGCCAGCACCTTCCGAGGTCCTGTGGAGTCCATGCCTTGAATCCAAACAACATTAGGCAGGTGGTTTATATATATATATGTGTGTGTGTGTGTGTGTGTGTGTGTGTGTGTGTGTGTGTGTATGTATAAAACTGAGGGAGAGAGAGATAGAGAGAAAAGAGAAGGCTGAATGGCAGTGAAAGTGCCTAATTTCATCACTGCTCTACATCATCGAAAACGACAGGCTGGATGGGAAGCAGGGGTTGTATGCATGAGTGTGAGTGTGTGTGTGTGTGTGTGTGGCGGGGTTGAGGCTGACAGGTGCATGGTGAAAAGCAGTGCTTATTGGGCATTGGCTGTCACTCAGAGGTGTCATTCACACTGGCACAGAAAAACCGCCGTGTTTTTTTTAATTTTTTTTTTTATCAGGGCCGCTGGGGTCACGCAGGTGTGCAAGGTGGGCCGCTGTCCTTAATTTACTTCCTCCACGCTTATCTGAATGCATGGGACTCCAGCACGACCACTAGCAGATATCTGGAGCACAAAGAGCCACAAATGAGCCCATTATTACTCTCCATTCGAAAAGCTGGAACGAACAGACCTTTTCGTGTGCTGGCTGACTGCTGCTAAGCACGGCTGTCACTACTGATATTGATATTAATGATCAGGTAACACGTAACAATATGACAAACCATACACATCTTTTCAGAATGTAAAATATTTTGGCAGAAAAAGATTATTTTACGACTACTAAAATCTAATATAAGCTTTGTTATTATTTTATAGGGATATAGCTATAGTTATGGACAGAGCCACACACGCACATAATTTATGTTCCAGTCACCAAATGTCTGAAACCACGCTAAACATTTAATCACGTCTCATCTGGCCAGCTCAGCAGATAGCTCAGACAGAGAATGGGGTCATTTACTAAAACGGAGAGTTAGGCTTTAAGCTGAAGTGTGTTCTTAAGTATTTGCTTAAAAACTGCAAAACTAAGTAAAGACAAGTATACGTTACTGGTCCTCAACATGTCCTCGACTATGTAAAGCTTTTGCTTCTCCATTGTGGAGAAGCAAAAGCACACCTCAGTTAACTTCAGGCTAATGCAATACAGTGATTCCCATACCGGGATGATAAAAATTATGCTAAAAAGAGGATGTGGTGTTCTCAACATTAAAGGCCAGCAGATCATGTAGTCACATACAAAATACACTCCTGCAGTTTTTCTTTAGCATAAACGTAAAACTGGACTGCAAAAACAAAAGTAACACACAAGCATGGGTATCAAACTAACAGTTTTAAACAAGAAAAAGCTTCAGACAAAAACCTGATGCAGCCAAAGTCCTGCACACTGAACAACTGTTGCCTTCTGAAGGTGTTTTAGTGCCAGTAAGTTTAGACACACTGATTTTAGACTAGCTTAAATAACTACTACATAACACTGAATCAGACTGCACATAAATAATCGTACATAGTTAAAATTCATATGTGGACCACTCTTTCACATATTGTAGTTAATAACGTTGTACAGTAGTATATAAAACATTTGAACATTTCATGAAAAACAAACAAAAAAATAAAACAAGGCATCTCTTTCCCTGCAGTTTTTCCCAGCCATCCCTCCTCGGAGAAGACCACCTAGCTAGTGGCCAACAGGTTATTTTCAATTAAGACCCCTGTTGTTGAGTCATGCGCACAATAAACTCACAATGTTATTTTCACTCCTAAAACCAAACTAAAAAATGCAACTACAAAGACAAAAGCCTCACAGAAACATTCCACTTTGCTAGAATCCCTGTATTTCCCAGTAATGTATCCGCTTATGTTCACATGAACCCTCCCGATCGGGACTTTGACTCTGACTCATATTTGCACTTAACCCTTTCTGTTCACATCCACCGTTTTCCGTTTAATTACTGTTACATTCCAAGGTAAAAGTGCATGTGTGAAAGGGGCTCTTCTGAACTAACTGATACAAAACACACTGGCTGGTAACAGGCTTCAGAAGAAATTCCTTCTTTTCTCAGTCATAGCTTTCAGTGTGATCATTATACATCCATTTTCCCCCACTTATTTTCATTTATACCACACAGACTGAGTAAGTCGACATGAATGTGGTGAATGTGCATGTGTGTGTGTGTGTGTGTGTATGTACGTGTGAAGTACTACTCACATTTCTGAAGTCCAGTGTTCATCTGCGAGTGGGGAAGAAGCTGGAGGGAGAGGTCACCTGGCCCTGGCAAACAGGCCAGCATCTCACACACACACACACACTCCTAGTGCAACATGGGACACACACTCCTCCTCACACTGTAAGAAAAAAAAAAACAGAGAGAAAAAGGGACTATTAGACAAATCAGTAGCAAGTACAGGCACCAGTATATGATTTAATCATTAAGGTGGCGCAGACTTGTTGATGTGGTTTAGGACACAGTGTGACTTACTGTGAGCTATAAAAATGAACAAAACTTCATTGTGGAGCCAAACCATGTGGGCAGAAACTTCAGACAACAGGGTCTGTTTTCACCAGCCACATAAGGAGTAGGAATGCTAATCTAGAATCAGTTTTTGTGAATGACTGTCTGTTGTGGTGAAGCCTGATTCATTTTTTATAGCTCACAGTAAGTCAAACTGTCTCCTAAACCTCCTCCACTAATCTGTTCCACATTAAAAAAGAGCTGGTTGTGGTTTTAGTAGGCTGAGAGAAGTTTTGAGGGTGTATTTACAGAAAATATTTAAGTTACTATAGATTTCTAGCTAGCAAAGTTTACAAAGTTTTGCACAGCCTGGGGTCTAAACTGAAGAAGGAGAATCTTCAAACATGTCTTGGCTGATGTAAATCTGATTTTTCCACCAAACTATTCCATTAAGGTTAAACATTTTTGAATAAAGGGTCGCATTGTCAATTAATGATTTGACAATTCATGATTTAACGTATATTTAATAAATAACTACTCCAGCTGGTGTTGGCTAGGACTGAAAACAACCAAAAGATATCTCTCTGTTCTAAATGAATAGGCCATTAAAGACCACATCAATTAATCAATAATTAATTAATAAAAAGCCCAGGAGAAGAGAAGTGAGCTGAGATGGCACTTGTTAAAAATATCATTGCGTAGACCACTGCTCCAACTTGGCAGACACACACACACACACACACACACACACACACACACACACACACGACTTCAATCAGCCAGGCCGAGCTCACAGGCACTCCTGGGCTGGCCGTGTGCTCCATGCAGATAGAGCCTAATCCTGTCTGCCCTGCCTGTGGATCAGAGACAGGTCACTCTCTCACCTTTCAATTCCAAACCCTGCTCACCCACCCGCGGCAGGTCAGGCCACGTTTGATATCCAATCTAAACTTTAATTAAACATCAAACGCACCACGGACAGTGCAGAGGAGCCCGGGCCTGGGGGGCCGGCGGACGAGAGTAATTCCACCTCTCTCATCCTCTCTAAGTGCATCCCTCTCTCCAAATCCCTCCGTCCCTCCAACATTCTTCTGCACTTACTTTTGCCCATCTGTCCGCCACGCATCAGGGCCTAGTCCGGGTCAGATGTTTGGGCATGGCTTATCTTCAGAATATTAAAGACATTTCCATCTAAAAGCTTACGCTTAAATGCCTGAGATTTGTTTGTGATTACTATGATACTTCAGCCACGATATGATTCTGCTGCAATTTTAAGATCTGTGATATGATAAGAACGACTGCTCGAATTTATCTAATAAAATGTATACTATGTTCATCTCTCCTTTCTAATTGAAGAAAAACATAGTGAAGTGGACTAGGAACAGACAATATTTTGGTTTCTTATTATCCTACCAATGGGCTTAATGTATCTTACAGATATAAATAACTACATAATAACACAGCAATACAAGGCCTCTGTGTAGTATCACTATTTTTTCTCCTAAAGTATCATAATACTGTGTTGTAAGAACTTTTTCCTCTTAGCCCTGCTATGCATGAATTTGTTCCCAACATTTGAAAATTGCTTTTTTGATGAGCAATACATTTTCAGCACACATAAAAATTCACGTTTGTCGCAAATGCATCACAAGTAGCTCCTCATGAAGATGTTCGAGAGTGGTTGGTACTACATGTGTCAGTGTACACTTTTAACAGGTACCACAGATGAGTCCAAAAGGTGTAAGACAGTTGAATTTCCTGATCTTGATTACATGACTAGGGCCCAAATGACATATTGAGCTGAGACTGATGACTGATGGTTTATTGGTATCTGTGAAAATGTTGCTGACAACGTGCCAATAAGTGGGGTGGAAATCATTCACTGACCAAGAAGACGCAGCCAACAGTGTCCTGTGGCCAGAAACTGACTACTGATGAAGAACTAGAGAATGACCAACACGAACCGTGCATCAGATAAACCACCAATGACTTTACATCCGCAAGCCGGATCTGTCTAATATAGTGGACTGTGTTTAAGAACACCAACACCACTGCTGTGTGTGATCTGTGCACACACAGTAAAGTAAAGTGGCCTCTTATAGTCACACGTGAACACACCACAACACAGCACACAGTGTGAACAGTGTGAAATTCTTTCTCTATATTTAACCCATTCACCAAGTGAAGCAGTGGAGATTTGGACTACAGTCTGTAACTGTAAACTCAAAGTGCACCTATAAGGTAAGTAGAGCTGATAAAATGGACTATGAATGTGGACATAGGGTAGATATAGATGTGCCTAATAAAGTGTTATGCAGCTGTATATTATACTAGACAGAGTTTTTACTGGTTACTTTAAGAAGTTTAAGAATTGTGAAAGAACTAACAGCTTAATCATATCAATCTAAACAATGATCTTAGTCATATTTACTTGAACCTATTAGTGACTGAATTATTAAATAACATGATAAGATTAAGCCAGTATAACTGTATAGTTATGAGAAACTTTCAGATCTGTATCTGCCACAAAATGTTCTGTTCGTCACAAGGCAAATTTAAGAATTTTGCCATCAAGCAACAGGAAAGCAGGCATGAACAGTCTGAATTAGTCACAAGCACATTCAAAATAAAGCAAAAGACCCCAGACATTCTCTCTCAAAATAGAGAGAAATGACAAGATATTTTGTCAGATCTCAGTGGTGAAAATAGAATCTTGCAAGCAAGTTGCATCCCCCACTGAGTGAAGCTGCTTAGGAGGCTAATCATCTGACTATATTTAAAACTGTCACTGTTAGGAGTAGCCACAGCTTAGTCATACAGTGGCTTTATTAGATTCACCAAGTCTAAACCCCACTTGAAACACAAACATTCCTCATTTCTCACGCAAAAGATGTTCAGAAAAAGACGATCAGAGCGCTACATGTCCTCCAGCATTTCCCTGTTAACAGGATTAGCATAGCAGTGCACTCGCATCACAGCGTCGTGTCCTGTTTAAGGTCAACAAATCTTCATGTGTCATTTTCCAGCTCACTGATTGGAAACTGTACACACACAGCAGCACACACACACACAGACACACACACTCCGTCGCATGAAATTGAACTTTTATTTAGAATGTGTAAGCAATTCTTTAGAGGTGACACATATAGCCAAAGAAGTGCAAGTAAGCAGGAAAAAACGTGGGCCAAGTGGCCTTGTGTGACACCGGCTTTAAACGACTTTGGCAAAAAAAGTGATTTCTGATCACATAACTGGAAAAGGAGCACTTCAGCAATTAGTAAAGGTGAACTCTGGGTGTGTGTGTGTGTTTGTGTATATGACATTCTGTCTTAGTTGGGCTGTTCTAAGTTGACAAAAAGCCTAACTAATAATCATCCATAAGTTGTACAACAAGAATAAAGTTATTCAGAGTGGTTTGATGTGAAATGGCACAAATGGTGCTCGGATTTCTTTACAGTGGTGGTGATAAGCACCAGGGGCCACAATGTCTAAACTATAGTCATTTTATTTACCATCCAAAAGCACCTGTGGACTTAGATGTGACTTCTGAGTTTTTACACCGATCAGCCCCAACATAAAAAAAATCCTAACAGGTGAAGCAAATAGCATTGATTATCTTGTTACAGTGGCACCTGTAAAGGGGTGGGATATATTAGGCCACAAGTGAACAGTGAAAAATGGGGATTTGTACGGATCTGAGCAACTTTGACAACGACCAAATTGTGATTTGCAGGGGTTTGTACCTATCAAGAGTGGTACAAGGAAGGACAACCGGTGAGCTGGCGACAGGGTCATGGGCCGCCAAGGCTCACTGATGCGCCTGATTTGATCTCACAGAAGAGCTACTGTAGCACAAATTGCTGTGAAAGTTCATGCTGGCAATGATAGAAAGGTGTCAGAACACACAGTACATTGCAGCTTGCTGTGTCTGGGGCTGCGTAGCCGCAAACCAGTGCCCACGCTGAGCCCTGTCCACCACCGAAAGCAGCTAGAATGGGTGTGTGAGTGTCAGAACTGGACCATGGAGCAATGGAAGAAGGTCTGGTCAGGTCTAATGAAACATACTTTTGATTTTAACCATCGGTGGGATGTGCTGGACGAATCTACCCTGATCTATGGAGGCTCCATCCTAGAAGCATTAGGCAGACTGTAAAACTTTGCAAAACCACCATTAACAACGTGTTAGGCATCAGGCAGTGTACTCAAACACTTAATGTAATAACTTCAGTCATTTTAACGTTTCAGACGTCTGTTTCCCTTCACCACCACTGTGAATAGTTCTGACTGGACTAATGAGACTAGAGCTGGGAGGCAGGAGGGGTGTGATGTGGTCTGAGTTGTTGACTGGTGATGGTTGTTTGGTGTTCATACATTACAATTAATAATATTACTAGGATACTCATTCTCCATTATACACTGTCACACGTCTGTGATGGACTGTCACATCTTTGCATTGTGATATGTTTCAATGCACTGTTACACTTATGTATTATCTCTCAGATATTGCTGACATCAATTTGCAAAAATCAGATTTTGTTAAAAAGGGTTTTACATTTTACAGCACTGAGATTGTGTACATTAATCAACTTTTGGAATATTCTATTATTTGTTAAAAGGTAGTTTTTAAGTAGACTACCCTATAAGCACCCCTGTTAATATTACTTCTCTCACACTTTCACTACAAAAGAGGAAGAAAAAAAGGATTATTTTGTGTATTTGAATGACAACCTATCTAAACAGCCTTAGTCTCACAGCCTAACAGTTACAATTACTGTCAGAAAGTGAACAATCATTCAGGTTAAACATAAACAAACTTCACGTTACTGTTTCAATAGGTGCTGAAAGCGTTCAGAAATACAATAAAAGACAGAATTACGCCTTGTAAGCTGTGCTCTGCTGTCTTCTGATGCACTGGAATCTTTAAAGGACCCATATCATGAAAATCTGTTCACTCTCCTATCCATACAGTCATATAAAGAAACTAAGCTGTTTTGAATGTACTGTTTCTGTGGCGTCAGAAGAATCAACCTATTTGCATATTTCCACCTATTCAGTCAACAGTAGTTCAGTATAGCTATAAGGAGTGTTTTAGCCTGAACTGCTTCTTAAATGAAGCATCTCCAGGGTAGCCAAAAGTTTTCAGGAGTTCTAGACAGAGCATTTCCATATTTTTAAGACTACAGTAGACTTAAATTTTGCTTGTATTTTGGAATAACTGAACGAGATTGACTAGTTGGGCACTGAGATTTGATATGAAAGAACAGACTTTTGTGATACTTGGTGCCAAACACCTGGCCCGGCTGACACTTTAGAGAGGACAGCCCCACTGGTGGTGCCAACGCTTTCTGCTACTCTCGGACCTGTGCGGTTTCAAGGCTTTTAACAGCGATGAAAGAGGCACATTGGGGTTCAGCAGCAGCTCCAGTCAATTCAATTACAGTATTCACAGCGGCAGACACGCTTCGCCCAAGGAACAAAAGCAGCAGTGGCACGCTAATGGCTGGTCATTTGTGTCTAGCAGACACATTCTCTCGCTTTCCTCTCACCCTCCCCCCACCCCCCCTCCAGTTTTTTTTTTTTTTTTTTAAACGGCCGTACGCTCCGTCACCTCTCGCCACGTGGTGCAGGAAATAAGGGGTGGAATAAATAAAAGAAGACAAACAGCTCACACGAGAGGCAATTATCCAACAAACAACCTTGACAGGGCCGTACCCTGCCGTCAGAGGGCTTAGCAGAACAGACCAGAGAGAGAGAGAGAGAGAGCGAGAGAGAGAGAGAGAGAGAGAGAGAGAGAGAGAGAGACAGAGTGACATATCTAAAGGTCAGTGTGATGGCTCCTTTAAATCCTCCTGGTGAGGCTGAAAACAAGCACTAATGAATCTGCCGCGCTTTACACACACACACACACACACACACACACACACATACCTGAGAGAGAGCAGACAGAGGACCACACATGCACTTGAGGTAGAGAGAGAGAGAGAGAGGTAGAGAGAGAGAGAGAGAGAGAGAGAGAGAGAGAGAGAGAGAGAGAGAGAGCGCACCTGAAGAGAGGGGATAAAAGGAAAGAGGCAAAGAACGATGTGGGAAGTTCACCATCTCGCTCACCCTCTTTGATGTTTTATCTCTTCTTTTTTGCCCTTCATCTACCTCTAGTGCCACCCCTGCACTCCCCTTTCCTTTATATTAGCTCTCTCTCTCTCTCTATCTTTCTTTCACTGACTTTACCTATTCAGTTACATTACACTGAACCCCACTGTTGGAATGACAGACGATTTTAAAGTTTCACAGGCAAGGAAAAATAAAATTTGCTATCTTTAACAATAAACAGTGCAAAACGGCAGATATGCAACTGTAGGCTTAGGTGTGAGAAAGATGCTGCATAAATGGAACAAATAAATAAATAAAAACATATAGATGCATAAGTACACAGGTATTAGGTTGCAATTAATTAAGTGCAATTAAAGGTGCACCCTTTGGTGACACAGGTATTCAGTTGCACAGCTATAATCTCCATAGATAAGACTGCTTATATAATGGGACGTTCTGGAGCGGCCACATACGAGACAAGATCAGCATACCCAACGCCAAGCGAGAGCTAGAGGGGTATAAAGCCCCCCCAGGGTTGTGGAGTAGTGGTGCTGCGTTCTCTGGAGTGATGGATTTGAAGTGGCGTTTGTGATCCAGAAGTGGTCGTCTAACATCAGCACCTGACCTCGCTAATGCTCCCGTGGCTGAATGTAATCAAATTCTCACTGCAATGTAAGCAATAATCTTCCCAAAAAGCCTTGCCAAAAGAGTACAGGCTATTATTGTGCCGAGGGGCGGCCTAACTCCATCTATAATACCGGACAAAATGTTGGATAAGCATCATATTAGAGCACATACATACACAGAGACCCATATAGCAAGGTCTCTCTGTCCGTCTCTCTCTTTCACTAGTGCTTATGTATGTCTCTCGTTCGGCTCTCCATCCTCCCGACCCTGACCCACCGAGACCACAGCGCACTGAGATAAGGATAAGACTTTTAAGCCCTCTTGTCCTACACCCCCCCCCCCCGTTCTCTCTCTCTCTCCATCAACTGTCCTTTCTTTCTCTCACCCCTCACACCCATTTTCCCAACCTCTTTATTCTTTTAGCTTCTCACTTTCTTTTCCCTTTCTCTGCATTTTTTTTTCTTCACTCTCTCTGTTACGGCTGTCTTCTTTTTCCTTTTCTCTCCATCCCTCTCTTTCTCCATCGTTCTCTCTTCCTCACCTTCTCTCTCTTTCCAGTCCTCCATCTGTCAGCTTCTCTTTTTCTCTCTCATCCTCCCTTACTCGCCCCGCTTTCTCTTTTCATCCCGCCATCCCTGCCTTTCTTCCTCTTTGTGACCTTCCATCTCTTACCTTCTCCATTTCTGTCTCTCCACCCCTCTTCCCCTCTCTCTTCCTTGCTTGTTCTTTCCATGCCCCCCTCCATCCCTCTTCCCCTCTCTCTCTCTCTGCTGACTCTGTATCACTCACCTATTCCCACTGCCCTCACCCGTTTCCCCCCTCCAGCCCTCCTTCCCTCTTGATGTGAAACTTGCTCTGCCATATGGCACCAATCCGTTGCCCTCGATTCCTCGCGTCACCACGCATTAGCTCTAATTGGCCTGACGTGTTCCTTCTCCGTCCTGAAGGATTTGGAGGTGCGCGTGCAGCTCCAATTCAAGTGGTTTTCCTTTTTTTTTTTTCTTCCGAGGTTTGTTTAATCTATGAAAGTGCCAACGCTTTTCCTGAACAAGTATGACAGGGATTAAGAGAGGCGGGGGGGAAGGGGGGGGGGCTCTGCGATATCGGGTTACAGGAATAGAGCTGCTGAAAGAGGACGGATGCTCGAGGACGATAATGAGAAATAAAGACACCCTATTAAAGCTGCCAGGTTTTCCAATAAGACATAATATCTCTTTTTCTCCCTCGCTCTCTTTCACACAGACCTTCTCTAAAAAGGAGCAGCGTGGATGCCAACAAATGAAACGCTTAGCGAAGAAGATAAATTGTAATAGTCAAACAGGCTGTATCTAGACACGGAAATATAAACAGACAGGACGTCTACATATGATAGATGCACGCTGGGGGAGAAAGTCAAAAAGTCATGCTGTGGTAATAATGCCATTACCTGTGGGGCATGTTGGCCTGCCCCACAGGTAAGAGAGAGAGAGATTTGGAGATGGAGTGAAAGAGAATGAAGAAAAATAGGAACAGAGAGAGGAGTCAAAAGAGTTCTTCTACCCCAGTGAGAGTGTGGCCAAGCAACAACAGGCCAAATAACTAATTAATACACACCACCAGCGTCCAATCCCAATGTGAAAAAAGGCCTAAAGTGGCTTTTTGGAAAAATAGTGACAAGATGATGGCACTGTTTCCGGTATCAACAGTACAATCAATCAGACATTACAGATCTCAGTTTAATACTCGTTTAGCTACTCGTTGTTCTTGTAACCACTTTTTGGTTCCCTAAATTACTTTTTCAATGGATTATTGTAATTACTGTCAAGAATCTTTTACAAGTTTAAAGGACCCCTGAAACTCGTATAGAACCTCTACAGAATGAAAGTATTATAGGAACCATGAACTGGTACAGAACCTTCATATAATGAAAATATAGAACCTTTCCATTTGTTCCTTAGCTATTTCAATCTTTAAAAGGTTCTTTATACTAGCAAATCACAAATATCTGTTTTCAAACAAAGTACTTCTCCTACGACATCACTCGTTTGTGAACCTTGTGCGGCAAACCTTTGTATTTTGTATGTCATGTAGCAACATTAGACTACCTGTAGTTACTAGTATCAGATGGCCTTATTCACTTGACTATAAGTTGCTCTACAATCAATTTTGGAATTATTTAGGCTTAATTTGTTACAGAACCAGATTGGAGGCTGATATCTGGTCAATCATTTCATGAAGGGATCAGCCTGCGTATTGTGTTAGATTTTTGCCACCTCAAAGAAATAGCTAAAAATGACACAATGCAGCCAAATTCCAACATTTATGCTGCTTTCTTTTTTCTGTAAACTTGCTAAAACAACATAAAGTATAATGCAAACAAGAAACTTTAGAAGACAAAAAATTATATACACACACTTATTGCGGAAAAAAGAAAAATTAAGCACCACTCTTTGCCACCATCACTGGGAAACCACAGTGGTCTGATGCACAATTAAACTGGAATCATATCAGAAGATAATTGCTTAAATATAACTAGATTTAGCCTCTATTTAAACCAGAATTAGATTATGTTATTATACATACCTGAATCATATCAGATATCCATATTATCCCACAATCCCCATATGGATCCATCTCTGGTCCCAAACAGGAAATGTATATAATGATGATGATGATGGTCTGTGACACTGCTTTAGGTGGTTCCCGCTCAGGCTTGATCACTCTGCTCAAGAGAACTGGGACAACCAAGTCAAACAGCACTGAATTATTATTATCAAAATAAAAGTATATTAATATTCCCCCCACACAGATGGTGATTTTTCGAACATGCCCTCCCGGTCGCTAAAAACTCATCCCTGCTAAGAGCAGAGCTGATGTAACCCAATCCTCCATCTCCAGGCAACAGTATCACCTGGATGCTGCTTCACTGAACTGGAATCGCCCTTCCCATTTGGCGGACAGGGGAGTGATCCGAATTTCAAATACAGGTCAGTCATTTTCTTCTGAAAATAGGAATAACCACAGAGGCATGATGAGGTGAAATGTACTATCGGCAGGCTGGCCGGTCTTTTATACGCAGTTCATGGTGGGTACAGCCAATCGGATTTACTCCACTTAATTCCCGGGAATTTACACCAGATCCAGACATTTGAGCAAACCTCAGGACAGCTGGAAATGATACTGCTGGAACCCAAGCGCTCAGCTCGAACCGCTCAAATATCATGAACGCTAATGGAGAGAGAATCTATATATCCGCTTGTTTGAGTCCAAGTGGAATAAACGGAGACAGGATCTGTCCCTTCCTGTTTAAGCTGAGCGAACGTTGTGGAGGCAATTAACTGGACCGATGACAAGGATGTGACTTAAAAAAAAAAGGTTAAGTCTGTGCTTTATGTGTTCACTCTTACAGATGGGAGGATGAAAGGCGAGAGTGTTATCTTAAGCGGAAAAAGGGGGAAAGAGGAAGAGAGTTATCCAGCGTTTCCCAGCCCAGCCCTTGAAGACACCAAGACAGTGCACATTTATGCTCCATCCCAGCTCCAAGCTCTTATGTTCTTGCATTCCTGGATGTTCTAAGTTAGTTTTTAGAATGAAAAACAATATACTCGGTATCTCCAAACGCATTCAGTCACTTCTTCTAATTAATGCAAACTTCTTTATGTAGTGCATTAGCTACTTTAAGTTGCCCATGTTCTGTAAACAATGTCATTATGGATTTTTCCTGTCATTTTTCTTCAAACACTACAAGTACGAATGATTATTAGTCAGGTCACTCTGCTTTAAGCACTTACAAGTACTTGGTTCAGGAGTGGTGGGAGACCCCGAGACATACGGATGGAGCATTTTCTTTATAGAAAGGAGCAAAACTGGATCAGGGGGTCTGGATCAGGGGGTCTGGATCAGGAGTACTCGAGAGTCTATGGTTTTCAACACTGATCCGGGAAGATCCCTGATCTGAATATTTTGGTGCTTTCTAAAAGTGGGAAGAAAAATCAATTTCACAATATCTTGGATTAAAAGACACGAGGCATAGAACTTTACTGAAGAACAGTACTCATAACGCGACATACGCCTTGCATGATTTTAATAAAGGTCAGTCAAACAAAGGTCAGATTAACAAACGACAGTTGTCAATCACAAAAAAGTAACCTAGATAAATGTTTATTTTTATATATTTATATTTATTTATAGTCTTGAAAGGATTATGTAGGTGCCCGACAGTAAACTGGTACCTTTGATTGTTTGTTAATCCCTTAATGTATATTAACCAAGGTGAGAACAGTCAATTAAATTAATGTTGGAATATGGAATATAGAAAATGCTAAATAAACATGGTCTTGTTTACTAACAACAAAAACTGAACTGAAATTAAGAAGCATCAATGGAAATTTTATTTGAACGTTTAACCTGCATCCAAAGTAATGAACTGCAATCTAGGGGTGAGTGATATGGCAAAAATGCATTATCATGTTTAAATTCAACATTGCTGACAGTATACTAAACTATATCGAATTAAACAGAACTAATCATACTCTATTCGCAGTGAAACGTACACATGATATTGAAGACAGAAAAGTATACTGTGACTTAGGGGTGGTAGTGGCCTAGTGGATAAAACACTTGCCTGTGAACCCGATAACCACAAAGTTGCAGATTCAAACCCCCCCACTTTCTACCACTGTGTCCTCGAGCAAGACACTCAAACCTCAGTTGCTCCAGGGGGACTGTCCCTGTAACTAATGATTGTAAGTCGCTCTGGATAAGAGCGTCAGCCAAATGCCCCCTTTACCTTTTACGTAATGTAACACAACAATAAATACCTTCATGCTGCCCGTTCCCATTATAATATAACACACAACTAAAAATTAATCTTAACAAACCGCAATAGGATTGTGTCATGGGTGAAATATTGTGGAAATAGTGTATCGTGGGGTCTCAACTGATTCCCACCCTTTCCTGACTCTAACACCTCTATGCTAATTAAAGAGCTTCTTAGCAAGTCCGTCCTGAGCTGAAAAGGGTGTGTATGAAGAGGAAAACGCTGAACTGTGCAGGGCAGGGGGTTCTCCAGGAGCAGGGGTGGAAACCTGGAAACCACCGCTGTAGATTAACACACCAAGGGATAAAATGCTTCCGATATATATATATATGCCTGATGAATGCATATCACACACATACGTACATACATATAAAATAATTACATGAAAACATGCACATATTTCATAGGAAAGGTCAAAAGAATGAAGAGCAAGAGAGGTGATGAGGGGAGAGAGAGAGAGAGAGAGAGAGAGAGAGAGAGAGAGACTAAGGCTTTTTCCAGAAATAATAAGGTGGAATTCATTTAAAACCTTACACCTCTTGATTTCTTCCTCTTCCTGCAGACGAGGAACAAGAGAAAAAAAGAACAACATACACACAATAAATAAGCACGTTCTTCTCTGCGTATTAGTGTCAGCCTCTTAGCGGCCCAATTAAAAGCAGCGGTAATTAACACAGGCCAGGCTTACATGTTGTTTTGTGTGTGTGTGTGTGTGTGCGTGTGCGTGTGCGTGTGCGTGTGCGTGTGTGAGAGAGAGAGAGAGAGAGAGAGAGAGAGAGAGAGAGAGAGAGAGCGCGCGCGAAAAAAAAGAGAGAGAGAGAACAAAAAA
>JBBPCZ010000089.1:9945362-9959335 GCA_037974445.1 Brycinus macrolepidotus
CCTGACCTCAACCCCATCCAACACCTTTGGGATGAACTGGAACGGAGATTGCGAGCCAGGCCTTCTCGTCCAACACCTGAACTCATAAATGCACTACAGAATGAATGGATGCAAATTCCCACAGAAACTCCAAAATCTTGAGGAAAGTCTTCCAAGTCTTACAGCTTACCTTTCATGTATATGGAATGTACAAACTGTGTAATAAAGTGCAATAATGCAATAAAGTGTATATTTCAAAACTATTTTTTACAAAACTACTAAAATGCTCAAGGCATGGAGGGGGTTCAGTGGTCTTTCAGAAGGAGTTTACTCCAAAACAATACTTGAACAAGTCAAGCAGTATTGTCGTACGCAAAGAACACCACCAGTGTGGATCGGACTGCGCAGAGTGCAACAAGAAGTGCAAGACAACACAAGAGGAAACAATACAATAGTACAGGACAGGAAAGGGTACCATGCAACTGACAGGTATAACTCAGAAAACAGGGAGGCCGGTGTCTAACTGACATGAAACATGATGAAACTGCTGAGGAGATCCAGGAGGACATCTTCACTGAAATTCACAAAGCCCACATGGAATCTCTGGGAGAGCTAACAACTGATACTAACTGCCTGTGTAAAACAGCCATTGCTTCAGAACACCACTTAGAGTAGCAAAAATTAACACCAATCAAACCAGATGCTGGAGAGACAGTGGAGGGAAAGAATGGGTCATAATTTCTGAATATTCGAACAGTCATTAAATTATACAAAACTAGACAGTCTATGCAAATATCATCTTGTGTAAAAAATAAATAACTAAATAAAAAAATTGGTGCGGAGAAAAAGATGAACACATCTCATCCGCACACTGGTAAAACATGTATTTTTTAAATAGTTAGAATGTGTCTTTCTCTGTCTCTGCACTCTAGGTGGTGGGGTGGGGGGTCGGGGGGTTGGATGGGGGAAGTGATCTACAAAGAAGAGCCAAATTGTGCTTAATGATTATCAAATAGTTTTTGCTTGAAATGACCATCCCTAGTGGAAAGGTAAGGAAAGTTTTCTTGCAGCAGGTTTAGCACCTTCATTACTACTATGGAGACGTTACTCCACACTGTGTCACTGTATGTTTGAGGTTTCAGAAGTTTTGCATACAGAAGAAGAAGAAGAAGAAGGAGGAGGAGAAGGAGGTTAAATTCTTTTCACAAGTACACTTTTACCCGAGAATTTATTGGTAATTAAATGGAAAATGGGTAGAGCTAACACAGCAATTACCCACACAGGACCTATTACATTACCCAGGAAAATGCCGGGGAGTGGCACCTGCATGTCTGCTTCTGTACAACAGCAATCAGCATGGCCAACATTTTCTGTCATTTTCAGCTTTTATGAGAAAAAAAAATAGTGTACACAGTTCCAAAACAGAAAAAACATGGGCAAACTCATGCTAAGAATATCACCTCCTGTTAACCAGAATTTTCATGATTTATTGTGAATCCTGATAAAATTCAGTTTAAGGACTGGATACGCAAACAACACAAAGCCAGAAAGCATCAGGAAAAGCATCCCGATAACGCGGCAGGTTTGGCTTGCTAGAAGTGAAATGTTAACAGTGCTGAAGTACTGAAAAAGTATTGAACTTTCTGTCCTGCACATTGATCCACTGCTGAATGAGTAGAGAAGAATGGAAGTGCCCAGCAATAAAGACTATTCACATGTAAGTGTGTGTGCTAGATAAAAACATGGCACTTATTTATCTACTGTATTTATTGACAATGAAATCAATATTGGACTCACATCTAATCAAAAGCACGCCTGGGGCAGCTGGCGGCCTAGTGGTTAGGAAGTTGCCCCTGCGATCAGAAGGTTATGGGTTCAAATCGCAGGACTGCTAGTGGCACCACTGAGATACCCTTGAGCTTGGTAATGTCCCCACACACTGCTCCCCGGGCGCTCCTCGTTGATGGCAGCCCCCTGCTTCACTTAGTGAATGGGTTAAATACAGAGAAAG
The DNA here is from genome assembly GCA_037974445.1 of Brycinus macrolepidotus. Classification (NCBI taxonomy): domain Eukaryota; kingdom Metazoa; phylum Chordata; class Actinopteri; order Characiformes; family Alestidae; genus Brycinus; species Brycinus macrolepidotus. The sequence goes on from JBBPCZ010000089.1 coordinate 9,947,353, forward strand.
AATCTAACATTGTTCACACTGTGTGCTGTGGTGTGGTGTGTTCACACGTGACTTTAAGGGGCCTCTTTAATTAATTCATTTATTTAAACGAATGACCAACAAGTGAAACTTCACTAGCTCCTGATGTCAGTATGAAATACGAAGGGCAGAATCCAGACTAGGAATGGAGCAAAAGATGGTTAATCAAGACAGGTCCTGAGCTGTTAAACCAGTCACCATGCCCTGACGTTCTCTATAATGCACGTGCTCCTTTGAACTATCTCCTTCACCCTCGCACACACAGCCATTTTGTTCCTGCCCCTGCAAGAGTGTTCGAAAGGTGCTTATGGCTAAGCAGCCTGCAGCCTGCAGCAGATTTTTGTGATCGACCCACACACTCGCTCACTCTCACTCTCTCTCTTTTCAATGAGCACTACAGCATCAATCACTCCAGATACCAGGCTGTTGACACAAGGGCTCTGGGGAGGTGGAAGGGGGGGCTGGAAAATTCCATAAGTAACGAAGCTTATGAAGCGAGGCTTTGGGATGAGACTACAGTGGCCTGACAAGGTCAATAAGCTTTACAGCCTGCTAAACTGCTGTGAAACTCGCAGCCGGGCAAAAGGCATTTTTTCGGAGGCATGAGGGATTCGAGCCATGGCTGCAGCTTTATTACTTCATTCTTCGCTCTTTCAGGCGGAGTGTTATTTTTGGATTTGCGCTGACCCAAGTGAGATTGTAAGTGCTGATGCACATTAACTAGGCTTGTTAAGAGTTTTGGGGGTGGGGGGGTGGGGGGGTAGGAAATAATTCTCATTTTCTCACTGGTAAACAACTTGACCGCCGCTTAGCTGAGGCTGCCCCCCTCAAGGGGAGTTGCTGTGGGGATGAAAGCGGTAGATCACCAGCAGAACCCACCCGGCGCAGTAACCCGATTTGTCATCCGCTAACTAAATCATGCTTTCTGCCAAGCCTGGTTTTGCGATCTCAGCTTGAACAGGCGGCACACAGAAATGGTGCGTGTATGAGTGTGAAGTGTGAAGATTTCATACGTGGAAAAAAAACTGTCCGCATGTAGCCTATTTGTTGGTGAAAATTTTCCAGTATGATTACTCAATGCTTTACTAGACAGAGTCCATTAACGAGGGTCGTAAAAGCTGAACATACAGCAGGCCATTAGCTCTGTGCCATAAACTTAAATATCTACAACCTCCAGTGTCCGCGTTTTACTGAGCCACATAAAACTTCCCCTGCAGACTGCACTGATCAATGCTGGACATACGTGAGTTGGACATCCGTGTCCCACATACTCTTAGCAAAGCTCCCCTCTAAAGGGTACATTTCCTTGCTTGCCTGATTATTTTTAGCAATGGTGGTGCAATTCTGACTTAAACAAACATGTAAGGTGTTGTATTTAATTATATTTAAGGTCTCAACGCAGTATCAACATGAGGTTAAGAAAAAGGGCACTAATGGAACTATTAAAGGAGACGCTTAAAGTGGCTGAATTAGTGGCTGATTAACTATTTTGCCCCAGCCATCTTTATTTTCTTGCTAACACTATGTTGTACTCGTAGGGTATTGTTGCACACATACACAATGTTAACAGCTGTACAGAAATCACGGGTGGTCAGTCATGCAAAGATTAGGAATGTCTGTCAAAAATGTTAGCATTAGCTAACAGTTGAACATTCTCTATCCTCTATATTGTAGCTTGGTACCATATTGTAGCACCAAGCTAAAAGATAGGACTACCTACCTTTACCCGTATCCATTTCCTATCACATGAAAGCAGACAGGGGTCTCTGAAGGTTGTGTGGTGGTCATATAATTTTTCATCTAATGTTAACAGTAAACCATGCTCTGTTGGACTTCCGCCGATGGCAGCCTGTGGCATCACTTAAGAACAAAGTTTAAGTCTCCCGGCGATATGGCAAATGGTTTAACAACACTCGGAAGCCTCTACGACAAACAACTTAAGTCTAAAGTGAGAACCATGCCATCATAAAATCCCTTACTACTTGTTCTATTACAAAGACTTATGTTTTGGCTTACAATATCTGATTAACTAAGGAATTACCTTTTGTGAAATACTCTGTAAAGCTTGATGTATATATTCATATGTATGGTGATGCTGTGACACTTCATATATATAGTTTAGTGTTCAGCGAGCGTCTCTGGATGCTCAATCCGGATCACTTGTGCATTGTTAGCACCCAATGACTCAGTGTAATATTAAACAGCAGAGAAGCTGATCTCTGATCAGCCATCCCACTCGGAGCTACTTCAAGCACGTAGGTCCGAGATCAGATCAAGTGGGCTTTGCGGAGGCAGAGGCCACTGGCTCGCGTAGGAGTGCTAGTGTGAGAAGTGGAGGCTATAAGCAGCACGTGGGGCTCTGAATCATGCGCCAAAGGAGTTGAAGCTCGAATGCATACGCTCCTGTATGAGATCTGTTGCTGTTGCAAATTTTTTTTCCCATGGAAGCAGTGGCTATTGGATTGGATTCTATTGTAAAGAAGTGACAGCTACTGGAAAAGGCTGTTAGTTATGTATGTATGACTTTCCATAAAACAACATGGCAGTATCGCAGTTCGCAGGGGTTAAGACTCTGAAATGGCAGAAAAGAATGAATGCAGCCCGCTGGCACAGATGAGATTCGGGCTTCTCCACAGTTCCTCAGTCTCTTTGTGGAGCTAGTATGCTATGCCATTGCATGGGCGAAAAGAGGCGGCTACAGCGTGGCATTATGTGAGAAAAATGCATATAATGGAGTTGTTTGTATGGGAGGAAATGGCCGTGTGTAATGGAGGTTGCAGAAGCGGAGAGGCTTTTGCCGATGCTGGGCCCCAAGCCGAGTTGACTGGGTTCAGTCCAGCAGTTCACACAGGCTGGCCTAATCTCTCCAAATCCTCGCAATTTTGCCGACTGCGCTTGCCTGATTAACCGCAACCCTCAAACGTCGCATTTGACGTATTAATTTAGTAAACTCTCCTAGCGATTATAGCTGCTGGTTATAATTCAGTGTGTCGGGGGGTTTGAGGGGGTTGGCTACCCATAGTGGCTGCAATTATTTGAACAAAACTAGGAAAAACCTTGACAGTGTTTTAGCAATTTGGAAGAACATGAGAGGTTTCTTTCCTTTCTCACTGTGGCAAATGCAGCTGTCGCCAACAATCAAAGGTCACTTTGTTATTTTCTGTGAAACGCAATAGATGCAGAATGTCAGCAACACCTTGTGTGTGTGTGTGTGTGTGTGTGTGTGTGTGTGGGATGTGTGCGTACTGGACTGCCTTGTCATGCTGGTATGCCATCTCGTTCCCCGGCATGGAGGAAGTGAAGGGTAATTTGAGGCACACTCCTGTGGGTGGAAAAAAGGTTGCCAGAAAGATTAACCCGGCTTCCTTTTATAGCCCCCGACAAGAGGTTAAATCACTCGTTACTGCTGGGCGCTCTAACCTCCCCCTGAATAATTAGATCATGAATATTACAGCGGCTGCCTCGGCCAGACCACGGCTGATCAATCCTGGCTGCAGTGGCAGCGCACACGGGCCGGATATGCCTCCCGCTGCACGGAATGCCATGCTTCCACAGGGGGCCATTCTAATGAAGCAGAGGACAGCCATGTCAAAAAGGACACTGTGAACCAAAATGCCTTTGTTTCTGCTTATACCGGAGTTTTTTCAGAGATCCTTGAGGAGGGCTAATGCAGTTCCGCATGGTCTCCAGTAACCAAAAAGCTGCAACATTTGGAAAATGTTCCTGCCCCCATGTTTGAACTACTGCATGAAGTTTGTTATCAGAAAAACCAGCAGTCAAAAGCACCTGTGCCGGTTAACTGTACCATAAGACCTCAGTGTCACTAAAGGAGGCTGAACACAGCTAGAGAAGAACATACTTTGTCTTATTCGTATCTGAAGCATTTGTACTCAACTGGTCTTACAGCAACTGACCTGTTATTTTGGGACCCCTTTAATCCCAGGCATAATATTCAGTTAGCTACCGTACGTCATACCATTAAGTAATTACGATTAAACTAATATGTAGTTGTGAGTGTGTGGACATACAGACCCTTGGGTTTCAACAGCTAATATTGGAATCGGCATATTTTGCTCTAAACACAACAATTGGCCATTTTGTTATGTTGATTTTGACCAAGCTGTGTTGCAATTTTGTGTTGTACAACGTGAGCCAGGTAAGTCTGCTTGCACAGTCCTCAAATGCTGTTGCTACACCCGAATGCAGGGCTCACTGTGCTAAACAGCCAGCTGTTTCTTACTTTCAGTTTTAGCCCTTTATGTGATTTATGTTATTTAAATAGGCTGACTTTTCATTCACAATTTGAAATGCTCCATTGAAGAACTATGTTATCTAAACTGCAACTGCACAATATATTATCTGTTATTTGTTACTGACATGTTGGTCTCTGCAATACTTATATCTCAAAAGGCTGCAATAGTATTTAAATATTAGACAGTCATTTGTGCAGGTGTTTTTAAAAGGCCAATGTTCTAAAAGGCCAACGATTTCATTCTATTTCATTTTGTCTATTATATTTGTGTGGGTTGTGTACCAAAAACATCTTTCATAAACATATTCCAAGCTCTGCGTAACCCTTAAACGCACAGCCTGTTTAATTTTAAGACTGACATATGTAAATGATCTCTGGTCTGATTGGTTTCCCTGTATTGCAACTGAAACACTCCTTAGAACTTCAGCATGAATGGGCAAGGCGAACCTGCTATGGGCTGATTAAGGAGATCTATGTAAATGTGTTGGTTTTGTGACATCACAAAAACCATCAATTGAAAACCGACTTATGTTTGCAGCTTTCTTCACGTGGACTTCCTTCACGGATGGGGGAGTGAACATACAAAACATTGACAATATGTTCATATGCCAAGCCTTTTTAATTGTAAATGATATGGACCCTTTAATATATTGAAAGGCATTGCAATTGCATTATGTAGAAGTAATAATTGCGATACTAATATTTTGTACACATCATGCAACCCTAATTGCAACTTTGCCTAAATGTGGGAGCCTTGAGCGTAAAAAAAAGGCCAATAAAAATTTGCTAAAAAAATAAATAAATAAATCATCAGCCAACTTGGCTGTAAACAAATTAGACTTGGCCACAGAAATGTACGATCAGCACATCCTTAGTTTTAGGATAAGGGGTAAACACTGAGCCTGTTCTTTTCTAAAACACTGTTGGAGTATTCTGACTCCTTAGTTCCCTTCTAACACCCATTTTCAACCAATGCCCTTTGTTAACCTCAGTTAACTCCACAAAGTGTGTTCAGCATTAAACTTCATTAAGCTTTAGCAACATCGTTCTTGAAATGCTTATTCCAATAGTTTAAACCTGTAGTTTAAGTTTACACCCGAACATGCTTTGACATCCATAGCCATTTAAAGATTTCAGTTATAGGGCAAGTATGTGTTTTGAGCAAAACTCTTCCAATTATTTACCTTAATCTGCCATTTTTTAGTCTAAGGCTGTTCTGCTGTTCCTATAAACAGGACTATAAATGGACTTACCCATGTAAAGGTCTTGGTTCAGTCTAGTTTCAGTCTCGAACTAGAACTGGTCTATTGTTGGTATGTAAACAGGAATGAGTCATGGTCCCAGAGAGTCTCCAAAATGCTTCCTGGCGCAACTGAGAAAACTCAACATTGCGAAGCAGAAAGGTGTGGAAATCAGTGCCACACTCCTGTACGGTTCTTTTCACGTAGCTTCAAAACTCACACTGCTGTCAATACCGCCTGTGACAAGGTTTTTAAAAAGGCTCCTACGCACTCAGGCAAAACAAGAAATAACAGCAGAATTCCAAACGTCTCTTCTGAGACAAAAAGCCCACTTTGAGCAAAGCTCCCTGTTTACCCCAGGTTCGTTTTTAAAGGGTGCAGCCTGCGGAGTTTTACTGCTGAGGCTGAGAGTGTGTGTGAGTGTGTGTGTGTGTGTGTGTGTGTGTGTGTGTGTTGTCAGGGAAAGCTGAGATATGGGGAGAGAATATTTGTCAGGCTGGGTAGATAACGCCTCTCCAATCCATCCTGCTTTGCTTGGCGTCACAGCAGCACCTGGTTCTCCGGCTGACGGCAGGTGAGAGTCCCTATTAATTACAGGAAGCTGCCATGCAGGGACGGTCAGCATGCGACTGGACCCTGGGATGTCAAATACAGGAAGACAAATGGCCTGACTATGAGTGAAAGCAGACACACACACACGCACACGCGCGCGCGCACACACACACACACACACACACTTAGTCAAGCACTCCCAGCAATGCAGCCCTTGGTCAAATTTCTTCCCCCATCCTCCTCGTCCTACTCAATCATATGCTACGGTTCAGCCTGTGATACGCTCTCATCCAGCGTCTGAAAAAGAAAAAAAAAAAACCCGCCAGGCTGCCTCGTATTGAAGAAAGTAGGTCATACAAGGTTATGTGCTTTTTTTCTTATGATGAAAGCTGACTTTTTGTCCTCAAAGCTGCATCGATGTAGCGTAGGCTATGTACAAAAAGATTCAGGCGTGCCAGAACACAATACGTATCCAAAAACACACTCGAGTGGATATGCCCAAGAGCGTGCATGCATGAGCGCGCTCATTCACACACACACACACACACACACTCACTCACACACACAAACACACACACAATGTTAAAGATGGGAAAAATGTAAAATCCGCTTGCAATGCAAGGATACATACACAAACAAGTATACAAGTGCACACACAAAAGCAATGTTAAGATGTGTGTAAAGTCTGCTTGCCTACATGTAAGTGATTCAAATACATAAACACGCGCGCACACATACACACACACACACACACACACAAACACATACACGCGTATGCAAAAGAAAGAACTCCAGATAATACTGGATTTAATTATGAACTCAAGTACCCAGCGTACAACAGAAGGAAATGGTTTAAGATGTGCCACTTGACGAACGCTGAGAGATTCCTGACAAAAACGACAAAAAGGTGCTTCCCCTATAGCAACTCATTCACCCGAGAGAGAGAGAGAGAGAGAGAGAGAGAGAGAACAGACAGATAGATTGAAAAGAGAGGCAGAAGGAAACAAATGTACAGCCAAAGAAGGGAAAAACAGAGATACTGATAGAGAGAGCAAGGGAGGAGAAAGATTGGAGAGAGAAAGAGAGGGAAAGAAAAAGAAAGAGAGAGAGAGGGAGGGATAGAGTGAGATAGAGAGGGAGAAAGGGAGAAAGAAAGAGAAAGAGAGGGAAAGAGACAGAGGGAGGGAGAAAGAGAAGGAGAGAGATAGAGAGAGAGAAAGGGAGAGATAGATAGAGAGAAAGAGAGAGAGCCTCGTGTGCTTTATGCTTGCCGGATCAACATCTTTTTGTTACAGCGTTTCAAGCAGAACAGCAGCAGCCCAGGAGGCTCCCGCAGATTTTGACACGGACATTAAGCCTTCCTCTCGTCTGTCATCGCACCTATCCATGCTGCCTCCTTTCTTTCTTTCTCCCTCTCTTCATCTATCTCTCTCTCTCCCTCTCTCTTTCCCTCTCAGCAAGTCATACATTACCGCAGCAGAGGAGTCACTGTTCGCAGCCATCATCCAACGCCGGGCGAGATTGATAACTGCAGCAGGGCCGCTCTGATAAATCAGTTTGAGCCAGGAGGCAGCAATCAGACGGAGCGGCTTTCGTCCTCATGCCAGTTCCTGACTGCGCAAGCCTTTTGATTTACTGCGCCATGACTCAACACTTCTTCTCCAGGCTTTAAAGACATGTTCTAGAAGATTGCTTTGCTGGGGTGAAAGAACCCACCCCACCCCAAAAAAAACCACAAGAAGAACAGGTTCAAAAATTTCCAGTTCCAGTGTTTTTCTGAAGGCCCTTGAGCTTTGTTGACTCTCCTGAAAAACCCATCACTTTCATTCGAGGCCTACAGATTTCAAGACGTTGACATGGTTCAGGTCCAACGCTCTTATCTATAGCCAGTGCTGATAGCAAGTAATTTAAACGTAATTTTTCCATTCCTCCTGAAGCACTTCCCTAAAAGGCTGCTCTTTGATCTCAGAAGATCATATCCTACGCAAACATATGACTCAACATATGACTTATCACCTCGCTAAGTGTTTGGAAACGGCACCATCACGGCTGCCTGTGTCAACTGAACTGACCTCTTGGACTGTCCAGAGTGTCCGGCCGATCCCGCGAGCAACGTGGCACATTCCTGAGAGAGGCAGCCAGGAACGCGCTCTGGACAGGCCAGTAAACAGAGATGTCATTTAGCTAGCCTGTTGCTAGCATTTAACAGCTTCTTTATTTAGATTGAGTGGCTTCGATTGCACCACAGCTTAGAATCACTGTGGCATAAACGGCTCAAGAAAAAGCCAAATGTACACAATATTCCCTTAACCCCAAACCCAGTCAATCTGCCAAGACACGTTTTGTGTACAAAGGCTGCTTTTGCACTGGAGCTACGAGGCTAATAGAGGTCTGTCACCCACACAGGCTTCCATTACTTGTTACCAATATTAGTCTCGTAGCTCTGCTGCAAAATTAAAGAAGCAAACCTTAGGAACCAAACATGTCTCGGCTGATTGACTACCCGCTCATACAGAGTTTCTTCTGAAAACATGGGTATTAACAGGGAGTTTGCCCCACCCCCCAACCCCCAATCCCCCTTTTGCAGCAGCAACAGCTGGGAAGGCATTACACCAGACGTTGGAACACAGCTGTGAGGATTTGATTGTAGCCACAAGAGCACTGGAGAGGTCAGGTTGGATCACGAATATCACTCCAGCTCATCCCAAAGATATTGGATGGAGCTTCATCCCACTACAGCAGCGGTCCCCAACCTTTTTTGCGCCACGGACCAGTTTCAAGTAATATTTTCACGGACCGGTATAGATACGACCAAAAACAAAGTGTGGGGTTTTTTTTACTCATTTTTGCTAGCTTGTGGGCTAAATGTTTGATGTACCATATCACGTGACCGAGACAAGTGTTTTTTTTTTCAAAATAAAAGATCTTTCAGACTCTGATAATCAATAAAATATTTCTTATTCTGTCTTTCTATGCGGCCCGGTACCAAATGACTCACGGACCGATACCGGTCCACGGCCCGGTGGTTGGGGACCTCTGGGCTAGAGAACACAGCCCCACTGCTCCACAGCCTGACTGTGTACACAACTGTGTCAGCAGAGCGCACAGTTTGAATAGCTGGATACTTTCTGACGATGTTTTTGGTAAATGAATTGTCTGTGACCTGTTATTTTAACCAGACAAATAAGTACTGTACACAAAACACTTGAGAACACACTGGTTAATTTCAGAGCACTGTGAAGCTACAGCATTTGTGATAAGGTTTTCCAAAGAACATCTTAAGCTGGCCGTATAAAAAAATAAATATATTTTATATTATATATACTGTATATTAATAAAGTAATTGGTGCTAAAGAAAGGCAAAATTGAAAACTGATTTAACAAAAACAAACTCGCAAGCCTCGAAAAAGTACAGAAATATTAGAATTACTCAATTTAAAAAGGCAATAATCAATCGAGGAATTTTGATGACCCTACAGGAGACACTGTTCTGCTGAAACAAGAAACAGATTATGGAAAAGCTCTACTCTATGAGTTGTTTGAGTGAAGAATTAAATTTACATGCCTAAAACAAACTGCTCCAAAAGGGGAGAAAAGCTTTCAAAATCACCCTTTTTCTTTCAAAATCACTCTTTTTCTATAGCCTAAGCAAATAGCAAGACATTTGCGAATACAAATTCATGCAAATTAAACAAAACCTTGCGATATTTGCCGGACTTCATTATTTTTGCATTGAATATAAACTGTATAAGTGCTTCCACAGTTACAGGTATTTGCATCTTTTGTGAAACATTACATAAGGACTTGGTGGAAGGGGAGCATCGTTAACCCACAGTTTTAATCAATAAGAAAATTTCCAACCAATTACTTTCAGCCCAGGCCTAGTTCTAGATGTTCTACCAAAATTCATTTGAATACCCTTCTTCATCCTTTCTAAATAATTAACTGTAGAAATATGACTACAAAAACTTTCAGCATCAGTTCATTATAAATTTTTAATCATTGGTTTTTAATTTAAAATAATTTCAATTGAATTAATACTGTATTTTCTGAGTGGTACACTTAATTACGTTTCAATATAACTGAAGAAATATATAATGCTCATAATCATCACATATTTCTACATTTTCTAACCCCCACCCAGCACATATATTGCAGCAAATTTGAGCATTTAAGCCTGCAACGGTCTCAAAAAAGGCTGCGAGGTCCTGATGGGACTGGTGGGATGAAAGAGTGTGACACAGCCATGAGCGCTGAGGTTAATCTCCTATGCCAGGAGCAATGTTCCCCATGGAACGCTTCAGTCAGTGACCGCAGCCTCCACACTCAGCGGCGTCACGCAGACTTTCAGCGCCAAAGACAATCGGCCATTCAAGCCTTCTGTCTTCTTTCTCTCGGGTCCGATGAAGGTCAGCACATATCCTCTGCCCGGGCTATCTGTCGCTGAGAAACCAAATCGGATCTCTGCATCACATTCGCCGCGACAAAACTGTTGCTCCTCTTTCGCTGCCTTTGTCTCGCTGTATCAACAAAACTCCAGGCCACCTCTCGTCTTTTTTTTTTTTTTGTTTCCCCCCTCCTTGTTTTCCTTCTGCCTGTGTATGGCAGGAAGAATGTCATCTGGCCGTTTTCTCTCCGCTTGGAGATAGCATTCAGCATTCAGCCGCTCAGACAATGCACCCTAACAAGAGCGCAGATTCAGTGTCCCGCTTAAAAGACCCATATTCCAAAGCCCAGGGTCCTCTGCACTGAAATCACATGCACGCTTCGAAATCTATGCACACACATACCACAACCGCCCCCCACCCCCCCCCTCCCCATCCCCACATATACACCCATACATACACACTCACACACAAATATAATGGCATGCTCTTTTGTTACAGCGCACTGAAAAGAATTTTGTCAGGCTGTGCAGGTCAGTGCACTTTTGACTCGTGCCCTTACCTCACACTGCGGTTACACACTAGCAATAAGATACAGTGCGTATACACACACACAAACAGTTTGGCATAACTATACTTGTGAGGACATCCCTTTTGCCTTGTGTAATAGTGTATCTGAATAATGTTACACCTAACCTTAACCTCATAAACCAAAGATAGCTTTCTCAAAGATTGCTCTTCCTCTTTTAGTTTTCAAAAAAAAAGTTACATTTGTGGTAAAAGCATCTTTCCTTGTAAGAAACAGCAAAACATCTATTATCCCATATTCCTATCATTATAGGAACATTTGGCAAGAAGCTACAATTTAGGTGCATGAAAAAAGTGTATTTTATTATAATTAGGATAGCACCAATGGTTATACCTCATGTGGCACTTACTGACATTGGTACTCACACCAATTTTACTAAAAGATAAATCAGGCCAAACAGCTGTTTTGTAAAAGTGAATTAAAAAGGTTATTTGACTTGTAAATGCTGTTCACTGAAACATAGTGTGTTTTATTTACAAAACCACAATTAAAGAAGTGTGAGAGCACAAATATCAGAATTCAAATTCACATACCATTCATTCTATCTGTTCAAAATGTTGGTAAAAAAAAAAAAAAAAACTCAGTAAAACAGTCTAATAATGCAATGTACAATTTGGACATCAATAATATTAATAATTGAGTTCATTTAGTTAACTTTTCACTCATTCACCACGAGACCAGTTTTCAAGCAATAAGAAAACAGGCTTCTGGGAATAGTTCACGCAATAATGGTAATGATTGAAAGCCAATTTCATTCTAAGCCTTTAACTAAACAATAACAGACGAAGCAGAGCCTTCCAAAATAAGGGAAAAAGATAAAGGATCTCGCCAAAGGTCTTCTCAGGTAGGCCAGCTCATATATCAGACGAGAGAGAGAGACACACAGAGAGAGAGAGAGAGAGAGAGAGAGAGAGAGAGAGAGAGAGAGAGAGAGAGAGAGAGAGAG
>JBBPCZ010000089.1:9979705-9991064 GCA_037974445.1 Brycinus macrolepidotus
GAAAGCCTTCCAAGAAGAGTGGAAGCTGTTACAGCTGCAAAGGGGGGGACCAACTCCATATTAAAGTCTATGTATTTAAATGCAACGTCATTAAAGTTCCTGCTGGTGTAATGGTCAGGCGTCCCAATACTTTTGTCCATATAGTGTATGTAAATGTGTCAGTGTTTGTGCCATCAAATCAGGCTGTTTCTGTTCTTAGTTTCCACATGAACTGTATGGACTGGGATGGGAAGGGTACAGCTGGAAACCTGACAGTGTCAGATATTAGGTCAAACTCTTTTATTTGAAAAAGTGAGGAAAGTTTGGTTTTCCGTTGCGTCGGCCCTTTTAAGACTTCCTGCTTCAGTCAGAACCTTCTACTTGCACTACAGTCTGAATGTTCAGCTTTTTTTCCCGCTGTGCTTGGAGCGTCTCCCTTTCTGCAGCAGAGTCTCCACGATGACAGATTGCGAGCCACCTGATATCCTTCATCCTCCCCAGCGGAGGTGTGTGTTCCGCCCCACGCTGCTCCTGGTGGACCGGGCGAGCAGCCGGTGCGTTTGATGGGCGATAGGAAAACACATCTGCTCTCCCTGGCTCACCAAAACAACATTAAACAACCTGTGCCTGCTTTCCTCTGATCACGCCCCAGCAACTCTCTCTCAAAGCCTGAAACTTCTGATTGACTCCAAAAACCCCAGCAAACGCCAGCATTTCATCATCATTCTAATCTGCTGAAGCTCTCACACAGCCGAGGGACACCTGACTCAGCTTTCAAATGCTTCAATAAACATACGTGGGTCAGGTGACGCTGACAAGAACATGATGAAGAACCTGTTTCTTTCCAGTGCCACTGAGTTGATCTGTCTCAAGACAAGTCCCATACCTTTTACATCTGAACTTTACTTTATTTTAGGCCAAAAGGATTCCATCAGGAACAGAGCCTAACAACGTTCAAGGGGAATTTTACAGCTTTTCCACAGAGTTTTCTGCATAATTCAACCACTGAGATCCAATTCAAGAGAGGATTAATGTGAGATGGTTCACTGTAGTGGAATTTGATAACTTCTACTTTAACTTTCTATTTACAAAGGTGACAATAGTAACCAGGGGTCACACTGTGCAAACAGCAATTTTAATTACTTTCTAAATAGTGGACAGGATGTCCGGGTCCTACGTCCACTATAGTGTTGGGACGATATTTATGCTATTACGGTAAATTATGTTGCAGTATGTCTCAATATGCTTTTCTGAGCATAGCGTGATCTGTTCGGTACTTAAAGAACTCTGACTAACTCATCTAATTTACAACAGCATGATTAGTTATGCCGAATGTGATTTAGTGCAGAGCAGTCTGAACTGCATAAAAAAAAATGTATATTCATATTTTTAAACAGGCATATGTCATTACATATCATCATTGTGTAACGTAAAACTTTCATGACGTATCGTAATGTTATATTTTTTGCCATATCGCCCATCACTGCTCATCATTGTGAACAACTGGGACTTTCGACCGTGTTTTAATAGCTTAATTTTGCAGAAATGTTTGAAAATCAGTCAAATTCCCCTGGGGTGGATAATATGGTATTTCTATTGTGAACAATTCCATCACTACATATTTTGAGGAAACTGTGGGTATCATCAGTGCGTCTCTGAGCTCACCGAACAACTGAATGGTTCTTAAAAAAGACCAGTTAAAAAGAGCCTGTAAACCACAACAACCAGTTAACCAACGACAGTCTGTAAACTGTTATGACATCATCTTGTTTTATCATTAGTGTATATTTTACTAATGATTTAACATTTTCTCCCATTTTTAGATAGTTTAGTTTTGCAAATGTTGAACTAAAAAGATATTTTATAACTAAGACGGTTAACAATAATTCATTTCATATGTTGCACCTCTGTACTGCTGATGCATTTTGTCCAGTCCATCTTCAACAAACCTCAGAGAAAGTAAAAAGTAAACACAATGAAGTGTCATTTAAAGGTCTTCAAGTTATATTTTTGCCGTACAATTCTGACGGGATGTACTAAGAGGTAAGACTGTTCTATAGGAGCTCAACCCCTGCACCTTTTCTTTAAATAGATTATATTTCTTTACACGTTTAACTTACCTTGTTTTTTTGCATCTCTTGTGACTTCATGGATACTTTTCCTTAGTGTGGTTTGCTCTGCCCACATTTGCAGTTCGGGTCCACTTTATGCATAATCATGGCCCAGAGCTGCATTAGTCAAATTTAAAGCACTTCAAACTGATCTTCCCACTCTTGCCCACATCGCTCCACCTGCTCTCTGCCCAGCATTAAAAACAGCCCACAGATGTGGGGCTGAAAGTGTTACCACAGTTTATATTCCTGCCGTGTTTTGCATGTATCCTTCATGTTCAGCTGTGTTTAAAGACACCCATCATACTGCACTCAGGCTAAAACGCAACATCATTACACTTTAGTTGCTACGCCTGGCTTGCGAATGTTGTTTAATATCCTGCTTCTGTGATCAGACGGGCACATCAACCGGGACGTTTTTTTTTTCTACACTTCAGCAATTTCAAGAATGTCCCGCTGAATCTGAGCCAGCAGTGAAAGGATGGAAGTTAGAACAAAGCAAAAATCAATCCCAGAGACATCCTGATGGCAGCCGGTTTTAGTTTTGCTTTTAAAGGTTTCAGTATTCATTTATTATATAGTATTTGTTCATTACTCAGTATCAATTAGTATAAAAGTCAGGATCGTTATCAGCACAAATGTTATGAGTCAAATTCATTTTTACTAAATGCACTAATTTATAAATTATTTTTTAAATTATTACTAATTTTTACGAAAAATAAACTTTCACTAGTTCCACGAGGTCCAAATTTTCAGCTGTCGCCGGTGAGAATTTATGGCTTTTTCCCAAATTTTAGTGTGTTCATTGGATTTTCATGTTAAAAGAATAAATAAAATAAATACATATAAATATGATAATAATAATAATTATTATTATTATTTAAAAAGTAATAATAATAAGAAGAAGATGACAATAATAATGTCAAAAATAATAAGCTGTTACAAATACAAATTCTATGAATAGAAAGTCTTCACACTGAAACAATTGAAAATACATGTGTAATTAAAATTTTCACTAGTAAGAAACAATTGAAGGTGACAATAGGAATTTCAGCATGATCAGTTCATTATCTGAATGAGCGTGTTTCTCCCATTAAATATACTGTATTTGGGAAAAGCCGTGAATTCTTACTTTCCTGATTGCTCCCCCCCCCCTTTTTTAAAACCTTTTTCTTTAAGTTTTTTGTAACTTTGAATGTCATTTACATCTACACTACCACTCAAAAGTTTTTGCACACCACAGGTTTTTACCACTTATCTATTTATTTCATAAACTGCAGATCTTTATTCTTGTTGAGCATCAGAAAGGTGTTGAGTGATCAACTATAAATAAAAATATGTCAGATAAAACAAGTTTCCTTTATAACATAGAAAGAATGTATAACAGTGCATGTCTGACATCCTATTAACTGGTTGTGTGATGAGGCAGAGTCAAATTCTAGACTGTCCTTTAACTATAAGTGCACTAATGAACTGTTTCATCCCATTGACTGTCACTTAATAGCTTGTTAAACATCTAACACTTGTCTGGTGATCTACTTTAAAATTATAATTATATTTACATTAAGTGGCTTTTTGTGGGTCAGTAGTGATGAATCAAAAATATGACACTTTCTGGCTTATAAAGGCACTTAAATAGGTAACATACTGTAAATGTATTTGTTAGGAAAGAATACTGAGAGTATTTTTAGTAAATATTAAGCGAGTAACCTGCAAATATGGACAATATCAGGGTGTGCAAAAGCTTTTGCCTGGTAGTGCATGTGTATGCATTATCAGGCAAAATTGTGATGTCTTTTATTCGGACTCTGAGTCTGTCATAAAATTCTGATCACTTGAGAGAACTAAAATCTTTCAACTGTAGATTTTACCAAAAAAAAACAAAAAATCGATATACACTATATGGACAAAAGTACTGGGACGCCTTAACACCACTGAAGTTGGACGAGAAGGCCTGGCTCGCAATCTCTGTTCCAGTTAATCTCAAAAGTGTTGGATGGGGTTGAGGTCAGGGCTCTGTGCGGGACAGTCAAGTTCTTCCACACCAAAACTCATCCAACCATGTCTTTATGGATCTTGCTTTGTGCACTGGGGAAGAGTCATCCTGGAATAGAAAAGGTTCTTCCCCAAACTGGGTCCACAAAGTTGGAAGCATGGCGTTGTCCAAAATGTCTTGCTATGCTGGAGCATTAAGATTGCCCTTCACTGGAAGTAAGGGGCCTAGCCCAAACCCTGACAAACAGGTGTGTCCTAATACTTTTGGCCATTAGTGTATCTTGAGTAGGATGCTCAAAAGGGCTCCGGACCGGTAGGTGGGGCTCCTGCTCCTCCTCCGTGTCTCCTTGACTACACTACAATGGCTGCGCCCTGAACACACATGTGAACAAAAACAACCTCTTCTGGCTCCGGTTCCACAAAAAAGCTCCCGTTTTCGCTGCTCCTAACATTGGCAATACTTCACGGATGGCTCTTCGTGTGTGTGTGTCCGTTTTGAGGAGATGTGTAAGATCTGGCCGGGCGATTCTTCTGGAAAACACATCGCAGCCTCCACGAGCAGGTCACACTGCTAACACATCTCACACTCACACACTTTACTATCGACACAGGATTAAAAACACACTCACATAATTTCTTCGTTTCTAGTAGCAAAAGTGGCATTCTAGCAGACTTCATGACAAATTAAACTCTAGCACATACGAAAATATCACAGTATCCTCAGTTTTTGGCTAGCTTTGCTAGCTCTTTGGCTCAAGAGACAGTGCAGTTTTTCAAGTCAAGAAGGTGTCTATGGTGATTTTAACCATATACCCAGTCCACAGTAAAGTGAAACGTTCTTCCAGGACCATGGTGGACGGGACTACACAGAGATTGCAAAATAACACAGGAGCAACAGTGCAGTAGTTTACAGGACAAGACAACATACAGTGCAGTCAACAGGAGCAGTAACAGCACTAGTGTGAGTAAATACAGTATAATATTATGGGGCACCTGGTGGTTAGGGAGTTGCCCCAGCAATCGGAAAGTCGTGGGTTCGAATCCAAGGACTGCCAGTGGCACCACTGAGGTACCCTTGAGCAAGGTACTGTCCCCACACACTGCTCCGTGGCCACTGCTTCGCTGGATGCCCACTGCTTTACTTTGTGAATGGGTTAAATACAGAGAAAGAATTTCACACTGTGTGCTGTGGTGTGGTCATGCGTGCCAGACGGACACTTTACATATGGTTTTGCTTTACACATGGTTCTAGCAGGAGAGGTGTTAAGTGTGCTGGTAGACACGCTGGCAAACTAGAGAAGCATAATTCAAAATAACCTGGGTGAGAGTGATACTTGGGTGGTTTTAATCTTGATGTATCTCAAAGAAGGACATGAAGGAGAAATGCTGGCTTCGCTGGTTAGCGACTAGCGACCAAACATCACACATATTTTGGTGACCTGATGTGTCCTTGCTGGTTGTTTTAAGTTACCTGAAAGGCAGGTCTAGTTGCTTAAACCTTTCTTTAACGTCTCCCTCCCCAGTCTTTCGTCCTGTAGCTGGAAGCAGTGGTGGTTTTCTGTTCACCCCGGCCCGTCCGGTGTCCTCCAATGCGTTTTTGGACAGGCTGCAGAAAGGAAAGGTTGACCTGGATCAGGGTCCCTGTCGGCACCATGTGCCTCCGGATAGTGGTAAGGGCGTCTCTTTTTGTGCTGAAAAGAGTAATTTAGAGTGTTTGGATGTGACATGCTCTGTGGGCTGTTACTTGGACGGTGTGGTTTGATTTCTGTGCTTGTTCTGTTCCCAGCTGAGCAGTTCTCTCTGTTACTGAGGGATCCAGATCAACCAGCAAATCCAAAGTCTTTGAGAGTGGCTGTTATTGGGGCTCCGAATGCAGGGAAGTCAACACTAACAAACCAACTCCTTGGGAGGAAGGTACTGTTTCAGTTGTGAGGATTACTCAAAGTGTGTGACCGTTCTCCATTTTTAACATTCTCAATTTTTTAAACAGTTGTTTGCAGTCTCCAAAAAAGTGCACACAACAAGGTCAAGTGCACTCGGGGTGATCACAGAGGACGATACCCAAATTGTAAGTATGTGTTAATTTGAGGAGGACACCTGTTGTCATTCGTTTGTCCAGAACTGCATAGTAATCTCAAAGTACTACCAGCGGAACTGGATGATATGTTTTATGACTGCATATGACTGCAAATGTTTGATTTTAAAGTGGGATAACTAGTAATAAATATTGTTTCTCCATTTCTGAATGATCAGGTTCTGCTGGATACACCTGGTCTCACTACTCCCTACAAAGTTAAAAGGTACGCTTTGGGGGAATTTAGGAAAGAAAATCTAGAAAAATTATGTCTTTCTTTCGTAACCTTTGTTCAGAGTTCAGAACTAATAACTGGGATTAGTCATAACAAGGGTCTGTCTGTAATATAAATAAAAATGGGTATAATATCATTAACATCTGAAGGGATGTTTTATAACCTCTAATTTCTGTTTCCTCTAGACATCAGCTGGAGGATTCTCTTCTTGTGGATCCACTGAAATCATTACGGGAGGCAGATTTAGGTAGTTATCGACGGATTTGGGGATGGATCCACAATAATGTAGTGACACAAGGATCAGTTTTTGAAGTGAGGTGCAGGTAACTCACTTTAACCACTGAGATCTTCTATTTGCAGTGGTGGTATTGGTGGACGTGTCTGATAAGTGGACCCGCAATGGTCTGGATTTTGAGGTGCTGAAGTGTCTGGCTCGGAATCCACATATTCCTGCTGTCCTCATCCTCAATAAGGTAGTCAGAATGACTTTTTATGACTTTTAATATTTAAAAGCAAGACTAAATAAGTAAGTAAATAAATTACAGCGTATTGTCATTTAAAATTCGACTAAGGTTTGAGTTTTGTGCCACTAATTAGAGCAGGAACTGCTCCAGACTGCAAAATTTGAATGCATCACATAATGCACAAATGCTTAGCATGTAAATGTTGACAGTACGCTAGCATACACCCACCCACCCACATGGACACAGCCGTCATTACACTGCAGGAAAGCCACACGAAACCGAGTCATTAGTAAAACACAGAGGGTCAATCACATACACGGACTTCACATTTTTACAAGACTCTGTATATGATCATGAAAAAAACGCAACACTGTTTATGTGAAGACTGATCCTCTAATGATGAAGCAGCTCATACTCAGTCTAGGAGTAGTTTAGCACACTTTGGTTGGTGTGTTTTAATAATAATTTTACATCTCCATCCTCACTTTGGATTTGAAGGATAATGTCAGAAAAATTGAGTTTTTAAAATTATATATATATATATATATGTGTGTGTGTGTGTGTGTGTGTGTGTGTGTGTGTGTTTTTTTTTTTCCAGTGGTCAGTGTTCATAAATACTTAGCAAAAGTCGTGTTCTATAATGAAAGCAGTAGTGACAAGTTTGTGTTCAGTTCTGTTTTTGCTCATTTGCACAGTAAAACACTACTTCACTTGTTAGATATGCTTAGTTGTTATAAAATAAGCTGCTGTTAACCTACAAAAATAGGCTTACTGTTGTATTTGTGTGTGTGTGTGTGTGAATATGTATGATGAAGGTTTGGAAATATATATATAAATGGAATTTATTAAAGGAATAGTTCAGTAAAAAAATGACCTGCTTACTATAAATGTGTGCTAGGTAATGGTTCTAAATTAACCTTGTGACTCCAGTGCAGAACATGTCTTTGCTTAATGACTACATTTGAAGTAAAGAGGAATAAATGGTCAATATTTGACCATGTTTTACATGCACACACCCAGGTGGACCTCCTGAAGAACAAAAGCTTGCTGTTGGACATCACAGCTAGACTGACTGAGGGTATTGTGAACGGTCGGAGAATGAAAATCTGTGATGTGGTGAAGCCATCCCAGAAAGAAGCCAAAGAGAAGCAGCGTCTGCCCCCGAAGGCCCAGGCTGGAGAGGAACCAGCCCCAAACTCTGATACACAGTCCCAGAGAAACCTGAGCAGAGAGCAGCTGAGAGACTTGAAAGGTCGCAAAGGATGGCCTCACTTCAAGGATGTGTTCATGCTGTGTGCTGCGGACGTGGAGGACGTGGAGACGCTTAAGGTAGAAGCCAGCTTGCCACTGTAGCGAGTTTGTTTGACCTAGAAAATCATTTAAAGTTTGGAATTCCTGTATTATACTGGTAATTTATTCAGTAATAGTTTATTATATGAAACAGCTCATACTTTTTCAGGTTATTTGAAAACTTCAGTGTGCTATGTGCTAAATAATAAATACAGTGTAATGATCTGTTTATAGTAAATTCTTACCTAGCTCAAAGTTATATCACCACTTATGTTCATTCTTGGTGTGATACAGCTTTACAGTATACAGTTATGTAATCATGTTTCTGGACACATCTCAGATTTCTTCTTTGTGACGTTCCATTATGTTACTTGAAATGAATGCAGTTATAGCTAATTAGTATCATATTTATTGTATGCATGTGACTAGAAAAAAAATATTGAAAGCTATAGTTTAAAGCTATTTAAAACTTTTCAGTGGTTGTGTATGTAGTGTACTAGGTGTGTGTTCACACACACACAATCGAGAACAGCCGAAAAAATAGCCCAGCCATGTCCCAACCCTTAAGTTTTGGTGAGTGATTATTTAAGTTTCTTTTTTTATTATTTTATTGTATACAACTTCTAATGTACTCACTTAAAATGACAAAATTTACTAATGACTGTCTTGCTTCCTAAGACAAAAAAAGCTGGTTCTGCAAATTTTATAGCTAAAACATGGAGAGCCAAAGCTTTAAGAGACATTTAGACAGCATATTTTTACTGGGCTGTAGTTGAAATGTAGTGTAACTGTTCTGTTAGTTATAGAACGGCAGCAGCATAGAAATTCTATACCGTGTTTTTAGAGGAGTGGAGGTGGTGCAAGTTCATGAAAATATCTGGAAACAAGGGGGGCTTTTATGATTGGATGACGGGACCAACCATGGTATCTCATAACACCACAGTAATTCAATGATGCACATTTTGTTGCAGCTCTAATTAGTTTTAGTTAATAAGGAACGGTACGTATAAAGATCTAAGCTCATTATTATGACTGGGTTGCAGGGCCCCTCCCTTATCGGAGTACTCTCGCATGTGTTACTACAGCGACTATTGTGGATGTGCAAGCAAATGTGACTACAGTCTGACCATTCAAATCAAATTTCGTTGCTTGTATTGTAATGCTGATATCTAGAAATCAGATTTAAGAAACAAACCTGAATTGCCCTGCAGTGTGAACAAAGATTTCAACTGACTATGGAGATAGTTCTAGCACAGACAAATGCTACTGACTTCTGCCCTCTATAGGTGTCATAGCACCAAGTCAGGAGTTAGAACTTTTTGTAATACCTGTGACGTGTCTCAGTAAATGCTTTTTTGCACTTTAATTTTTTTATTTACATGCATTTGCCTCAGCACAACAAATGAAAATGCACCCAGTTCACATTATTAATGATGTAAAACTTATAATATTGAGTGATATTGTGAAAGTAAATCTGATGATGATTTAAAGACAGGCCTTCCTTCAGATGATTCTTAAATTATTTCTGTTATTTTTGGTAAACAGATGTTGTGTTGGCTGCTCTTATGGACCCAAGACATATGGACTGGATTCATAACATCAGGAGTGGCAAACTCCCTCTAGTCTTGTGGGGCTGATTGAATTCAACAATTAATTGTTGGTGTTTTAAGGTTTAGTTGGTGTGTTTAGAGCAGGTTAATGACCAAATTATTCTGGACTCCAATCCTCCAGGATAGCAGTTTATCATTGTACCAAACGCTGCTTTCTAAGTGACTCTCTGGATAGACGTGTGTTAAGTGAATACATGTAAACGAATAACTGTTGGTCTCACAGAGATACCTGATGGTGGCTGCAAAGCCAGGCCCATGGCACTACCACAGTGAAGTGCTGACGGATCAAAGCCCGGAGGACGTCTGCATCAATGCAGTCCGAGAGAAGCTTCTGGAATACCTTCCTCAGGAGGTGCCTTATAACATAACTCAGGTAAAACTCAACTCAACGCTCCTGCATGCTGATAATGAAGTTTTACACAGTGCATGTCATACAAAATCCCACTCTGTCACTGTCCTAACTGCCTTAAGATTTACCAAATTTCCAAAAGTTTGTAGGAACCTGCTCATCCAGTGTTCTTCTGAAATCAGGGATATTAATACGACGTGTACCCTCTACGAAGGAGTAACACTACAGTGTTTTGACACAGGTCTGAAATATAGCTGTGGTGGTAGCCGGCAGAAAGCGTCGGCATTACCTGAACGCAAAAACTGGTCTGCTGTATGTGACAAACAACAAATATGTGTGACCTTTAACTCAATATTTTGATTTATTGACTATTTCTACTAATGACATATTTCACAGATCCAACTCCTCAACGCTCGCGTCCATCTACACACATGGGAAGAGTAAGACAGAGTAAAAGAAAATAAGAATAAAACATGCGTTAGTGTGGCTTTTTCAAAGAAGAGCTCTAGTGACTGTGCATGTGGGAACACCTCTGGTGCTTGTCCTTCTATCAATATTTGCAGACACGCAGCCAGGTGCTTTCTCTTTTTTTCAGTTTTGACCTGAAAAAAAGACGCTTAGCTAGAAATTAACTGTACAGAAATTAGATGCCAAATATATTTAGTGCTGATATAAAGATCAGTTCACTTTCCCTGTTCGTGGTTGAAAAATCTCTCTCCAGTTTACACTGAAGGCAGACTAAGCTACCTGTGATGCTGTGCGTCTCTCTTCCTTATCCTCATGCCTTATTCTCTTAATATATTTTGGAATACTCTTATCTGCTAGACAAAAGCATGAAACTTGTGTAATCTAACCTTAGCTAAAGTTAGTTTGTGTCTTTCTAACCGCCAAAGCTTGAAGAGAAAATAAATTAGAATCTTTCTTAGATTTAGCCAAGTTATGTGTGCTGAATACACTCGAGTCTTATAACTGCTAGTGCAGCGTAGCTGCTGCTTTCTTTCATAAAAGTGAAAGCTGCAACCAGTCAGAATACAATTATACAATAAAAGGAGCTGCTTTAATTTCTCTATGCTTATAAAATATCCACTGTCTGTGTCTGTTACCGTAATACCAGGGAATTTCTCTCTCTGTCTCTCTGTCTCTCTCTCTCTCTCTCTCTCTCTCTCTCTCTGTGTCTTTCTCTCTCTCTGTATCTCTCTCTCTCTCTCTCTCTCTCTCTCTCTCTCTCTCTCTCTCTCTCTCTCTCTCTCTC
>JBBPCZ010000089.1:9991164-10002320 GCA_037974445.1 Brycinus macrolepidotus
CTCTCTCTCTCTCTCTCTCTCTCTCTCTCTCTCTCTCTCTCTCTCTCTCTCTCTCTCTCTCTCTCTCTCTCTCAGAATGAAAAAATTTTAAAAAGCTAAAATGGGTGGCCAGATATCCTTTGGTGGCTGTTAATATACTTGGGCAGGCCACCTGAGTAAAGTCTATTTTTTGAGAAACACTGCATTAGATGTTGGAACATTGCTGTGAGGATTTGATTGCGTTCAGCCACATGCATAAGTGAGGTCAGGTACTGGTGTTAGATAATTAGTTCTGGATAACACAACACTCCACCTCATGCCAGAGGTGATGGATGGAGCTCCATCACTCAAGAGAATGCAGTTCCACTGCTCCACAGCCCAGTGCTGGGGGAGCTTTATACCTCTCTTACTGATGATTGTCACTGGGCATAGTGACCTTACGTTTATATAATGCTACTCCAGAGCATCCCATTCTGTTGGCAGTGCTTTCATGTAGAGATTGTGCAAGTCAAGTCAAGTGGGTGTTGTGATTTAAGCTATATACACAGTATGCCGTAAAGAAAACAATAAAACACAAGGAATAAAAACAAACATAAGACTACACAAGTGCAGAAAGAGAGTGCAAGGACACACAAGACCAACAGCGCAGTACTGCAGGACAAGACAACATACAGCTGAGCCAACAGAAGCGAAAGTCCAAGTGTGCGTGAATACAGTGTCATCACAGTTACTGAATTCTAGCAGCAGAGTCATGAAGTGTGCAAAAATGCAAAGATTGAGGTAGGAATAACAAATAATTGTGCAAACATAACCAGTAGAAAGTGCTTCACTTAACGCCACAGAAAATCCCTCCTTCCCACCACCATCAGACTCTACATTTCCTCCCGCTGTCACACATCCACATAATAATCCGTTCAATAACCTGCTGCTACTTTGTTGTGCAATTTCTTACCGGCATTCAATCATTGTCATTATGTGCAGTAGTCTACCATGTGCAATATTGTGCAATTTTATCAGATGCTAAAACATTATATTTATGTGCAATATCTTATGAGCAATAGTCTTACCATGTGGAAAAACATGACCTATGTCAATATTACTTATATACTACTGATCTCTACTGTGTGCAGTAATGTACTCTTAACCACCATGTGTGTTACTAGTAATTCACTTAACTGTAAGTTGCTTCTCTTTAGTATTTATACCCAGCATTTGTGTATATAGCGTAGTGATTGAGGTTTTTTTTTTTTTTTTTCCTGCAGATTTTTATTGGATTTATTTAGGCTTTGTGTTTGTCTCTGTGTCTCTTTGTGTCTGTGCAGTCGTAACATAAGCAGTTTCCTCCAAGATCAGTAAAGTTTTCAGATTCGGATTCTGAATATCAGGAACAGGATCAAAACCTTAAAGTAGTGAATTCACTATTCTGAAGTGATGTCTTCTGCCAACATTTGGGCATATAGTACAGCCATTCGGTTTCTCCATCACACATTCTCTGCCATTTAAAGGTGACCTTCACTAGAGAGAGAAAAAAATATGAATGTCAGCAAAAAAATAAAAGGCAAAAGAAATCTTTGCAACTCCCCACTTTTGTTCCCTCTGAGCAGTGGAATTTTCACATTGCTGGAACCGTCTTTTTGCTGACTCCCATCGTTTTGCCTTCTGTTTTGTAGCACATCGAGCTCTGGAGAGAGGCGGAGGATGGCAAGTTGGACATATCTGTCAAATTACATGTGAAGAAGAACAGCCATATGGTGAGAGACTTGCTGTTTTGTTTTTTTGTTTTTTTCTTCCTAAAAACACTTTCATTCTCTGACAGCACACTTTACTTTGATTCCAACATGACTTCCACCGAGGTTTGTTGTGTGAGGAAACATTTCAGTGAAGCTTGGTAAAAAAAAAAAAGGTAAATATTTGAGAAGATTTCTTTTATGGGTCATGCAGTTTTAACGAGCCGAAGTCAGTAAAAATGCTCTTGGTGATGCTGAATTGCTGTTTAAAGGAATTCCTACAGCTTTTTTTTTTTTTTTTTTTAAAATCTCTGGTGAATAGCCATTGACCGAGGGGAATTCAGAACAGCTTTATGCTATATTTATTTATTTTTCTTCTTCTTGTTCATTTGTCTCTTCCTTTTCTTCTC
Source organism: Brycinus macrolepidotus (assembly GCA_037974445.1). Taxonomy (NCBI): domain Eukaryota; kingdom Metazoa; phylum Chordata; class Actinopteri; order Characiformes; family Alestidae; genus Brycinus; species Brycinus macrolepidotus. The sequence continues at coordinate 9,993,281 of JBBPCZ010000089.1, forward strand.
TCTTTTGAACAGAGTATGGTGATTGGTCCTGGGGGTCAGGTGATGGCCAAGATGGCCCGGGAGGCAGCTGAGGACCTCACAAATGCCTTCATGCGTGAGGTGCGGCTGAAAGTATCCGCCTCTCTGAAGAACTGAAGCGGACGGTTCTGCTGGGGTGTGTGTGAACAGGACTTTTGTTCTGTCTCGAAAGGATACCCTTAGACGCCATTGCTTGACTTTGACTGTTTATGGGACCTCAGCTTTGAAATGTATTCCTTTTTCAAGCAGTGGAGTCAAATTTCCAATCATTGTTCAATCTCTCGCTCTCATTCAGGAAGGAAGAAGTCTACTGTAGGCTGAGGTTTGATTTGTGGGTTGCATGCAAACTGGCTGTTATCTTAAACTCTCCATCAGTTTGTAACAGTCATTTCTGCTTTGTAGCTTCCTCTGAATTCAAACTGCTGTTCTTAATTGTCTTATGACTTTCCAGCAGTTGTGTCCCTTTGTAGCTTTATCACTAACAAAGCATTGGGATGCATCATGAGAATCTTTTGGGGTAGATTTGACCCTAATGGTCACAGGTTTTTGCCTGCAGCACCCAGAGTCTGTTTACTGGGGTTAGAAACCAGGCCACTGGACATATTATAGACTGTAGTAGCAATTGTTGGTTTATTGTACACTTTCAGTAAAATGGTTCTATGTAGTACCAAAAATTGACTTGTAATAATAACAGCCACTTTTTGTGCTACATGGAACCATTTTAGAAGGTTCTTTAAAGAACCATATACAACAAGCTCATAGAGAAGACCTGCTTAACCATATAAACAGTTTTTGACCTGTCGTTGTTCTATAATCGATGCCTTTACTAAAGAACCCTTAAAGAACCCGTTTTTTTTAACTCTGAATAGCTGTCTGCATGTTTCAAGAGGTTTTTTTTTTTTTCTAAGCTCTTTTCAATGTTGGCTCTTTCTCCATCTCTGACTCTGTTTGAGAGCTGCTGGAGCTTAACTAAAGGCACAGCCCCAGAGGGTTAGATTACCCCTCTAATGGAACACAAAATGGAGCTTCAACCTGCCACTAAAATTGGCACAAAATGCCGATGGGACGCATTTGCGCGTTTGTTCTTGTATCCCCCACAACCACGGTTGAGCTGGGCTGGTGGTCACTCCTTATCCAGGCCATAATGATGGATCAGCTAGGCCAAAACATACACGCCCTTCCACTCTCTCCCCCACCCGCCCCCTTCTCCCACTCTCTCTTTTTCTTGCTGTGTCACTTTTGAGTTCATTGAGGTCAGCGACAAGACAACATTTGTTTTTGTTTTTTTTTATTGATTTTCAGATGACACTTCTAATAAAAAAAAACTTACAGAATACAGTTGTACCAAATGCTCCAATACTATTTATTTTCTCAGAATATAAAACGAAGTCTAATTAGGCTGTGCATTGCTATGTAAATAAACTGTTAATTTTTCAGATTGATTCAGGTGCATGTTATTGAACCACAGTACACACATTGTCATTCTGAATTAAGAGGAAAAACATTTTTACCGATAACATCTAAATGATTTACAAAAGGCTTATTACTATTTAATTTTTTTTCGTTAAATCCTCCATGCGTTGATCAGTCCTCGTGGTGCAGCAGTCGAAACGATGGCATTGAGAAGAAGCAAGAGAACCCTTACCATTACTAAACTCAGTAATGGTAACGGTTTAACCGCCTCCCTCTATCTCAGGGCTTACATGTGCAAGCGTGGTAGACCACAGAGGAGGAATGCCACCCTGGATAGTACATCATCTATACTGTAGTGTCTCCATAATGAACTTACAGTATATGATGATATCCTGTCCAGAGCACAGTATAACAGTTCAAGGCCACTTGGGAGTCTCTAGGCATTCTGGGCATTCTGTGAAGAAGAAAGTAAACAGACTGAATACAGTACAGGTATTGAATGTGTTTAAAGCAAAGCTGTGCTTTCTTTCTATTCCAATATTTGAGTTTCATTTTTAAAAAAGCAAACACGTTGTTATCATGTTCAGTGGACGTTTTGAAGGAAATAGTATGAGAAAGAAGGTCACTGAATTGACTGCCTGAATGGAGAGCTCAGTTGTTTACATCTGCAAGTTTCTGCGCTCACCTTTAAGGTCACTTGTCCTTGCTCTTCTTGAAGGAGGTGTTAACGAACAGTTAAATTGCTCTTGCTTGACACCTTCCCTCGTCGGCTTCCCTTTCTTTTTCTCGTCTATAGGCTTGGCGTCTCCGCTCCCTTCCCGGCCCCCCTAATGGCTTTCTGGAACTTCATCCCCCGCTTCACCGTTTTAATGGCCCTTACTCATTTGCATACGATGATGACACAAGGGCAGGCTCACTCTTATCTGGCTTCTCCTGTCTTGCCTTTTGGCCAATCAGATCACTCTCTCCTATCAGTCTCAAAACAGTCACTCCAGCCCCAACTATCCTGCATGTGTGACAGGGCACGCCTTTTGGTCACTCAACTTTAACTTGGAATTGGACCAAAAACTTGAATGGTGTATACCATCCATTTCAAGGTTATTATGGAAACAAACAGTGGTTCTTTTGTGGCATTGCTCCAAAGAGCCCCTTTTGGCACCTTTACTTTTAATCAGAAATCAGAAAACTTTATTGATCCCGGGAGAAATTGCTTCTGTTACGACTGCACAGAGTCACAGAGACAAGAACAATATAAAATATAAAGTCTAAATAAATCCAATTAAAATTCTGTAGAAAAAAACTCAATAGGAAATATACAATAATATATACACAATGCTGGGTATAAATACTATAGATAAATAACTTACAGTTAAGTAAATTACTAATGACACAAATGGCGGTTAGGAGTACATTACTGCACATAATAGAGATCAGTAGTATATAAGTAATATTGACGTGAGTCGTGTTATTCCATGTGGTAAGACTATTGCACATTAGATATTGCACGTAATGAAATGATTTATCACCCGATAAGAAAAATGCATGATATTGCACATGGTAAGGCTACTGCACATCATAATATAATAATGCACATCATAATAATAATTAACACCCAGTAAGAAATTGTGCAACTGAGTACCAAAGAGTTCAGAACCATTCAACACTGATCCCAGATCAGCATGTTATTACCAGCCTATGAGTAAAGTTCAAGGAAAGATATTATTTACTCGGAACCAGAACTGGAATTTTACATGGAGTATCACTATTTATGTTGAATCTTGGTTCAGCACTAGGTTATGTCTGACAGTTCTTCATTCCTCCAAACAACACTTCTCCTTGAACTGCACTGATCAGATGAAACCCTGAAACTGTTATTAAAATGCTTGGATCTTACACACTGTTCCACTAGTTACGCATGGGAAAGATGTGTGATGACGTTACTTTGAAGTTACTTTTATTACAGATCTGTGATCCGTTTTCAGGTTCTTCTCATCTTAGGGTGAACTTAGAAGCATCTAGATCATATATCCCCACATCTTCTAGTACCTTATGGGCTGGCATAGGTTTGACCCCAGTTGATTGTCTTAGGTTTGGGTGGGGTAAGTCAGGGTGTCGTGAACGGCCAGACAGAACAGTCAGATAAGGAGCTTGGAGCTCTATCAGCTGCACCAGCACGCAACCCACTCTCCATGCTACCCTTTATCTGCTCCTTCTCATAGGTGGAAGTTTCCACTAAGTGCACTTAAGAGGAGATTCATGTGGCCAACCAGACATGAAGACAACTGGACAAGGTCTCGTAGAAAGTGCCTTTGATGAAAGAAGGACATGATCGAAGCGTACTTAGTACTGATCCTTATAGCTATTAACCTGCCTCCCCTGCTGATCTGATACTGCTGTAGCTGCGAACACAAAGTGCTAGTGAGCTTGGTTAGGAGAACCAGCAACATTTTCTATTTCACAAAGATGAATGTGATCATGTGTGATGAATTTACAGCAGATAAATGGGCAACTGAGTGCTATGTACTGGTTTCCCTGAAACAAACCTTGGAAATGGGATATAGGTGGAGGATGGCTATTGATATCTGAAGGTCCCACAAATAATGTACCCCACATCATAGGTTCGTATTGAGAAGTAAGAGTATTTGACATAATAGTACTGATTTTATTTATTTATTAATTTATTTAGACATGCTAATTTCACATCTCAGCTACTCCTTCTGTTATTGTTGGTCACCATATTGTCCCACTTACCAAAGACCTGAACTTCCCTTTGAACGAACGTGCGATGGCACTTTTTATTGCTTGAGAATAAACGATGAGGTGTGTGGTGTGGTGGATCAATGTCCTTGACATGGTTAAGTAAGCCAAAGACACCAAGGTGGAGGAAAACACTCTTGTATTTAGAGTGTCATTACCCACACTTCCTACCATTGACAATCATTTCTTATAGGCCTTCTGTCTAGGCTTGGTCAGTAAAGGAGTTTGGTGGAAACTACCTTTTGCTGATGATCCTAGATCAGTCCTGAGGCTGGGCCTACAGTCCCCAAGGTTAGAATCTGGCTGACCACAGAACAGTACAAAAGGCTAACTATCCTTCCCAAAGCCAGTAAAGAAGCATCTACAGCACCCAGCTTCCTGCAGTAATGAGGGGACAAACTGCTGGGGTGATTAGCACCTCAGAGAGCATTTGGAGTGACCCTAAACCTCTGAAGTGAGGTCCCCCCACCTTCTCAAAAACAAGAAAGTGTAATTCCCAGACACCTCCTGATGCGGGACGAAGCCCAAACCATGAGGCGAGAAGACAGATCAAAGAAGAAGTTTGGGATTGGTGTTCTGGCAGACATCCACACACCTCTTTCATGTGGGAAGTGCGGGTATGGTCCTGGGAGATGCTCTGTCACATCCCATCTCCACGACTGATCACGGGACTCCAGAGCATTCAGTCACTCCAGCATCGAGGCCATGTATGTCCATGAGGAAAGGCCAGTGTTGGACTACCCTTATCCACTCAATCCTCTAACCAACAGCTATGGCTACTATCCACACGGTAAGCTGTGTTTTTCAGATTTTGTTGTTTAATTCCTTTAAACGGCGCACATAGGGCTGGTTTCCCAGACAGGGACTGAGGGTGACTGTGTACCGAGCAACATTTTGAATGGCAATTTTCCACTAAGATGTATTGGAGGTTATGCAGTTCTGAGATTGAGGAACTGAAGTAAGCACTCATTTACAGGCCCTTGCAGTTTTAGAATTCATGTTATTATTTCAAATTATGTATACTAATATCAGTAACAGCCTTATATGACTTAAAACAGTTTGAGAATGGCTGATTAAAAATACGTTTTTGTTTTTTTATATTCAATGATCCTCAATCTAGTCCACGGGGACCCCATTAGGTTTACATTTTTCCTTTATCCCTATTTAACATTTGAGGACTGGTTTGAGGACTGGTTGAAACTTGTTCTATACGGCATAAAGTTTTTTACTGTTTTAAGTCATAGAAGCTTTTTGCTAAGGGTGTCGATGATATTGGTTCTCTGTCAGGAAGAAAAAACATTTGAGCTCTGAGTTCTATATAGACCCATGAATGCTTGAGGAACATTTTAATGGGTGTAACTGGGGAATTTTGAGAATTTTGAGAATTTTGAGAACTTTGAACTTCATGTTGGAGTTTGATGAAGTTTGCCGCAGAAGAATGGAGCCTCTAGACAGGGAACAAATAAAAAAAATACTCATGAAACAGGTGACACGCTTTGAAAATGTTACTCTTTGCTGGACAGATTCGGTTTGCCGGCCTCAGGCCTGGGACAGTTCCATGGTTAATCGTGGCGAGGCAGAGTTGACTTCACTGCCTGTGCATGTGGCGCTTGAGGGACGTGAGTTATGGGACAAATTCAGCAACACTGGAACAGAGATGCTGATCACCAAAACGGGCAGGTAAAGCAGATGTAGAATCCAGTCTGTATGTACACTATGCATTCAAAAGTCACTCTAATCGCTTTTTTCAATAATATATAAAACGAATGTTCTCGGCGATAAACATATACAGTGGTGCTTAAAAGTTTGTGAACACTTCAGAATTGTCTAGATTTCAGAATCAGAAAAAATTCATGTTATTATTTCAAATTATGTATACTAATATCAGTAACAGCCTTATATGACTTAAAACAGTTAGGGTGACTGATTAAAAATATGTTTTTTTTTTAATCAATGATCCTCAAACTAGTCCACGGGGACCCCATTAGGTTTACATTTTTCCTTTATCCCTATTTACCATTTGAGTACTGGTTTGAGGACTGGTTGAAACTTGTCCTCAAACCTGGTTGAAACTTGTCCTCAGAAAAATCCCAATCAGAAAACTTTGATACCAGAAGAAAAGTCCTTATGTTCTGACTTCACAGTCACACAGAGACACAGAGACAAGAACAATTCCAAGTATAAAGTCTAAAATAAAAATCAGATAAAAACAAAGACAAAAATGCATAAATATGACCTAAAACATAATCAGATTTTCACACATGTCCTGAAAATAGATATAGAAAGCCAATTTTCCTTTAGAATTCACTGGTATAATTCAGAATTCATTCAAAGTTGTCCTGCTCAGATGTAAAAAAAACAAAAAAAAAAACAGCAACAAACGATGATACTACCACCACTATGTTCCTACTCTAGAATGCAGTGTTTTCCTTTCTCCAAATATAACGCCGCTCATTTAAACCAAAAAAAAAATCTGTTCTGGTCTCATTCATCTGCAAAACATTTTTCCAATAGTCTTCTGGCTGGACTACGTGATCTTTAGCAAACTGTAGACGGGCAGCAATGTTCTTTTTGGAGAGTAGTGGCTTTCTTTTTATAAGTCATGAACAATAACATTAGCCAGTGTGAGAGAGGCCTTTAGTTGCGTAGAAGGTTCCTTGGGTTCCTTTGTGACCTTGCAGACCATTACAGGCCTTGCTCTTGGAGTGATCTTTGTTGGTCGACCACTCCTGGGGAGGGTAACAGTTTAGATTTGTGTCCATTTGTACACAATCTGTTTGACTGTGGAGTCCAAACTCCTCAGAGGTGGCTTTGTAACCTTGTTCAGATCTATTCCTGATTTAAATTAAATAAGGTGCCCGCTCACCCATGGGTATCATCCCAATGAATGAAAATGCCTGACTCTAATTTCACCCTCAAATGAACTGCTAATCGTTTACGTAGTTTTGCCACTCACAGATATGTAATATTGGATCATTTCCCACAAATAAATGTCCCAGTTTGACCCAGTTGATCATTTGGGCTCTCTTTATGCACTTTTAGGACTTTTTTGAATTCACAAACTTTCAAGTACTACTGTATAATGATTCTTATATGACGCTTATAGGCTAAAGCAGCTCCTCTGCTCCAAAATGCGCATTGTATTTAATGATTTTCCATGCCGTAATGTAGTTAATGCTCTTTATAGAAAACTGTAAAATGTGAAGTAAAGTCTTTAAAAATTATACTCCACACTCTTTAAAACACTTCACTCTTAGTGAAAGTTTTTTTTTTTTTAAAATGTGAAGACAATTATATTTAGAATTTTGAGAACACAAAGAAACTTTTGGACTATACTGTTGGCAAGTGGTTATTTTGGTCAGGTTATGATATTCTTGTTGTTGTTATATGTAATATTATGCATAATGGTCAGTCTATTGTATTTTACTCTTTTAAACACTTTACAATGGTTCTATACACCATTAAAAGAGTACCACTGCTTTTAAAACTCATAGTACCTTTTTTGGCATTATAGAATTATTTTAGAGTTCTAAAATAGTATAGACATTTTTGAGGAATAGTCAAAAGCCATTTTTAATACTGTTTTGAAAAGCTAGTTCTTGTTTTGTGCAGGCTCTTTAATGATAACATTTGACCACCTGCCATTTAGAACTGGAAATGTATGATTTCTTTTGAATAAAAAGTGTGAATAAAGACAGTTTGTCGTGCAGGCTCTGTCACCGCCTAATGGATGCAATAAGCCCATCTGCTGAGCACTGTGTGCTTTTTAGGCTCGGTGTTGAATGGCGTCTAGTTCAAGCAGCTGTGTGGCGCTAATGTTGTAAGTATGTTCTTCTTGTGTATTCGTTTCAGGCGCATGTTTCCCAGCTGCAAAGTCACAGTGACGGGGCTAAATCCGAAAGTCAAGTACGTGGTGATGATGGACATGGTGCCTTTTGATAATAAGAAGTACAAGGTACCCCTCCCTCCCCCTCAGAATGCACAGACATATATTACTATGAGCATGATCTTATCTTGTCTACATTTCTCCTGTATGGACAAGAGTATTGGGATGCCTGACCATTACACCAACAGGGACTTTAATGACATTGCAAGGGCCATGAAAAGGTTCTTCCCCAAACTCTGTCCACAAAGTTGGAAGCATGGCGTTGTCCAAAATGTCTTGGTATGCTGAAGCACTAAGATTGACCTTCACTGGAAGTAAGGGGCCTAGCCCAAACCCTGAAAAACAGGTGTGTAGCAATACTTTTGTCCATATAGTTCACTTTTGAACATATTAATGGTGTATATTGCCTATACCAAGGCTGAATAAATGAAAGAAGGAGAAACCACATCAAAGTCAAAGTGAACTTTAATGTCATCTCAGCTATATACTGTGAGATGAGACGGCATGGCTCCAGATCTTACAGGGTACAAAGGACACAGAGTAAACGTATAAATAAACTATAAATATAAACAACATGCTTTCTATACTGACCACTTGTAACCCTTATTGCTGCAGTGGAACAGGGACCGCTGGGAGCTGAACGGGTCGTCTGAACCTCACCTGCCCAGCCGCTTTTTCATCCACCCTGACTCCCCTGCTGTGGGCGAGAGGTGGATGCAGTACCCCATCTCCTTCCACAAGCTCAAACTCACCAACAACACGCTCAACTCCAACGGCCTGGTGAGTGCACTCTCATTGTCAGGAATAATTCAGCAAAAAAATAAATAAAATACAACTCTGGAAAAAATAAGAGACCACCGCAATTTATTTTAAAATCAGCATCTCTATAAGTGTGACAACCATTCCATGCCAGTGTCTGTTAAATTCCTACACAAGCACCTCATTCTGCTTTATGAGGTACTGATT
>JBBPCZ010000089.1:10003539-10018122 GCA_037974445.1 Brycinus macrolepidotus
TAAAATGATGCTTTAAAGAACAATATTTTTATTTGGAAATTAGGAGAAATATTGTCAGCAGTTCTTAAAAACTAAGATCAAACCTGAGAAACTGAACATTTTTGCAGGGGTCTCTTATTTTTTTCCAGAGCTGTGTATCACATTTACACAGTTTGACCTCTCATCAATCAGCCAAGACATGTTTGGTATCTGAAGTTTGCTTCTTTACTCCCCTTTATTAATATCAGTCACATCACTTTTACATCTGTACTAGCTTATGTGCAGGCTCCACACTAGCGCAAGGCAGTTTTTTTAGCTATACACCTACGACAGTGTAGCTTGTTTTTTTTATCTGGGGCAGCTGGTGGCCTGGTGGTTAGGGAGTTGCACCTGTGATCGGAAGGTTGTGGGTTTGAATCCCAGGACTGTCAATGGCACCACTGAGGTACCCTCGAGCAAGGTACTGTCCCCACACACTGCTCCCCGGGTGCTGCGTCGCTGGCTGCCCACTGCTTTGCTTGGTGAATGGTTTAAATACAGAGAAAGAATTTCACACTGTGTGCTGTGGTGTGGTGTGTTCACACGTGACTTTGCGGGGACACTTTACTGCATCATGTTGATAAGTAATCTTACATAGAATTGTTTATGTAGCTTTGACTCTGTATAACATGCTATTATCCATAAAAATGAGCTTAAGTGTTTGCAAAGCTGAAAACAGTAGTTATTATAACAGCGTCAGAAACCACATCAGCAAGTCTAATAGAGAATACTTAACATCTTAACATGATTCGAGGAATGCCTTGGCTGACTGACTATATTTGAAGAGATTTTGCTTTAAATGACCTCTGTCAGTGTTGTCAAGTTGTGTCATCTTTTGGAAAGTACACACATATTAAAAGTTAGGTAGCTTTATAAAGGGCATTAGTTATAGTTACATGGGGAGATGATCCAAAACATGTGTGTTGTTCTTATTTTATTCTCCCTTCCTTGACCAACAGGTGGTCCTCCAATCTATGCACAAGTATCAACCCCGTCTACACATAGTCCAGGCTCCGGACCCCTGCAGAGCCCAGCCTGGAGCATACCTGCGATTTACTTTCCCCGAAGCAGCCTTCATAGCAGTTACGGCCTACCAGAACCACGAGGTGAGTGTGGGCATTTAAAGGTGAACTGCACAGGTTTTGATGTGAAATAACCTTTAAATGTATAATTTTTACATGTTTATGGTGGTAAGAGGCTGCGGTGGGCTGACACCCCACCCAGGGTGAGTCCCTGCATCGCGCCCGTTGGCCCCGGGATAGGCTCCGGTTAGCCGCAACCCTGGTAAGGATTACAGAAAATGAATGAAATGAATGAATGAATGCTGGTAATAGGAAAATCTAATACGTTTTCTTTGGGTTCTGTTTCACCTTATAACATCTCTGCCATAAATATAATTCAAAAAATACATATTAGCCCAAAACTTTAGCTCAGATCTATCGTAAAACAGTGTTTCAGGTATCACAAAGTGTATCTGTAACCATGTACTAACTTTCTGTGAGGAAGCTCTTAGGGGCATTAAGCCATTCACAAGTCTAGTTCCATGAGCTGGACCCCCTGATTTAGGCTATGATTAGCATGCATACATATTTTTATGGGGGGTATTGACTATTTGAAAGTGATGCTGTGCTTTAAAGAGAAATTCTCATGAACAGAGCGCCATCTACTGGTTCATATGTAACAGCACACAATCAGTTGACTTAAAATTGGCAATTGCACACAGAAAAAATCAAGCAAGAAGATTGTAAAAAAGCAAGAAGGTTGTAATTTGTTTTTTTTTTTTACTGTTTTTTTTTTTGATTGGACATCACTCTGTAATAAGTTCAAGGGCATAGGTTTGATTTTGACATTGATGGGGACACAAAATCATTAACTGTCGTCCCGTAACCAAGAATGAAATATAGTAATCACAGAATGAAATTCTTTATTTTAATTTGTCACCTGACTGGAATCTTGAAGTTCACATTTTAAGGTCAGGCACTGTTACCCTTTCAAATCAATGATCTAGAAAGTTGTATTTCTATCTAAAGATAACTGTTAGCAAGAAACGACACAGCCTGTGCTATAATGATACTGGGTTAGGAAGGCGGAACTCACGGAGAAACAGAACTGTTGATTGTTTGTGTTCCAAACACTGACAGAAAATAATGGTTTTATTTGAATTTTTTGTTTAAAATTATTGCTAGGGACGATTCAGTAGTCACTGGATATATGTGGGGACGAGTCCCTACATTCCATATACAGTTCTACGCCCTTGAGTAAGTTAGTAGCTAAACCTGTCAGATCTATCAGGGCCCCTGTGAGACTGATTAAAACAAAGAGAAAAGGCTCACAGCCAGTGCAAGCAGACATAAGATAAGTATCCTTCAGCCTTTGTTTTGATGGCGCACATAAATCAGAGCGTTCATTAGTGAGAAGGTGATGACAGATATGTTCGCTGAAGGGGCCTTCTCTCTCTTTTCTGCACCAGATCACCAAGCTGAAGATTGACAACAACCCCTTCGCCAAGGGCTTTCGTGACAACGGATTAAACCGGAAAAGGTGACAGACGGATGAGATTATTTATTAGTAGATGGTTTAAATTGGGAAAGGACGCAACTTTTAAACTTTTTTCATGTCATTAGATTCAGAGACAAAGACATCCAGGGTAAACAAGGATTGGTATCAGGACAGCAACAGAACACGCAAAGCCATCAAGGTAACATTTTATCATGTTTATATTCACACATCCATTAAGACAAAGCTCAAAGATGCCCTCAGTGAGATTTGTTCTCCTTTTAGAAGAGGTATAGCAAACGTGGTCCATTTAGTGAGTGCCAAAATGGACCTTGACCTTTCTTGAGCTTTTCTTGACCTAAAAGTGAGATTGCAAGCAAGTTTCTGACCACAGGGCCATCCTCGGCTAGACATTTTATCCTAGAAGTGACAGTGACGTAAAAATCCCAGCAGCACTGCTGTACTTTATTCATCCCTTCATTGAAAAGCCCAATAGATGTGAAGTGTCCACACAAGAAAATACATGTGAAAGGATACGTTATCACATTTTCACATTTCTTTTTTCATATTAATCAATTTTTTTGTACGTTTTTTGTTCATACATGAGCTTTTCTTTTTCGTTACACCACTGCACCCCCCAGTGGTGTAGCCGTAGCGGGTCGAGTTAGATCTGGTGGCTTAGTGGGAAAATCCTTGCCTCTAATCCAGGAGGTTGTGGGTTTGAATCTTGGGGCAGCTGGTGGCCTAGTGGTTTGGGAGTTGCCCCTGCGATCAGAAGATCAGGGGTTTGAATCCCAGGACTGCTAGTGGCACTACTGAGGTACCCTTGAGCAAGGTACCGTCCCCACACACTGCTCTCTGGGTGCCCCTCGTTGGTGGCTGCCCGCTGCTTCACTTAGTGAATGGGTTAAATAGAGAGAAAGAATTGCACATTGTTCACACTGTGTCCTGTGGTTTGTTCACGCGTGACTGTAAGGGGCCACTTTACTGCATCATGTGATCACATTTTTTTTAGTAATCTTTTTTTTCACATGAACACATTTTTTTTCTACACCAGTCACATTTTTTCACTTGAACACAGGTTTGTTTTCTGTAAGGGACCTGTACCAGCACCACACACACTATCATGACTTTATCATGTCAGTGTCACTGCTGTGTCCATCCCCCAAATAATACCTGGTCAACATGAGTTTCTGTGGTCAGAAACTGACCAGTGATAAATTAGAAGGAGTTGATCAATTCTGCAGCCCCAGATGTGCTACAATTTGGCCAGTGAATGGGAGGGATTAAGTGTTTCTAAACAGTGAGCAGTCAGTATGACTCTGGTATTATTAAAACGAGAGGTGGGGGGCGCTAGTGAGTCAAGTTTTAAGAATCCCTACTCTCTATGTGGTGCACTACATAATTCACAAAATTAAGGCTCTCACAATCAAAGAAATGCAGTAAATGTCCAAAAGAGGCCCATGGCTGAATCTCAAATGTATCTCTTAGGAATTTAATGCAATATTTAGATACTGAGATCGTTATTTTATGACTTGTGCCATACACCATACAGAGCCATTTGAGATTCAGTCATAGTTAGCTACCACAGTTTTTGGGACTCATATGTATCTAGTGTGTAAAAGTAAGAGTAGTGTTACAGCTAGGCTTTCATATATAAATATATAAATGTATATATACATGGGTATATATATATATATATATAGACACACATGAACATACATTAATATAACCATTAAATTATGGTATATCCACATCAGGACAATGAAATATATACAGTACTTGTTTCATGTGAGAGTGATTGATGGAACAGGCATTAATGTAAAACACCAAGTCATTTTTTCTGCAGCTTAAATTCATTTTCATGCATCAGTAGCAGGGCCGCTGGACTCCGATGAGGAAGCAGATGAAACGGTCTCTAGCTCAGTGGAACCCAGCAGTGTGACACACCCAGCGAACACGAAAGGTCCAGCCACGGCCACCTCCAACCCTTTTATATCAGCGTTTATGAATGGATGTCCTGCACAGGAACTCTGGAGCCCAACGTCCCACCAGTCCGGGGACACACTCACAGCTAACAGCAGAGAGTCCAGCAGGTGAGGAGGCAATAATTTTAGGAAAATTACCTTTAATCCAAATGCTTCCTAAATAAAAGAATACATTTTCTTATAGGTACATTCAAAGTACAACATACTCCCCTAAACCCAAATGTGAGCTGAAGCGTGTTTGGTGTCTGACATTTCGCACTGGACCTAATGTAGCTAACAAATACAGCCAATTCCCAAGCAATGAAATGTATTGCTGTCTCAGCAGCGGTCCTCAGCAGTAGTTAGCCTGAATTTAAGATGAGATGAGATAAGATAAGAAAGAACTTTATTCATCCCGAGGGAAATTCTTTTGTCAGAAACATGCACTCATTGCAACAAGCGGAATAAGGATAAGAAGAAATAGTAATAGTGCAAGCGGAATAATAAGTAAGCTATTACAAAAAAACTAACAAGTAACAATAACAGATAAATAAAATAAAATAGTAATAGTGCAAACAGAATGATAAGTAAACTATTACAATAAACTAACAAATAACTGTAACAGGAATAATATAAGAACAGATTATTAATGCAAGTGGTATATCACATTTAGTCTGTATATCACAGTGTCAGAAACCACATGTATAGGTGAAACTTATGAAAAAAATATGTCCGAGCCATAGTTCGAGGTAAGTGTGTAATTTGTGATATAATTTGTGCTAGGCTCATTCATGGGTGTAAAGCTTAAACACTTACTGCTAAATGCCGTAAACGTTACAGAGCTAAGTCACTGAAAATACTAAAGGTGAAGAGATCTGTAGATCCAAAACTAGAAGACACATTAGCTTTAGTTTCAGTAACATTTTTGACATAGGACCAACAACAACAACAACAACAACAACAACGACAATAATAATAATAATAAAACAACAACAGCAATAATAATAATAATATTTTTTTTTTACAGACACTGAAAAAATGCAGAAAATACGACAAAATTCACCTGGATCAGTTTGACTTGTTGAGGGTTACAAAGGCAATAAAACGATTAAAACAGCTGCATTTTAGTGTAGTAGTCCAGCATGGCCCAAACATGGTCTTACAATAGATGTGTTATATTGGTTTAGATGATCACACCTAAGCGTTGGTCCAGTGTTTCTTTTAAACAACGTAGCTATTTAATTAATATACTTATTTATTGTGTAACCTAGTTCACTGCATTCACTGTTATCAAAGTCAAAATGGTTATTACATTGTCTGTGCACTCTTGTCCAGGCCTGACGCAGCCAGACTCTCCAGTCTCCAGTACATGTGTGCCTCTTTACCAGGAGCCCACACCCCCCAGTCCCAGTCGTCCATCACAGAGCTGAATTTGCCCCGGCTTCCAGCCCAGGGTGGCCGTACACCGGTGATGCCCCAGCAGCAGCAGTACCGCGTCCAAAGCCCAGCTGCCCATCAGGCCTATCCCTTCCATGCTAAACTTCACCAGCCACAGTCCCAGACTCAGCCCAGGTCTCAGCCTTGGCCTGATCTGGACCAGTCCCTCCATCTACCCCCCAAGCTGAGTCGAGTGAATCTTCCCGAAAGCACCCTCCGGAGCCTGGAAATGGGTTCCGTCTTGGACCACCTCAGCCCACGTCCACTGGTCGACATCCTGAACCGGATCCACGCACATGCTGTGTCGTCTGGAAGTCCAGGCAAGGTTGTGCAACCTCAACCCCAAAATGACCAACTGGAGAGAGACACCAGGCCTTCATTTTTCCCAGCCGTCCAGGACTGTCTTACAACACTGTGTGCTGACCAGTGTGGTGGATCAGAATGGCCTGGTTTCCATGGTGACACCACTGAGAGACAGTTCCACTGACCCCCAGGCCAGCTGAATTTTTTTTTACATAGTTGTTCAGAATTGTAAAGCTTCAGGCGGTGAACACAGTATGGATGTAATTTTCGTTTCACTAGTGGGAGAATTGAAGAATTAATATTTTTGTGTTTTTTCATATTTTTTTTTGTTCTTATGTCACTTTTCTTTGGCTGTATATGAATCAACTTGAATTTTCACAAGAACTTCCGCCCAACTCAAATGCTCCTGCACAATCTGAATCTGGAACTTCAGATCAAAGTCTAAATCCATGACCATGAAACGTGGCCTACAGAGTATGCAAAAATCCTTCTCTTTCTGTCCTGTTAGTATTTCTACTAAATGAAACACTACAGTATTGTGGTTATGTCGGCTTTGCTGAGGGCTACATTAACACATTTGTTAGTGGAGTTAAGTGTCTACTTTAAATGTAGGGATGCATATGTGAATTCCCTGATGGCAATAACCTTTTGATGCTGATGCCTGAACAAACAAAAATTCAGACTAATCTGAATTAATATTTACAGAGAGCTACAGTGATATCAATGTGATCATCATCCATCCCTATTTAAGCCGTTTGAATCGCTATGTTTTTGCTCTAATTCGACAGTGAGCTCCGTGAACGCAAAAATCTCATCTGGTTAGATCAGGCCCACTTTCTTGTGATCATTGATCATGTACGTAGCCGATTTGTGGCTACAAGGCTTTCAGAATGGCCATAAGGTCACAATTAGTTACCCCACCCCCCACCCCCCATTATCACACATTATTGTAATAATGCAGCTCTGGCAGCGGGTCAACAGTGACAAAGTTGACGCCAGTAATAGAAGCAAAAAGAAAAAAAAAAACATGAATATTTTTGGCCTTTTGTTGCATTCCGCCCTCCTTAACATGAAAAAAACTGAAAGCTATTCAGAGTTAAGCCTGGCAAATACATTGGTTTAGCAATAATATTAACCGGTATTGACGATCTGCATTTTTATTGCTGTAAACATTTAGCTGACAAAGTGCAGGTAATTTGCAACTTTTTTTGGTCACATCAGAAAGAAATGAACAAAAACCAAAACCACACTAAAATCTGAGGAGCTCAGGATCGGATCTGAGGAAAAAACTGTAAATTGAGCAATAAAGCTCATAATGCATACTTATGACCAAATACAGTTCCGTACAAACCCTAATCAGGAATCAGGAAAAATGGACACTAGCTTCCATTAGACATATTTATTATAAGTGTTCAAACATACATTTCCACAGCAGGTGTTGTATATATTCAGTACGCGCATTTATCCTTGTATGGGAGAGGTATAGGTATACAGCAAATAACTAAAGGCATCTCATGTTTGGTCATCATTTGCATTCTGGCATCTGCATGAGCTTTGTAAACCAGACAACACACCTGAACCTGAACTGGAACGATGCTCCAAAAACAACCAGAAGGTACTGATAAGGCAGTCAAAAGGATGAATTTGTCCATTTCACAAAATGTTGCACAGTCTCGTTCGGTAATTCTACAGCATCTTAGTAAGAAATGGCAGAGGACGTCTAATGGCAATTAAGCTCAGCATATATTCCTAAGGATACGTTAGTACATGTGTTAATAATATGCTGGTATTACTCTGAAGTAAATCAGCAAAGGTAATACATGCTATAATTTGCTCAAAATGCAGGAGAGGACAAAAAATAATCATCTTGGTATAATCATTTCATATTATTCTAAGTCTTTTAGCCAAGTTTATACGGAAACAAACTGCTGAAATCAAATTATGAGCGTTTTGTAGCCAGTTCTTATTGTGTTCTGTTCCTAAACCGTCGATCCATAGAAGTTGAGTTTTGCTGTACTATTAAAATTTAATTATATATTCAATTATATAGTATGCCACACAGTAATTAATTACAATTACATTTGATTCAAAGAAGGTCCTGGGTTCGATTCCCGGTCGGGGTGGCCGGGTTTCCTTTCTGTGTGGAGTCTGCATGGGTTTCCACCGGGTACTCCGGTTTCCTCCCACAGTCCATAGACATACAGGTCAGGTATATCGGAGATATGAAATTGCCCCTAGAAGTGTGTGTGTCTGCCCTGTGTTGGGTTGGTGACCTTTCCAGGGTGTTTCTCCACCTTTCGCCCTATGACCATTGGCATCCCCGTGACCCTGGTTAAGGATAAGTGGCTCAGATAACGGAGGGATGGACATTTGATTCACACTGTAACAACAGGGTTGAGTTTGCACTCGCATTGTTTTTATATTTCTTAACATGTTCTTGCTGTCAATGGTGATAGCTGCCACTTCTAAGAGATATAAGGTATGCTAAGATAAGAACTAAACTTGGGACTAAACTGAAAGCCACACTTTCTAGACCACCAAATGCAAAAAGGTCCCTGGAGTTTTCTAAATATCATAGTGTTTTGTTTTGGGTTTTTTTTTTTTTTTTTTTTGGACAAAAGTCTGATTACTTACATTTCTAAAGTGATTTAGTCAGCCAAGTTCAGTATATTTGATGTTCACATCATACTACACCGTACATCTGGAGCAAGACATAAAAAACACCAAACATGGTTAGTTACAAAAATGATATTTTTTTTTCATCCTGAACATATATGCAACTGTATAACAAGTTGATTATCAGTTTACGTACAGGCCTTAGAACTAGAGATAAACATCACATTCGGTCTCCACTCAATTCTTCCAAAACTTTTCTATAAGCATTACAAGTCAAATACAAACTCTATATACTGATTGTGTAAGGGAACACAAACCTGTTGAGGTGTATTATAGTTAAAATTCCTTTGGCTATATGGCATCTAGCTTTTTTTCCTAGTGGCCAGTAGAGACATTTGGTGACATCAAATGTGTTACTAAAAACAAACAACTAAAGGAACTATGACATTTGTCCGCACAAACAACATTGGTATGAAGAAATACTAAAACTGTAATTATATATAAACACAAACATCTTCAAAGTGGAGTTCGATATAAAGATTTCACATCTAGAACGTGAGGAACATCTGCAGAAGCGTGGATGCATACAAAATCCAGTGATGGACAGGCTGAAGAAAAGATGCAAAGACGTATACTACACTTCAACGTGTACATTCATTTACAGAATCTTCACAAAAAAGAACCCAGCAATGGAACTTCAGAGTCTTCTAATTCTACACAAGACCACTCATTAAGAAAGACCCTTATGCATATGTTACTGCTACAGTTCTGACATGCATTTCAGCTATGCTTTGCGTACTGACCGTAGTTTAGGCAGACTGCACTTTTTACTACTAACAATAACTAGCTGATTTGATTCCCTTTTCCCCCCCCACATGTAAACTGCAAAAGCTACTTCCTTCTTTGCATACCATCAATAACAACTTTTCACAACTGCAGTTATGGCAAGAAATGGGCCCAGAGGAACTATTTCTCAATCTAGTGCCCAGTCCAAATCAGCATATTGTTTAAGAGATGAATGATGAACCTAGACACTCCCTCACCCAAATGTTCTCTGTTCGGAGCCCAGACAACTTTGAGACAAAAAAAAAAACAAAAAAAAACCTGTGAACAATATGAAACAGACAGCACAAACAATAGCGTTTAGCTGTTAAAAAAAATTTATACTAAGCTGGAATTAAAACTCTAAACACAGTGGGCACATGCAGGTAGTCTGGTCCTATGACTGTAAGGCACCAGAGGTCTGGTAAAATAAAATCTCTTTTAACAGAGAGTGTTTCTGTTTTCAAGTGTTTCTTATACAAAGGCATTTAAGAGTGCATTGAAACCGATGTGTTGCAAAGGCCAAAGATTCGGGGTCTTCATGCTTGAGCATTGGTCATTTTCTGCAACAAAGGGATCTGCAATATGAAAAATAGATTAGTAACATCCAAATTTACCTTTTAACTAAAAACAAAAACAAACCAGGTCAGAGCTTTACCTAACATAGCTTTATCTATCTTCGTGTGACTATTAAGTGAATTTGCAAATTTACTGAATTCTAAATCTTGTCTAATGGCCATATCCATTCTATGACAAATAATGGCACAAAAAAAAATTCACTAGCATCTAGGCCCAGAATGTAATACACTGAACCCAATGATCCCCCAGTAAGTGTGTGTGTCACCTTTGTTAGGTCCACTCCTGTGAGGGCATTAACAGACACGGGCAATTCGGCCAACAGGCGATTCACTTCTCCAGTCACGCGGCTGCCCTCGCCACTGAGAATGACAATCTCATTGGTTCGGGCCAAGGGTGCTGACACCTTCCCAGCAATCTGTGCCAAAAACGAAGTTAATTTATTTAATCTTCCAAATGACAGAATGTTATATTCACAGTCACATGCATCATGCAAGCTGCATGCCTCAATCATCATACAAATGCCTTAACCAAGTGCTGATGTGAGGTATCTATAAAAAAAAAAAATTAAATGTGTGTTGGATAGCTAAAAATATAGCCAGAGAACCAGTGTCTAGCACAGTTTGGCAACTTGCCTGCTCAAACACACCTGGTTCAACTCACCGTGACTTAGTGAGTGTGTTTGAGCAAATTACCAAACCGTGAGGGACACCAGCCCTCCAGGACCGGAGTTTGCCTCCCCAGCACCATGAGAAACTTGTTAGCTGTACATTTACAAAAAATATTTTAATGGTAGTTAAAGCATTTCTCATAGGTATTCCTCAACCACCCATCCATTCAGTCAGGTGGTCCTCCATACCTTGGGCAGAGCCTCCAGGACCAAGGCAGTTTTCGCTGCTTCTCCATACTGCTGATAAGCTTCAGCCTTCATCCTCATCTTTTCTGCTTCAGCCTTGCCCACCGCTTCAATGGAGCCGGCTTCAGCCTCACCTACACGCTTGATCTTTTCTGCCTCCGCCTGCGCCGTCAGCACCTTCTTCACTCTGGATTGTGGAGAAAAATTGAACATTATGAGCTAGTTCTTTTTCTACAATGTAATGCCTGCATCTTATACCTCTACTGTCCCTTCTCTACGTACTTCTGTCCTTCTGCTAGCTGCTGCATCTTGTAGGCCTCAGCCTCGGCCGGCCGCTTCACTGTGGCAATCAGCTCTTTATCAGTACGGACGATCTCTTTCTCCTCTATGGTGATCTGTTTCTTCCTCTGCACCACTTCAATTTCAATCTCCTCCAGACGAATCTTCTGCTGCTCCTTAGCTGCCTGCAGCTCATATGCCAGCTGAGCCTCAGCTTTCTGAGAGCGAGAGAGAGAGCGAGAGAGAGAGACAACGAGAGAGAGAGAGAGAGAGAGAAAATGAGAGACAACGAGAGAAAGAGAGAGAGAGAGAACAAGGGAGGCAGTAGGGAGGGAAAGAGAGGGATGCACCTTAACTATCATCATCATCTCTACTTTGTCCCCAGCTAAGTGTTTTTATAGCTAACCAAAATGATCTCATTTTCAACAAAAAGTCAATTCACCTCCCCCACAGCCAACCTCCAAAAGATTCAATAAATAACAGTATAGTTACATAAGAATGGGAAATGGACATTTTATTGCTACTCTGCTATGCTGGCCCAAATAATTTGAATATTTCTGCAATCACTAATTCTGCACAACTTTATTATAAAACATGGAATTAACTCACTGAGTCACTTGGGTACCTAAGTTACAGCACTGGCTGTGCACCAAACCTGGTAACAAACCTGGTGCAGGACATAAGCAATGAAACAGAAGCATGGCTTTCCATTTGCTAAAGCAGCTAAACTAAAAATGAAAAAATTAAAAATTAAAGAGATTTACTTCTCTGATAATGTGCAGACTTTGCGTAACTCACACATGAAGCCCCTGAACAGTATTTTACTGGAGACACACGCTCACATTCACCGTGCATGTCCCATTTAAAAGGACATGACAACTACAGCATGAATGGTCAACCCCTCTCTTTTATAAATCATGTACAAAATTTGCTCTTGCAACATCTTTGTCAATGGAAAACCTGACTGAAACAACAAAAGCCTTAGAGGGCCGTTCCACTTCCCTGGAACTGCTTCGATACTTTTGTGCAGGATAGCCATACACACTTGAGGGGTGTTTTGTTCGCTACTGTCATATAGTCTTCCACTAGAATCATACTGCTGTGTTTTTAGTTGAAACAACTGGAAATGTTATGCTTTGCTGGCTGTAGCTGAGATGTCATTGTCTTTCCCCATAATCTACTGGCTTCTGCTCACATGTGAGCTCTCCCAGTAATTTTGTGGGCACTAAGTCAGACACAAGCAAATTGCAGGTAAGCGAGCTTTGATGCAAACTTTTCCGATTAATTACCGTTAAATTTCCGTGTAAAAGATGATGAAATTTTTTTTTACAGGGGATAGCCACAGTTCCCTGTCTAGAGTTGGACAATACACAATACACAAAAACCCTAGACAGACAAACCTCAACCTCTTGTCTACAAATCAATCAAATTATCTTAAGATATGTTACCCATATAAAGCCTAGAATTTGGACCCAACAGTTCTTAAAGCCTGATTAATACCTCCTAATTATATATCTTCCCATGAGCTAATACCTTGGCATTGACTTCTTGGTTGAAAGCTGCTTTCTGCATCTCCAGCTCACGCTTTGAGTCGGCCATCTTAGTGTCTGCTAGGAACTTAACGTCCATCATTTCCTTCTTGCATTCTGCCTCCTGCAGAGAGCAAGAGATTGAGCAAGAGTAAGCCAAAGTGCATGTTTCCACGATGTACATTATGGGTTTGTAAACACAAATGACGATTAACAATGCTTAGATGTACTGTAGCCTGTCGCCATTACCATTAGTAGCATTTTCTGAAAGTATGCTTAATGTGGTAAATGTTTAATAGTGGTGGTTGAAGTGGTGGTTGTCTGATTCTTTGTTCCAGACCAAGCACACAAAAACACACCCTGATTCCTGCATCTCTTTCAGCCTCTGCCACGCCAATGTCTGCGTCTCTCTGTACAGCTGCTGTCTGAGTCTTTCCCAGTGAGCTCAGGTAGTCCACTTTATCAAAGACATCCTGTCGAGAGAAAGAACACAAACAACAATCATCAACATACCCCCCCCTACGAGATAGAAGACACAATTAAAACTGGGGGGAATATTAATATTTAGTATTCAATGACTTGGATATTTTTTGATATTCTGATGCACTGAAGTAATAAATTCAGTGTTAGTATTGAAGCATTAGTAAAAGATGCATTTTACGAACTTCTGTTTTTCATAGGATTATAATATTTTGGATGAATATTGGTGGAGAACCACAAGTCTATTTTCCAACCACACACATATTATCCAACACTGCTCCACTAGATTCACATACTTTGCTAGGGACGTTATATGTACACACCAATCAGTAACATTAAAACCACCAGTCTAATATAATGTAGGTCCTGCCTGTGCAGCAGATCCTACAGGATCATAAGTGGGGCCTCCATGGATCAGACCAGACTGGATAAAGAACTGAGGAATTTGGAGGTCAAATCAAGATCAAATCTGTCATGTTCCTCAAACCATTCCTGATTTTTTTTTGCAGTGTGGTAGGACTCATTATCCTGCTGAAAGAGAACACTGCCATTAGGGAATGCTGTTGCCATGAAGGGGTGCACTTGGTCTGCAATAGTGTTTGGGTAGGTGATACGTGTCAAAGTAACATCAACACGAATGCCTGGACCCAATGTTTCCTAGCAGAACATCACCAAGAGCATCTCGGTCTGCTTGCCTTCTTCCCATAGTGCATCCTGGTGCTATCTCTTCCCCAGGTAAGTTATGCACACTCAATTGCTGTCCACATGATAAAAGAAAATGAAATTCATTGGACCAGGCTGCTCCAGTGGTCCAGTTCTGATGCTCACATGCCCATTGTAGACACTTTCAGCGGTGAACAGGGGTCAGTGTGAGCACTTTAAGTGGTCTGCTGCTGTGTAATCAATGTTTCTCACAAATTCAAATGCCCAAGTCAACAAATTCAACAGACTGGCAAGAGAAAAAGTGAACATTTGCCTAGCCTTTAAGATTTATAATGAGTAATTTAAAGATCTGAGTGAAAACATAAGTTACAATTATATATTTTTTCAGTTTCAGTAAGACTCAAAGTAAAAATCTTAACCCCTAATTATACACCTACACACAATAACATACAGCTCCGGAAAAAAATAAGAGACCACTGCAATTTATTTTTAAATCAGCATCTCTATGAGTATGACAGCCATTCCATGCCAGTGTCTGTTA
>JBBPCZ010000089.1:10018222-10033724 GCA_037974445.1 Brycinus macrolepidotus
GTTTTCTTTGAATTATTCAAGTTCTGTAAACACTGCATCATTTCTCTTATTTTGATGTTTTGTCATTTCCTTTAAAAAGTTGCTTTAAAAACTATTTTTATTTGGAAGTTAGGAGAAATATTGTCAGCAGTTCTTAAAAACTACGGCAAAGCTGTTCAGTTCAATACTTGCACCTAGAAAAACTGAACATTTTTGAACAGAGATGTATGTGTATGAATTTATAACTAAAAAGTATCCAAACATCCAGTATGGGGTCAAATGTAATACAGTTTTGGCTGAGCAATGGTCACCTTAATAGTGAAACTGAGGATCTCGATGCCCATCCTGCCCACGTCAGGAGAGGCCACCTCCCTCACCAGAGTGGCGAACTGGTCTCTGTCCTGATAAATCTGCTCCACTGTCAGAGTGCCTGCAAGCACAGGGATGAGGTCAATGATGAAGTCATCATGCCAGATTACATCATCCAGCCACTGACCTCAACACAATACCTGTTTCCAACTAGCTTTCACAGTTTATTCACTTGCTTTAATGGTTGGGTCGATTAATGACTGAGGCAGAGATGGGGCAAATACATCAGTGTTGCCTAAGAGAAGCACAATCAAGTTTTTACTTCTGTTGGCGTCGGGCTTAAGGCCTAATTATCATCACAATACACAACCTTAGTGGGGTGCTGTAGATCCCTCTCAACAAGATTATAAGACTGT
Organism: Brycinus macrolepidotus; assembly: GCA_037974445.1. Taxonomy (NCBI): domain Eukaryota; kingdom Metazoa; phylum Chordata; class Actinopteri; order Characiformes; family Alestidae; genus Brycinus; species Brycinus macrolepidotus. The sequence goes on from JBBPCZ010000089.1 coordinate 10,018,927, forward strand.
AGTAGTCTATGATTTAAATATATTTCACATTTACAGTTCACTCATGCACACAAGTGGGGGGAGAAAACATACAGACAAACAGCACAGGTTTGTGTTTTGACTGGCCACTAATTTATCAGCATTCCTGACAAACACTGATAAAATGGCAATATTTAGCAGCTTTTTTGTATCACCAAGGAGCTTCAAGTAGCTTGTTAATAAGAATAAGTTAATAAGAAAAACATCAGCAAATTAAAAATATCATTCTCCTGCACAGTTAATAAATCAACTTATAATGACATCAGTCAATAAAGCAAACGAAAATACTGCTCTATAAAAGTAAAATGTAATTTAAAATCAGTATCTGTAACAATTTTTTAATCAGTCAGACAGGCATATTATGATTATGAAATTTTAGCTGATTAACTGTCAAATCATTTTGATTAATGGCTCAATTGTCTTGTCATATGCAAAGCTTACATCTTTCTCTCAAGGCTGTAAAAATCCACCTCAAAATGCAGTTTCTGTTTTTTTTATTTGCATTTTGTTGTTGTCGGAACAAAACCTTGTATCTCCATTTTTGTGGCTTTTTAAAACTTTCTACATATAATTTGAAAATCACGATTATTGTATGATAAGTTCATGATGCATGGATCAAAAGAAATGTTTTTTAATTATTTGGAAATCTTTTTACATTAACATCCATCGCACGTTAAGAATGTTTCTTCTCCTGTTTCGAGATGGTTTTGTTCCGACAGTGACCATTTATTAGTTTCAACCTGGCTGATGAAAATGCATGCAATTCACATCCTGCTTGCAGTTCTGTAACATCATTTTGAAATCTAATGACTATGGATAATGATCACAATCAATCTTAAAGAACTGTGATTAGCTCAAATGACTGACCATCAGATGAACACGTAAAAACTGCTGCAGCCCTATAGTGAACTGTGAACTGGCCTAAGTGTTTGCTGTTTGAATGGAGATCAACAGGGCTTACTCACCCAGAATGGAGCGGAGATGACCCTCCAGTGTCTGCAGGATCACCCCTTTAATTTCCATTACCGACTTACCCAGGAACTGCTCACAGGCAAGAGACAGCAACTCCTTATCCGTCATTACCTTTACCTATGAGTGGCATACAGATACACAACCACACACAGCAGTTAGGCAGCACAGAGGTATACACTTAAAGGAATACTTTTCAGTTCATTAACCAATAAAAACACTGTGACAAACTCACAGAGTGCAAATGAATGGCAAAAATGTTACTGCATTCCAATAGCAAGAGACTAAATGTAATGATTTAATACATATGCAACACTATCATGGCCAAAACTGACAGATATGACAAGTGTTTAGCTGTGATATCTGTAAAATGGAGTCTGTTAAGCTTTCTGCTTTCTTTCCTCCACTTGTGCTCAGGGTATTGGAGGCTATTTCAGGATTCAGTCTACCATAATGTTTCCACCACGGCTTACATTTGTGTTTACATGTAAAAGCAGCTGCTCTGCATTAGCAGAAACTGGATCCGCAGAAGAAATTTGGTGGGGCAGCTGTGGGATTTCCCTACACAGAGCTTTCCCTCACACACTACTGCCTGCTATTGACCTTACACTGAAACAGAAGATCTAGAGGTTGTGCATTTCATGGGTAGCAGAAGGGCCCATGAAAAGTTATCCTAGACATGCAAAGTTATCCCAGACATGCTGTACAAAGATAGGAACAGCAAACATGAGGGATAAACAACTCCAGCCAACAGCATTATAAAGGAACATTTCTAGTATTTTATATTTTAAAAAAATGCTTTTTTTGATCTCCATAGCAACTGTAAAGACTTCTGTTCAGTTTCAACCAATCTGATGTGGCTGTTCAGGGTGGAGGGGAAATTATGGCAGTAAAGTGTTGCCTCATGTTACAATGGCCTCACTGTGGAAACCGCCTGCAGAAAGAACTTGGTAAGCACGAGGGTTTGTTGAATGTGAAAATTCTGTAAATCCATGGGATATGCCACACTGCTGGCTTTAACAGCCTGCACTACAAATGATTAAGTTTAAAGTGAAGTTCAGGACAAAAATGAAATTCAAGACATTTTTGGTGTCAGAAGTTGGAATGTTTATGCTTTTACAGGAGCTTCGAAGTTCGTGTAGCTCAGAAGTAAAGGAAGCTTATTCAAAGGGTAGCATGACCTATTGGTTACCAAAAAAAGAGAGAGCTCTCATGTTCTGGGCTTCAGTGAGATGTACACTATATGGACAAAAGTATGGATGAGTTCACTGTGGAAGAACTTGACTGGCCCGCACAGAGCCCTGACCTCAACCCCATCCAACTCCTTTGGGATGAACTGGAACGGAGATTGTGAGCCAGGCCTTCTCATCCAACATCAGTGCCTGACCTCATAAATGCTCTACAGAATGAATGGCCACAAATTCCCACAGAAACTCCAAAATCTAAATACATTTTTAAATCTTTCACTTTTAGTTATGTGGCTCCATTCAAGAAAATTTTATTTCGGGGTCACATGCAAGTTACTGTCCTTGGTCATGATAAATCTCAATTCACACCAAGGACTTTGGGTTTTGTGTTCAGTAATTTCCTCCTAGGTACAGAATGCAGCTTTTTCTGCCGCTGAATTTTAGGCATTGACCTTGTCCAGTCAACTGCAAGGATATTATTCGACTTGTCGATGCAACCAACAAGGCTTATGCATCCTGACTAGCATATTTACAACACGACTACATCATCACACACTTGTCTCAAAGTGTGAATTAAGGATTGCAAGGACTGTACATAAAACTCAGGCTTAATGATGGCGGCTACTCTTGGTTTCAGAAATGCAGCACACTTTTGTCCATTTCCATATATAAGGGAGAAAACTGTGTAAAAATGACAGCTTCACTGAACTAAATGTAATCTATTTATAAAGCAAACTGACTACAGGGCATAAACTTGTCACTGTATAAACCTGAAGGCCCAAAGTTGTCTATCCCTCTCTACACAGTAGTGCATATAATGGTAATGCATTGATATGAGATAAATACAGTAATCAGTAGATGTTTCATCTTGCTCTCCCGTGCTGTCAAATGGAGAGAGAGTGAGCTTATCCGTCAGGGAGAGAATGAGAGAGAGAGAGAGAGAGACATGTGATCTAACTAAACTTTAGACTTTGGGTAAAATTTGTCCTATTATGCTAATATGGCACCAGGTACTTCTTTCCCAACAATCTTCTTTCACTACTGGGATTGTGCATCTTCTGCTGTTCTGCTGTAAGGTAATGGAGGAAAGAGTGGGCAGTCCCTACTGCTTTGCACTTCATTTACAAAATGATGGTGCAAATAATGGTGTGGAAGTCACAAAACAAAATAAGGGTGTGGCAATATGGTATTTTCACAATACACAACACAAAACAACGACATTTCGTTTTTCTGAGGTTCAAGAACAAGTTTGAATGGACAAAAAGCACCAGCAAGACAGTAGTGCCATATTGAGAATTTTTTTAAATTACTATTTACAAAAAACTACTGGACAAAATCCAACAAACTGTAAAAATTAATAAAGAAAATATCAATGGCCTGATATCCAACATATGTTTACAGACTCCCTATAACTGGACTAATTCTGTCTTTATGATTGTTGTTCAGAAATGCTGACAACACCCATGATACACTCAGAAAAACGTGATGAAATTAAAAACAAAACAAAACAAAACAAAAACAGTAACATATTGTCATGCATTCCACCCCGAATACAAATTCATTGACAGATTGAGCTCCAAAAGACTCTCTGTATGATATATGCAATGTTTAGGCAACATGATTGAAATAAAGAAGGACCCGCTAATATGCAACGACAACAGTAGTCCAAAAGACAGGTCCAAATCCAGAATATTAAAATTATAAGGTTGTTGCTGATGAATTTGAAGTTCTCAATGAAGCTGAAAATATCTGCTGACCTTTACACTGTATGAGTAGTTTATTAAGACTAGAAAAAACTCCAATTTTATATTAACCTACACTTTAAAAATTAAGAATGTTTGTTTCTTCTCCTGCAAAGTTACCAAACCTCCCATTGAGGAATGCCAGTAATTTATCTTCAACTACCTAGTTTACCTAATTAAGACATAAGAATGTTGTAGGAATGTTAGCAATGTCAGTCTTTGCCTGTAAAGCCATCATTGCAAAGACATAAGGTAGTGTTTTTTTTTTTTTTTTTGCCCAACAATGATAGTACATTGATTTAATGTTTATCTGATTTTATGTGAGTGCGTTACCATTTTCTAATCTCTTATCATGGAAGCCCAATAGTTACTATTCAGTACCTAATTTATCTCATAGTGTGATAGCCGGAGTGCATCAGGAACTCAGGAAACTTGTACTTTGAACTGTTATCTTCTAAGCAACTCGTCTGCTGAAAAGTACAGTTTTCAACAATTTTCTTGGCTGCCTCAGACTTCTGCACAGTAATACAGATGTCACTGTTGTAAGAAAACTCGAGTACTTTCCAGAAAATACACATTAACATGGTTTAATTAGTATGTTTGTCTAAGTGAGTTTGGACAATGTCTATTTGTCGATTTTTCACACAATGTAAAGGGCGGCTGCTGTTTTGAAATGGTTTAAATGTGGTTTATATATATAATCAGCAACAATACATGTCTATCCCATGGGGACTATGTTAGTATACAGAAAGAAATAATTTTGGTTTCAACCGCAATCACTCATTCATGTCTGTCCAACCAGCCCAACCCGTCAATCAATCAATCTTACTTACAGGGGGAGCAATGGCCAAGCACACATTCAGAGAACAGCTACAGGCATTTGAGACAATACCACTCCCCCGCACTGTACAAACACACACAAACACCACCGCCATTCCTTCGACATGCTCAGACAAAAGGATAGACAAAACAAAAATGGAAAGGGAAGGGGACTGGCAAAGGTAGGAATTAAAAAATAAAGAAATAAAAAACAACAACAACAAAAAAAAAACCTGTGTCCTGTGACTTCGCAGCTGTTTTGTATTCCTGTTTTCACTCAAAACAGCTGTCACTCTTTTGAAATTGTGTTTAGGCACAAAAATACTCATCTCAGCCCTGCTGCCAAAGACAGTGGGTTTCGTTTCCATATGGAAGACAAATAAGAATATGTATGGGCAATTAAGCCCTTCAGCGTATTGACTGTCCAGCCTCAGGGGCAGGACTCTTCCCGCTATACACTGACATACGACTCCTTTGTTAACAGTGTGTGTAGACTGTGATCATACTCGCTCCTTCAGCTAATGTGTATGATTCAGCTAGCCTCACAAGGTTATGACATCCTCCGTCTGGATAAAAGCTCCATCTCATGCTGCCATTAGGCCGCTTTCAGGAAACCTATTAACTCAGACAGTCACATGGATCTCTGGTCTCCACAGAAACGAGGTTTGGTTTAGCCTGGTCCAATCAGATGTGGCTGTTAAGGGTGGAGGTCTTATTACAGAAGAAAAAAAAAAAAGTGTCCTTGAGTGACAATCGCCTAATTATGAGAACCATCTGCAGACAGCAAACAGCTAGGGTTCAAAGTTCTGAACAGAACAGACTAAAATTGAAGCAAAAGTCCAACCGAAATTCCTATCACAAATGTAATCAGCCAAGAGTGAAACTTTCTTCTTTAGTTTTGCACTAGAGCTACAATACTACCGTAGCTAACAAGCAATGGGAGCTTACAGAAACTAGATTAACATTGTGCAAACTGCATGCTTAACCACACTCAAGTTAAGAAATCTCAAATTGACTAGTTTATGGGGTTTCTGGAATCACAAGGTATACTGCTAAAATCTAGGTTAAGGTGAAATTTGATTTTTGGCTATCTATAGCTTTAAGATAGTCCTGACCTGAAACCTATGGAACCAACTCTGCACTGTTTTAAAGTGAGTCGGTTTAAAGTTGTGTTGTTATCCCTGAACTCTACTAGGTTTCCACAGGGCAGCTCCACTTTAAAAGCAATGAATTAGGGGGCGAAACACTCAATTTGCTATGGTCCTGACGAACACAGCCAATGGTAATGTTGCCCTCCTCAAGTTCATAAACGGAGATTATGATGCAAGAAGCAAATACCAGTAACTTGAGGAACCATGTCACTGTGTTCTAACACTAGTTTTCCTGTCATTTATAAACACTGGGGAAAAAACAGTTCTGCAACTCACGGAGTACGTTCATTTAAGCTCAAAGCCAATCAAAATGGAAAAAATAAACACCCTGCAGTCTGGATTTTTTCAAAGCGCCAGTAACTATACAAGCCACTGTAAAATACTTTCTTGTTCTATTTGACAGTCAAATCAGATACAAATCTGTTCAGGACTCTGCTGACGGTTTAGTTCTGCAGGGGACAGAACAACTTTTCTCTGAAAAAATAAGCGAATTAGGGTTTATCAAATCAAGGCACAAAAACAACAGGAACAAAAAAAACAAAACATCCATTAATAAACAATAGTAAATAAATAAAAAAACAGTGATTATACAGTCCCCTTCCCTTCCCTTCCCTCGGAAAGTTTCCTGACCATATTCTGGAATTGTTCATAATTCAGAATTTGAGAAAACCTACTGATTCAACAAGATTTTGGAATGATAACAATGAAAAAAAATTAAGTTCCAACTCTAAACAATTGCTAATAGGAAGTAATTAGTTTAACATTTGTCTCAAAAGCAATGACATCTGGTGCTTTGGCCAGGGAGTGGGCTTGGCGCCTACAATAACAATCTAATTCTGTGTTTGTCCAATCAGGACTTCAAAAGGAAGAGCATGTGACCGGTTGGACAATCGGAAGGCTAGAGTGAGTGAGCTTCACTTAATTACATAAGTTTGGCACTGTGCAACTTCTTGGCAGGAACCAGGAAAGGGTGGAGGAGGGGAAGAATCGGGGGGCAAAATGAGAAGAAAAAGCGGTTAACAAGCTCAAGGGCAAGGGTGCGGGTTCTGAGGTGTCCTGGGCCGAGCTTGAAGAGGCGCTAGGAGAAGTATGATAAATTTACCTGTGCCACCCCTGTGACTGTAAGAGCCACACCCTCCGCTGTCTCAACATCCTCACTCTTGGGCTGCAGGGTCATAATCTCTAGGCTTATCCTGTTGGGAGATGCAAAGAAAGGGAAGAAAAAAAAAACAAAAAAAGTTTGGCTATGGTCTAAGGGAAGGAATGGAAGGGAAAGGAGGCAGGAAAAGAAAGAAACATAGGTAAACACAAATAAAAACAAAAAAAAAACCCACTACCAACAACAAAGCAGTCATTCACTCCAGAAAGACGATCCAAGTGCACTCGCTGTAAACTTTGATGGAATGATTTAGGTTGAGATCTGAAGAAATTCTCAACCCAAACACAACTAAATGCTTGTATCAACAGCTTACACAGTATTTTATATAGGGCTGCACTGACACATGGGCTCATATAATGAACCCTTTATTGTGGTCGATACTCATGTCACTGAGTATCACTCCCTTTTTTTCCAGTGAGTGTAAAACCGGTTAAAACTTTACAGACTTTTAAACCATTGATTAACTTTACATAGCCAAAAAAATGGAAACTAAATGATCAGATGTAATTATCAGCCGCAAGCATTAACAGAATTGGTCAACATTATTTTGTCACTGATGCATCGTGCAGCCCTAATTTTATATTATATACTCTTCTGATGGGACAAATGAACAACTGATATGCAAGTTTACACCAATTAATGTGTCTGATCGAGCAAGACTGATCACCAAAGCCATTTAGCCAGTGCACATGGATGTTCAGCAGTGAGTTGAGCCGAATGATGGCGTAGCCAAAGCCGAAAGCAGTTAGTGACAGCTGACTCTCTCCCCTTCACTGCAGAAGAAGACAAACATTTAAAAACATCACTCTGGTGTGAGAGAGTGTATGTCTGCACAGACCAAGGAAAAGCAGACTGGCGCACGACTGAATTAGCAAACGGATCCCTAAAAGCGACCTCTGCTGCTGTGTCCTCTAGCTGCCCTGCCTTTACCACGGTTTAACCCTGAGTCAGTTATGTTCATTTGTCTGTTGTTGTTTTGGCTTGCTTTGACTGGGTTGCATTACCTGAGCCACCCCTGTCACATCCAGGGGGACACCCTCCGAGGTCTCGATATTTTCACAGCGACACAGGATGGTCATTACTTCCAGAGAAAGTCTACGCAGGCAGGCAGACAGGCGGACAGGAAAAGGGGGGGAGGGTGCAACAGGAAAAGCAGGACAGCACAATATTATCAAGCATTAAAAAAATCATTTTAGGGGGAGTGGGGGCATAAAGGGTTTGGAATCAGAGGTTATACACAATCATCAAACCAGTCCACAAGATGTCTCCACTACGCCCACAATCACACCTTGCCCAGCATCACAGCAATAAAAGTACAGATCCACAATGTTTATAAACAGCTTCCAGGGGGAAAAAAGCAATAATTCCACAAACTACAACTAGTTAAAATACGGCTTAACGGTTCTCAAACAGCACTCCACAGCTGGAACGCAGGGTTTCAGCTTTGTCATCTGTCAACAGCCGACACAGATGGGCATCTGCATGGTCACACGGCAGCACTGAGAGCTTTCCAATTATCCTCCAAGCACACAGAGACGTTGAGGAGTTTGATAAGACGTGGCAGCTGGCTGCACTCATATGTTTGCAAAGGCTTACAACAACAAAGTGCCTATGACTAAATCAGTAATACATTAGCAAAGTAAATCTGCTCAAAAGAAAAGAACTGCATTCATAATCACAGATACATGTCAAATGAATCAGTGATTTTTAGAGTTTTAACCTGCCTCACGCTCACTGCACTTTATTTATGTATCCCAGTGTGAACTTTTTCAAACTGTAAAAGAGTAGAATTATCATTTAATATCATGCTCTACCACAGAAGTGCCACCAAAAGACGCATTATCAGTTATCATATCAGCCCAGAAAATACATATCAGTGCTTCTCTATTTATCATGTGCATATATGTGCATAAACCAGACATCAGTAGATGACCTGCTTTCCTCACTCAGATAAGTGACACTACACTGTTCTGAATGTCATTTTAATAGTGATAATGTGTTCCCTTAATAGCAATAACACCTTCCCAAATGGCCTCTACATTTCTTTTTTTTTATTCAGGCCAGATGGTGGACCCTCAAACAAGAACCCGGAGTATAAAAGGACTACAAAGCACTGCAACCTCTACAGTGGGCCATTAAGGTGCTCAGACCAACAGCACACTAAAACAGCTGTCCAAACATCGAATACAAAAAGGGAACACGACATGACAATGCAGTGGAACCACATGAAACCAGAGGTACTAAAAAAAGCTCTGGTGAAACTGCAACTGGCTTAACTAAAATGCATTTACTGCCATTCAAATTTCTAAGATAAAAATATAGAGAGCTATATGTTATTATTGAATACTTGAATATCGGTAGGTCTAATGCATATTACAGACGATATACCTTAATATTAGATATCAATGGCAAAATGTATGAAATACAGTTGAGGTTGTGTGTTGTAAAAATAGGTACATTAAGCATTGGCTATGGTGTCCAGAAATAATACCGTACCATACCATAAAGCTATTTCAGACACTAAGATATGTTAAACACAGTCATTTTGGATTTTCAGTTTCAGTACTGAAAGTGAAAAAGCGGTATCTGTGAATCTCTATTATTTTGGATAAACATTCCTTAAACATCCCATTTTAGAGACTACATTAAACTGATGCAAAATTTGCATTCACCATGGCTCTGAGTTTCTATTATCGTGCGGACTGCTGCTCTACAGCCTGTTTTTTCACTTCTGCTCCAGAAAACAGCCAAGCACAGGCTCTCCCTACTCCATCTTGGCTAATTCGATCAGTGTGACACTAACAGCCACTAAGCAGATTGCTTCTCTCAGGCAGGGAGATGGAGGAAGGAAGGGACTCCAAGCCCCTCCCCAAACAAGGGCCTCGGTAGTTTCACCAAACAGAGCTTTGGTTTTCTACTCTTTGTTCCACTGAGGCACCGTGACCACACACATGGAAAGGCATACACGAATGATTATGTGCACAAAACCATTTGACTCAGGCCTCTTATCAGCTAGACTGAACGGCAAATTCCTACATAAGTCAACAACAGTGCTGGGCAGTATTAATAAATTTCAGTATGTCAGTATTTACCAACTAGATCACAGTACTAAACATCACAGTGACATTAATGTTAATATTAATTTAGTTAAAGCTGCTTAATGAGTGCTGCAACTCTAGGTTAAAAGATACTATATCATAGTTATATCTTACTAACCTAATACAGCTTGATTTGACTGGCACATTCTGTTTTCTTCTCCTAAATAGAACACAGTACTGGATATGTCAACCAGATAGGAAAAAACACAGAATAGGTTTGTTCAGTCATTTTTTGCTTCCCAACAGGTTCAATCTGATACTTGTACTTTCATAATGCTACAATTAAGGTACAGTGGTTTCTTGTGGTAAATTAAAGTAAAAATAAATTCATTGTAGCCTAGTAAAATATACAAATGTACATAATGTAACATTTTGGACTGAAAGGTTTTTGTCATTAAAAAAAAATCTAGTGTAATCTTTATAGTGTATTTATTATGGGTTTGAGACCCATTTTATGTGCACATAATCAGCTCACATCTATTGGTTTTTGGACTACTTGTGTGAAATCACCATTATACACTACACAGAACATGCTATAACTCCAACTGTGTGTCTCCTGCTGCACCTTTCTCTCAACACTAAATGCAATTTTATCGGCAATGCTGGTTTTGAAAATAGAAGCTCAGCAGCTTACCCGGCAAAGCCACAATACTTTCTTTTGTCACCCCAGATGTTGTGGAAGTGTACATGCTCACATTTTATACACTGCTAGACTAAATAGTGTATAGAGAAAAAGTGGCTCTCTAAGACACATAAAAACATTCAAATTACTGATATTAATATTAATCTTAGTCAAGTGGCTGTTGGGTTACAAATTCCACTGTTTCACACTGCAGACATTTCAACAATTAAACTAGCTTGCCCACTTCTGAAAATCTGTCTCGCTGTTGCAAGTGGATAATGTCATGGTTTATATAAAGCATGAAAAACAGGGCGTTACACAAAAAAAGGATGGGGCCTAAACTGCCCATACCCTTGTTTGGCCCTGATTCAAACGCACCAGATCGTCCAAATTCACTAGATCATGACATCCCTATTAACCAAAGTTGTATAACACTAGTACTGGTATACTGGTATATTACTATGCATCACCCAGCACAACAGCACAGTAGAGCACAGCTCTGCAGTATCCTTCCACTATCCTTCTCACAACTTTCAACACATTCCATTCTGCTGTTTTTCGACACAGAACATCACAAAGGTCTCTTTCACAGAGTGCTAAGCTTAGGATCCCAGCAAACGTGTTTGAGAGGGAGAGAGAGAGAGATGAGGGTGAATCAAACATTGAGCAAGGCAGGTTAGCATGTGCAGAGGAAGACATTTAGCAGTCATTTCGAGAAACGTCAGAGAAACTGGAAACCAAACATTTTCCATTCAACCCTGTATGCATAACCATTTCAGTAAATCACATCAGAATCATAATGCCATTTTAGTTGATTTGTTGATGTGGATTTGCTGTTGGGGAATGAAAACTAGCTAATAACAACATTAAAAAACCTGGCCAAATAATAGTATTTAACATTCACTCCTTTAATTCACTCCTTTCATGCACATGGGCCTAGGCGGTAATTCAGTCATTCAGATGTAAACTGAGACATTACGATGTAAACACAGCCAATCAGAGTGGTTTAATATAAATGGTGCATTGTAGAGAAAGTTTCCATCTCTTACAATGTCTATAATGCAAATACAGCCATTTTATTGACTTATTTATTTATCTGTCAAGTGATCTTACACAGTGATCTTACGAGTCCTCAAATGTAAAAGCAACAAGGGTACAATATGGGCAAATCTGAAAAAATACACCAATCAGCCAATAACATCAAAACCATTGAGAGGTGAAGTCAATGACACCATTATCTTGTTACAACAGCGCCTGTAAAAGGGTGGGATATATATTACGCAGCAAGTGAACAGTCAGTCGTTGAAGTTGATGTGTTGGTAGCAGGAAAATGGCCAAACATAACATCTGAGCAATTTTGGCACGGGCAAAATTGTGATGGCTAGAAACTGGGTCAAAGCATTTCCAAAACAGCTGGTTTTGAGAGGTGTTCCCAGTTTGTGATGGAGCTTTAAGAGGCAATTTCACATCAACCCACTCTGCATGTCTTTACATCTCTGAATGTGTACGTCTTAATGACTGAACTCTGAGAAAAAAAAAAAAAGAAAAAAAAATGTTGGAATTCCCCTTTAAAACTACAGAGACTGACCTTAGATCAGTGTTCTTACATTACAATAGGGGCACTGTTCTTGAACAACTACCACGGTCATTGATTAAAACCCACTCAGAACCTATTATCCACCTTGGTTCTAGCTAGGACAGGGCTAAGGCAGTTAAAAGACTAATGTATTTGTCCAAGTAAAGCTTTAGCCACACCAGAAAATTGCAGTTTGCGGCGTCTTGCGAAATGTATGAAGAAGGCTGGAGCGGAAGATTGACTAAAAGACCTTCAGAAGTCAGGGCAGCCAAAGCAGGGCTAATGGTCCTCAAGACAAATGTGTGTGTCAAAGTTCACCAAGGGCTGCCAAGCGAACAGCTACATTAAGTGTTTGTTGTTCCACACACTTTGATTAGTATGTGTAAGAAGAGCACTGAGCTGACATGCAGACATAGGGTGCGTATACAGTGTTTGTCATCCTATCCACACTTCATGAACTATGGGCTGTTTCAGTACTAGCTGCTAAAGCTGAGTATCATCAACATTTTCAGATATCAGTACCAATACCTTGACTTTGCTACTGGATCCTGAACAGTTCTCGTCTTTGTAACTTTTTTAACAAATGTTACATTTAAAGTCTTTATACACACTAAAAAAGTGAACAATAAGTAAATAACACGACATTTTATTTGTACATCTCATTTTAATTTGAAATATTAACTACTAATTAATGTTGATAGTTTTCATATTAATTCTTTTATAAAAAAAAATACTCCATTACTGGAGTCACATCCTGAAGTCTCAATTTTGCTCTTCGAATTTCTGATGCTAATGAGACCTATTACTCAGGTACCGAATTCTAGTATAGAAAGACATGTAATTTTTCAATTAGCAGTAATATTTAAAGTATAACTTCCTAAAAATTGCCTTAGTTTTTGCGAATACTTTCCTAATTAACTTTATGTCTGGACAGATTTTTAAATTATTATTATTATTATGAAAATAGTACTTCTATTAAAATACAACTGAACAATGTGAACAAATATTTGTTTCAATTTGTAAAACTCAATTGAAGTACCTTATACTTGACAAAAAAAGACATGAAATGCATCTATGAGTTTTAAGTTAAAATTGAACCAGCAGTTAGAGTTTCAAAACATGACATCACACAGATAAGAGTGGTAAACTACGGTACTGACGGAATGTCCTTACTTTTGTATGTCAGTGAGGAGCCACCACGCCCAGGCCCATCCTCCAACTGTGTAGGTCTTCTCATCGGACCCACAGCAACCACCTATAGGAACGCAGGGACAGAGCGTAAAAAACAGTCAACAAGGACATCTTCTGCTAATCAGTCAAATCCAACCAATTAATCAAGCTATCTACGGATTATTTCGCTGATTCATCACTAGAAGAGTTTAAAGAAACCCAATGTAGAAAAAAAACAATAAAAAAATAATAATAAAGACAACATAAAGAGCTTTTCAGAAAGTATAATATAATTTATTAAAATAAGATAAAGAGAAAAAAAAATCATTAAAATGCATAAAAATGGGTGCATGTACATTGGGCTCTGTTCCTTATTGTAGAGACCAATAGGAGAATGTAAGGTGTTCAATATGATCATGCAAAACTAATCGCTGCTGAAAATTATGACAGCTCTACATTGCTCCAGTGATTATTCATGTGGACCTTGTTACACTTTTGCATTCTTTGCCAACTTAAGTGACGAAATGATGGAGATGCACCTGAGTATACAATGCATGTCTTTAGAATCTAGCACAGGAAATTCTCAGGATCTCTCACACACCATGCAATGAAAACACTTTCAACACTTTCAAGCTCTGCAAAGCCACAAGCAACAAAACCACCTTCAAGCACCCCTGCAAGCTTCTGCTCACACTACACACTCTCACACTCAGAACTACATCGAAAGTAGGTCTCCTGACAGCAAGTCTCGCCACAGTAGAACCACAAAGTCTGGAAAACCACAGCCTTTACAGGCAAAGAAAAGCAAAAACCACGCACAAACTCGCAGAGCCAAACTATTTCTTATTTTGTGACAGAGCACACACTCCAAAGAGATGCCTATGATTAATCAGGCTACCTCATCTCTGACTTTTCAGAGCACCCACAAAGGGTTCAGTGAATGCCCGAGATCATGACACAATAGTGGACATAATGAAGCTTCCATTGGTTTTACAGATGCACTCATGTGACCAAAACGTCTTTGCTGATGTCAGACTTTGAACCACATAAATCTCCACCAACGACACCAATTCTGCAGAGAAAATAAAAAGGCTTTGTTCCTCCTCGGTGGAAGTTCCCTTTTATACACATGCATACATATATATACTATATGGACAAAAGTATTGGGACACCTGACCATTACACCAACAGGGAATTTAATGACACTGCTTTCAAATCCATAGACTTTAATATGGAGTTGGTCCCCCTTTGCAGCTACAACAGCTTCCACTCTTCTTGGAAGGCTTT
>JBBPCZ010000089.1:10041175-10051490 GCA_037974445.1 Brycinus macrolepidotus
GTCAAGTTCTTCCACACCAAACTCATCCAACCATGTCTTTATGGAGCTTGCTTTGTGCACTGGGGCACAGTCATGCCGAAATAGAAAAGGGCCTTTTTCCCCAAACACTGTACTGTATTCATAAATACAGAAGCATGACATTGTCCAAAATGTCTTGGTATGCTGAAGCATTAAGAATGCCCTTCAAAGGAAGTTAGGGGCCTAGCCCAGACCCTGGAAAACAGGTGTGTCCCAATACTTTTGTCCATATAGTGCATATACATGTATACAGTGAGATGGCTCCGGATTTTAGAGTACAAAGACACAGAGTAAACACATACAAACAAACGATAAAGTCTAAACTAGAAGTAAACGTGCAATTTAGTACAAAGTGCATTTTTACATTAAGACTGCCCCTTACTGGAAGTAAATTCAGTAATTGAGAGGTGTCCCAAAACTTTTGTCCATATTAGTGTAGTCCAGATAGATAGTGAAGCTGCTTTAGGCCTCGACAGACGGCCAGGGTGAGATATTTTCAGGGTAAATCAGACACTTACCTCTATTTTGTCCACGTTTCGTGCACAGCCCACCACCTTCATGCCCTGCTGGACCAGAGCCCGAGCCACAGCAGCTCCGATGCCCACAGAAGCTCCTGTCACCAGTGCCACCCTGCCCTTCCATCGCTCCATCCGAGAGCTGCTGGGGTCCTCCGGACGGTGGACCTGTCTCTCTCTGTGTGTGTGTGTGATGTAAATGTACCCCACAGCCCTCCCTGATCCTCTCTCTCTCTCCAGGAGAAGGCAGTGATAAGGAAGCCCCGGTCCCTGCTGCTCAGGATTAAATATTAGACCTCAAACTGAAAGACAACACTTTGTTTGATGACGCCGCTTGCACCGTTTTTCAGGTCAGCCTGCGTCTGAATGGCTGGAATAGACTTCAGTAATAATAAAGGGCCAAATTATTATTGCAATCAACTATCGTCCATTATATGAAAAATAAAACTAGAAATAACGTAGTATATATATTTTCTCAACTTTATAAAGGCTTGAAAGGTTTTATGTTGGGCGTGCGCCATCTAAAGGACAAAGAAAATAATACAAGTATAAATATGACACTATAATATGGACAAAAGTATTGGGACACACCTCTTAACTCAGGGTTTGGGCCCCCTACTTCCAGTGAAGGGCAGTCTTTATGCTGCAGCATACCAAGACATTTTGGACAACGCCATGCTTCCAACTTTGTGGACACATTTTGAAGAAGAACCTTTTCTATTCCAGCATGACTGTGGCCCAGTGCACAAAGCAAGCTCCATAAAGACATGGTTGGATGAGTTCGGTGTGGAAGAACTTGACTGGCCCACACAGAGCCCTGACCTCAACCCCATCCAACACCTTTGGGATGAACTGGAACGGAGATTGTGAGTCAGGCCTTCTCTTCCAACATCAGTGTCTGACCTCATAAATGCTCTACAGAATGAATGGACACAAATTCCCCAAAGAAACTCCAAAATCTTGTGGAAAGCCTTCCAAGAAGAGTTGAAACTGTTATGGCTGCAAAGGTGGGACCAGCTCCATATTAAAGTCTATGTATTTAAATGCAATGTCCTTAAAGTCCCTGTTGGTGTAATGTTCAGGCGTCCCAAAACTTCTGTACATTTAGTGTATGTCTTCCAGTAAAAGTTAAAATCTCACTAAATATTTACTGGTGATTATAAAAAAAAATTAAGTTTGTTTTTTAAGCATGAAAATCTATTGAACAAAGTGGAAAGTAATGACATTTGGGCCACGTTCCATATTTTAGTTTCTCAGAAATTTAAAGAGGGGCCTTTTAAGATGCATTACAGGCTGTTTTCCTAACAGACACAGTGAACAACATCAATATAACCATTTCATTTACTTTTTCAAAAGTGAACCTACATGTGTCTAATACTAAAATAGTGTTAACTCTGTAAAAAATTATTACTGGGTACTGTTTTGCATTTTATCTTTCCACCTTGAATGTATTTATAAAAAAACATTTTAACGCAAAAACCTCAAACTACTGCGATAGTGATAGTTAATGTTGATAATTCGGTCATACGTGAACACACCACAGCACAGTGTGAACAGCACAAAATTCTTCCTCTTCATTGAACCCATTCACCAAGTGAAGCAGCGGGCAGCCAGGAACACAAACAGTATGACTGAATGACTCTTACAAACTAATCGTTATGAAGAAATGGTCAAATCTGCAGCATTCTCCTTTAAGGCAAAAACACTTTTATGCAGAAAAAAAGACAATTCTTTTAATGCATATTAATAAATATTCTTTATTAGGTAAATTTTGCACATTGCGCTCAACATTACACCCAAACCTTCTTATAAATGGATGTTTATCTTTCTGTAAAATCTTTTATATTCAGATATTTTCATTTCTGTACACAATTTATTGGTACAATTTTTTTTTTTGCCACTAAAATGAAGCGTCACAGTTGGTGAAACAAACTGGGAAAATAAAGAAGTGTTTAGTGAAACGAGACAAGAAGACTACCGATATCTAACCCTACAGTCACAGCTCGCAAAGCTTAACAATTCATCTGCGCTCTTAACAAACCCCATTCCATAAATCAACAAGTCCGGGAACAGAAATCAAACAAAAATATATTGCCAGGTTCAGAGAGAAGGGGTGACTGAAAGAGTGAGGGATAGAGAGGAGCCTGAAAAAAGGTGGGGGAAAAAAAAGAAATGGAGGGAGGGAGGGAGGGAGGGAGAGAGAGAGAGAGGAAGAGATAAGTGATATGCATGGAAGGTTGTGGGGAAAAAGAAATACTTTCCATTGAACAAGACAAAACTCCAGAACTCACTCTTTAACACCAAGTTCTTTTTTTTTTCTTTTTTGAAAAAAAAGCAGCACAGCAGTGCTAATCATGAGTGTTTTTCCCTCCATCCGTAAAAACTGAGTGTTTCGTTTAGTTGAAACTGGTCGTAGGGAGTCACTCTCCTCCACACACAGTGGAGTGGCAGTATTTGGTGAAGCGGTCCTTCAGGTGCTGCCGGTACTGGTCTCGTGTGGTGTAGAAAGACTTGTTCTCTTCCACAAACGACTGGATCTCGTCCTGCGTTAGGCAGTTCTCTTCATCTGACGAAACTTCTGCTTCATCCTGCTTGTCCACACATTACATATTTATTATAAAAATTAAAGCAGTCAGTTTTCCCCCTAATTACAGTTCAATTACACAGTTCATTTTATTAATTTGTCTCTAAAGATAAGTCGTCTCCAAAATAAGTCACACTAAAGCATTTGTGATTGGCTTAGTGCTTTTACAAAATGGACATATGACTATTTCAATGTTCAATAAACAGTTTATATTTACAATCACAAATTTTTCCATTAAAAAATCCCCCAAAAAACTACATCTAATATGGCACATTAACACAGAATTCAACTGATGGTCATTAACGGCTTTGAACGTGGCTCAGCCAATCAGATTTTTGAATTAAAACTAGCAATTCTATAAAACTATACTGATGTAAAGTGGAAAAATCTCATTTTCTGGCAAAAACAATGTTTAGATCATTTAAAAAAACAAACAAACAAACAAACAAAAAAACCCCACAAAAGTGTATTTTTTTGGGGTTATACTCACCAGCAGCTCCATGAGACTCTTGGTGGTGAGGTCTCCTTGTGTGCAGGTGTCTGCTGGGAGCGGCTGACCGAGAACCAGTCCACCGATGCCCTTCTGATCAGCCCAGGGCAGCTGCTGAGCAACGCTGCTGAGGGACCCGCAGCACAGCTTCGAG
Organism: Brycinus macrolepidotus; assembly: GCA_037974445.1. NCBI lineage: Eukaryota > Metazoa > Chordata > Actinopteri > Characiformes > Alestidae > Brycinus > Brycinus macrolepidotus. The sequence goes on from JBBPCZ010000089.1 coordinate 10,044,937, forward strand.
CACGCTGTCTCTTCGTTCTGGCAGCTGTGTGTGGACGAGGTCGTAGGACCAAGCGTGCCTTCCAAACCAGACGAGCCTCTCCTACTGCTTTCTGACATGCAGCACTCTGATTTTGAACACTGCCGGAGGACAGAAGTGGACGGTTTTAGAAGAATGAACATGCCAAAAATTAACCCAAGATACATTACGTTCCTGAAAGCAAGTCAATATTGTTTAAAAAGCTGTTTTAAATTAAGTCCTTCCGGAATTGTTCATTTTCTCCAATGAATAAAATAACATGCACCCGATGGCAGGAGGATATCTGAGGGCAGTTCTATAAAGTGCTGGAATATCTTAAGCCTCTTGTACATGAACAACGTAGGAATTTAATAGCAGTAAAGTGGGAAGCGCAAGTTTGAACGCAAGCAGCACCTTGTTGGTTTGAGATCTATTAAAATTCAGTGGAAATCATTGCAGGGGCTTGCGTTTGGACACAGGAGTGAATGCTATACATGATTCTAAAGGCATATCGCTTGAAGCAGTATGGCCAACAAACATTTCAACAGTGCTTTTTGTTGACTTTTGCATTTTTGCAAGGAGTATATTTTAAAAATGATTCAGAAATAAACTGAATGTTTCTTTTTAATGCAAGCCTGAATGACAGGATGCCAGAACATGCAAATGTATGTTGTTAATGTTTTGATGTGATAGCGTGAAAACATTGTCTGATGCTGGGTTGATGTGAGACCATTAAACTATATGGCTTTCTCTGCAGAACCCCACAGCAAGTGGTGCAATATGAAGGACAATGAAGACATATCAAGGGAAAGGGGGCCTGTGACCGCTCACTGTCACTCACATGTTCTGTCCCACAAATGGAGCCCTTGCTCTTCCTTTTCTTCTTGTTCTTGCCCTTGGTGTGCTCTTCTGAGTTTGCCCAGCACTCCAAACAGCTGTCCATGCCATCTTCCTCTTTATCCTCAGAGCAGTGATGATTGCATGAGTATTCACCTGCAGGAACAGAGTGGAGTAGTGGAAATCTTTTAGAGCGCACTGAAGATTCTGTTGATGATTTATTTACGACTATTTTAGTAAACTAAAAACTAAACTGCATATTGTTTAAGCCTCTCAGTACATAAGCATAAGGTTAATTTGAGTTAATCAAAAGAGCCTATAATGGTGAAGCCCTGCAGCAGAGAAAGACTTTTGGTACCCGTTTCATCATGGTTGCATATACCCTCTGTGCACGCCACGTCGGAGCCTTCTCTGGAGCCTGTCTCACTGCCCTCTATACTGGAGGAGTAGCCACAGTCGCTGTGATGAGATGATAAACCTGCATACACATACATAATCCGTATTTGAAGTATTGTCCCTGATCATTTTTGGTAGACATTCACTAGCATATATAAGTGAGATAATAAGATATTGATATTTAAGTAACGAGGTTTGTCACTACAATTCTTCATACTTTTCTTAGTCTTGGGCGAGCCGAGGATGGAGGTGGTGGGGCAGCTGCAGGATGAGTTCTCAATGGGGACGATCACTTCCACACTGCCTCCAGATTCTTCGCCACTGCCACATGACTTACAGCTACCGTCCACCGACTCCGTCGAACCCTTCAGAGGAAGGGAGGAGGCAGAGAAATTTGTGGAATTTGTTAGTGTATTCAATAGGTGTGCAAACTCTGAATCAGCCAATATATATCACACACACACACACACATGCACACGCGCGCGCACACACACCAAATTTAATGTTAAAAGAACAAAATTGAAATATCCCACCAAAAAAAAAAAAAAACAACAATTTAAATGTTGGGTCATTTAGGCAAAGCACCCCATGTTTATCTTTCCAGCCTAGCATAACTACTACCAACAAAAAGCATGTTTTTTTTCAGCAAGGTCATGTACCTTAATTGTAAGTAAATAAAAACACTTAGAAGCTTTGGGTTTGGGGCAAGTATTTGAATGCAAAAAAAAAAAAAAAAATCAGAATTGACCATAATAATTAATAATGGGTACAGCCCTAATATTTAATAAAGACAAACCACTGGCACCCATAACCACATAGTAGCAGAAACTATCCAGACACTAGATGCTAAAAATTTCAGACAAAACAAAAGGTTCAGAAACAGAAAGATTCCTGTACCTCGTCCAGGCTCTTTTCTTTGTCTCCCTCAGCCTCTTGTTCAGACATGTCAAAGCCACACTTGTTTTTGCGTCTGTTCTTGCGTTTCTGTCTCTTCTTCTCCTGCTTCAGCTCTTTTGCACGCTCTTCCTCAGACAGCTCCTCACAGAGCTGCTCCAACCGGCTGATCCCCTGCACTTTCTCCACCGCCATCTATACAGGCAGAGAGAAATTTCAACACTAGAGAAAACTGTTTAAAAGATTGAATCCAGTTGAGTCGGGACACTCAGTTAGATTCTTTCCTTACAGTTAGATTTAATGACCATGACAAAAAAGAAATAAAAATATATAAAGAATCTGCAAAACTCCAGCGTTAGTACCTCAAAGCTTTTGCGCAGCGCGTCAATGCCGAGGTAGAACAGTATCTGCCAAGTCTGTTCCTCAGCCCGCAACTTCTGCCAGATCCTGTGCAGCCGCTCATACAAGTGAATCCCCAGACATGTCAGTACCTCTTCCTGCGCTATATCTATGGTCTTAGCATGCCTTTCCCTGCGCCTGCAAATAATCACAATTCAGTCTATATGAAATCCAGAACTGACTGACAAACCCAAGAGGGGATATTTACTCCTAGAAAAATAAAATAATAATCAGTTTTGGAATCAAGAGCAAGTACATATAGTTAGTAGTAAACTGTGAAACAAAACCATGCAACCAGAAGAAAAGGTCATTATAGCCAGACCTAAACAGATGTCAAATACTTCAATAATTATTAAAAAAAAAAAACCAAAAAAAAACCTAGGCCTAAATTAGCTAAGCTGACTCACTCATAGCCACCAGCAAACTCTGGCTCTGCCCGGCCCAGTAGATGAGCAATGAAGTCCGTCTCGCAGCAGACATGGATGTGGCGCTCGTGTGGGCAGCAACGCAGACCTTCGTACAGAGCTGCACAGTAGCCCTTCTCCTTACTGCAGTCTAGCTCACCCACCAGGATGTTGTAGGCCCTCAGCACCTTGTTCTTACAGTCTGTGCAGAACCTGATGATCACAGCAGAAAAGACAAGTGGTTGGAAGAAAAATATTAGGCCAGTCTAAGAGGGTCAGACAACATTAGGGGGCAATCAGGGCACAGTGCATTCATTTTGAAAACAGTGTGCTTAATGCATATTGCAAGTCTGTTGGGGCAGCTGGTGGTCTAGTGGTTAGGGAGCTGCCCCTGCGATTGGAAGGTTGTGCGTTCAAATCTTACAACTGTCAGTGACACCACTGAGGTACACTTAAGCAAAGCACCGTCCCCTCACACTGCTCCCCATGCGCTGCATCGCTGGCTGTTTGCCGATTCACTTGATGAATGGGTTAAATGCAGAGAAAGAATTTCACATTGTTCACACTGTGTGCTGTGCTGTAGAGTGTGTTCACACGTGACTATAAGGGGCCACTTTACTTTAGGATTTGGGGATGAATGATTATAAACTGTAATACAAGTGTGCCTTGAAATATGTTATCTGAGTTGCTTATCCTAACCAGGATCGCAGGGTGGGGAGGGGGTGCTGGAGCCAAACACAGCAGACAGTTACAGACACAAAAACATTCACACGTACAGTCCACCTGACATACACGTCTTGGGACCGTGTGAGGAAGCTGGAGTACCCAGCGGAAACCCTCTAGGACCCGGGAAGAAAGTACCCTCAGCTGCCCTGGCATTTGGGAATCAAACCCAGGACCTTTTTTGCTCTGAGGTGACAGGGCTACCCACTGTGCCACCCTGCTGCCTTCCAAATAACATGAAAACATGTAAATGCTTTGACTCGGTAAGAGAATAAATCATCCTGACACCAGGACACTCTGTAAGTAAAATTTTGTGCTAATGAACGGTTCGTTGCACATTAGAGTGCTAATGTTTCTCAGTGGAAAAAAATAAGCAGATCAGTAGCAACCAACAATTTAAGCCTATATATCTCGCAACCGAGTTTGATAGTAAGCATTCTGGGCATCACTGACAACTGGCGTGCCATGATGAGCGAATTTCAAGCAGATGGTGTTTGCCATGCAGTAGGTTTACCTGTGTTTTCTCAGATATGTTTCGAGAGTCTCCAGCAGATAGGCACTGTCGATCAGAACCACTTCGTCCCGGCACTCCTGAGACATCAGCTCCCATACATCCATCCAGCTCCCTCTGCAACATGTAGCCAATCTCCATGGTTACTAAACACCACAGCTACCAACCAACCAATTAAGCACAAACTGAACAGGTAATGGAAAATGTGTGTGAAGTATGGATACGTACTCTCACTTTTTTGGGATGTTCAGTATGAGTTGGCAACAAAAAATATTTAAAAGAATCGGCTTAAAATGATAATGTATTACTAGTCAACATCGGCTATTCACGCAACTGAACAAAATGCAAGATCAAATATGCCATTTCTGTTAATCATATGCCCGCCCCCCATCACACAAAGTTTGCCAAAAACTGTAGACACATGCTGATTTCCTAATTTGTTTTGTAGAGTACTAAAACTGAACTAAAATGGCTATACTGTAACACTGGACCCCTGGTTCCCACCACCGCTGTAAAGTAATCAGAGTTGGCAAGTTTCTCTGCAGCGTGTAAGCACTAACCAACGACTCAATTACCTGAAATTTTGAAGAGTCAACAGAATTCCCCTTTAACAATAATTATTAATACTGTCTCCTGGGATGGTTAATAGAAGTACTTGTGTACCTGCGCATACCCTCAGTTTAACGGCCCTAAAAGATGGCCGAAACAGAGTCAAACAGCTAATTGTGACAGCTCTGACAACTTGACAACAAAATGAATGCCTTATCTAGGCTAAAACTGCTCACAACTTTCAGACCTGAGAGAAAGGTAGCAATGTGCTTTTCCAAACACTGCTTTCTTGTCTACTAGTAACAGGTGGGTACAACCATGCTGCCTACCTCTAGGGGGTCTACAAGGGCCCAAAGAGGAAAATTACACTCTGTTTCTTCAGTACAAACTCCTTCTTTGTACTCTCCTTTCTACAGCAACATACATTCAACTCAAACACTTCAATACACCAGTCACTGATCATTTCTGATGTGATGGGTTGACAGCTTGAAAACATCATTTCAAATCATCATGACAAGCTAAACGTGAAAGGAACGACATACATATTCAAAACATGCAAAACATCCAAAACGTAAAACTGGAAAACATGGTGCAACTAAACAGAAACTTTAAACTTACCCTAAAGGCTTGGGCTTGTGTGTGTCTAAAGAATGCAGCTGACAGCGTTTGTTCTTTTTGCTTTTTGGAATGGCCTCAATAATGTCATTCATCTTTGACCTGTAAAGGATACAAAAATACACATTTAATGACAATGACATTCTTTAAATAATAATAAAAATAATAATAAAGTAGCCACTTATAGTCACACGTGAACACACCACAGCACAGCACACAGTGTGAACAGTGAGAAATTCTCTCTCTGTATTTAACACATTCACCAAGTGAATCAGTGGGCAGCCGGCGACGCAGCACCCGGCGGGGAGCAGTGTGTGGGGATTGTACCTTGCTTAAGGGTACCTCAGTGGTGCCACTGGCAGTCCTGAGACTCAAACCCACGACCTTCTGATCGTAGAGGCAACTGCCTAACCACCAGGACACCAGATATAATAATAATAATAATAATAATAATAATAATAATAATAATAATAACAATAATAATAATAATAAATAACAATACACTGAGCTAAAAGCCTACGCAAACAACTCACACTCATCCACATCAAATCACTGACTTGCAATTTGATTACACAGATATTTTTAAAAATCTGTGGAATTCTTTTAATGTCCATGAAGCACCCATGTCATGCACATTCAGACAGACCGCACTCTCTCACCCGTGGACGTAGAAGAGCGTGTAGAGTTTGCAAGGGTCGGCCAGGCAGGCTCTGGTGACCGACAGCACTCCAGCCGAACCCACAGTCAGCGGCTCCAGGGCGAAGTAGCCTGAATCTGTGAGCTGGGAGAAGAGACGCTCCACACTGCGCCTACAGCCCACGCACGGAACCAGCTGTGGGAGTACGCTGAACACCTCACGTGACATCACCATCAGCGCCATGTTCAGGTCCTGCTGCTTCAACATGCTGTGGTGCTGTGAACGGCAACGTCAAACCAATATCCAGAAGCTTAATGCATATCAGTCTTTAGTCAAGTCAAGTCGGCATTTATTGTCATCCATCCACACACACAGTATATGACTGAACGAAATTGCGTTTCTTACAGTCCCAGGTGTATGGACAGCACAAAAACAATTCCACACAACATACAACATGAAGACAGAAAGTACAACACGACAGTCTAACAAGAAACTGCAACAAACATGGACAAATCGAATAAAGTAGCAGATACATATCGAGGTAGTAGAGTGCAAAGATGTCAAAGATGTCCGGCGTGCAGATGTGCAAGAA
>JBBPCZ010000089.1:10108293-10121896 GCA_037974445.1 Brycinus macrolepidotus
CTCATCCAGCCGTGTCTTTATGGAGCTTGCTTTGTGCACTGGGGCACAGTCATGCTGGAATAGAAAAGGTTCTTCCCTAAACTGTGTCTGCAAAGTTGGAAGCATGGTGTTGTCCAGAATGTCTTGGTGTGCTGAAGCATTAAGACTGCCCTTCACTGGAAGTACGGGGCCTAGCCCAAACCCTGAAACACAGGCGTGTCCCAATACTTTTGTCCATATAGTGTATATTGGTGCATATTACAACTGAAATTTGCCTATGCTATTTTGACCATTTTTTTTTATTTACCTTTGTTACATCACATGACTGTCTTAATCCGCCAGAACACCCACAGAAACCCATCTGGAACGTCAAACTAATTTGTTAGACATCTCATTTGCATGTAAGGGCCTTCTACTATATCAGCGCAGTAAAGGGTAAAATCACAATAATGATTAACAAACAGTGTATTGTGCAGTCCTCGCATGTCTGTGTGTGTGTTTGGGTGCTAATGTGTGTCCGTGGGTGTGTGTCAGTCAGATACACTCCTCTGTTCGTATCATTTCCTGGATTATATTATTTGTGCATTCATCCTCTCATCCTTTCAGGCATGTGTCCAAACATCGCATCCCCTTTCTGTCATTGTGTCTGCACGGACACGCACATACGCAGGAAACTAGCATGCCATCCAATTATTAGATTACCCTGAATAGATTGTACTGCATTGCTGACAACAAAAATGGCTGATCCGAAAGTAGATCTTTATTTTTTCTGGTGTACCAAAAAATTCCTCTTCTCTCATAATGGCCCAGAATGTTGTGATGCAGTGTTTCTCTCCTTGGGGGCCCAAAGAAGAAACAAGTGAAAAGGCCCGGGGGGTGTGGGATTGATGTTTAACCGTAGCTCCGCTTAGCTTGTGTTTAACAAATTGGAGCGCGGAATTGCTTTGTCGATAACCTTGAGAACGGGAACATTAATCAGATTTTCACGCCAAACTATAAAACCTTATCAATATGCGGTGGTTGGGCCTGGTTTAGCCAGTAAATTGTAATGTTATGTTGTTCCAGAATGTATTCTTGAGTTGACTAATGAGCTAGATAATTACACGACAAATTACAGTCGAAGCCTCTTTTACTTGTTTGCAAACAGGAATTCTAGAGAGGAATTCCCATTTGAGGCTTTTTTCACTTTTGGGCCCATTCAGCTGTTCACATGCACAGCAGTCTTTTATATTTGATCTCGAATTGCTCGTTTCTTTGGCTTGGACCTGTTTTAGCTCTTTGCTTTTGTTAGCTCTTTGCAGCATCTTATCCTCCAAATCCCACAAAGGAGACCACACTGTGACACCCATGCTGGCCAATAACGCGCCAATTATATAAGCATTTGCTGACTCATAGCGCTCAAAGGGGGTAATTTCCGAACGCAAAACGCCTCTCGTTCTTCGTCCTTTCATTCTTAAGGATCCGTCGCTTCCAAAAGCACACCTGCAGGCGCAGAGGAGCAGAACAAACACTCAAGGTAGCGAGCGCTGCTAGCCTCGGGCAGATGTTTCCTTAAAGCAATATAGTTTGGGCAAAAAAAAAAAAAAAAGAAAAAGAAATTTAGACAAACAGACTTTTCAGTGTGGTTTCTGTGGTCCCACATACTTATTGATAAAAATGGATAAAAGCAGCAAGAAGGCTGGTCATAATATTGCATGGGTGGGCTAAAAACAATAGGTCTTAAGAGCTCGCACCCTTTAGCATCTCATCTGAGAGCCCTATCTCAAGAAGTACAGCAATGAAACAATGAAATAGGTTAAGTACTAGTCACAGTTAAATGTTATATATATATATATATATATATATATAGTATTAATATTTCTAAATATGTATAGATGTTATCTAAAAATATAACAGAATATGACTTAGGTTTTAGGTTCAGACTATTACTGAAGGGCCGCATTACCTGAGCATCTGTTAGCATGGTGCTAACTAATAAAGAAAGTGGCTCCAAGTTTGTCTGTATCTGACACTCAGCCTGAAATTATTGTGGAAATTGTGTGAACTAATGCTGTAATATGACTCATTGTGTATCTGTTGCTTTTTGCGTTTTCTCTCTCCGTGTCTCGCATTGTTTCTGAACTGGAGGGAGTTGACACGATGTGGGATGTTAGAGCGGGCAGAGACAAAATGAGCCGCTCCAGTGTGACTTAAGCTGACCAGTTTGTCTCGAGCCGCATCGCAAGGCAGCGTTCCCTCGTATGGCGGAGAGCAGTTTTCGAAACACACATGCACAGAAAAGTCTGTTCTTTGGTCTGAGTCTGTGCTTTTGCTGTTTTTTTTGCTTGATTACTTGTAGTGGGAGAGAGCAAGAGCAGGACTGTAGCCATAACCATAATAAAGCTAGAGGTTGGGCTTGGCTAACGGCTCAGACAGGGCTGTAGGAGTAAGTGCTTGTTTGGGTGCTGATTGTTCTGCAGGGTTGGATGAACACATGGGCACAGCAGCGGCAAGTTTGAACGCCCGGCAGCCTTGAACGCATGAGCGGCCAATCACACAGTGAACGTGCTGGAGGAGAGAGAGAGAAAGAGAGAGAGAGAGACAGTGATCAGAATGGGTAAAGAAAACAGCAGACACAGCCCTAGAGGTATTATCCACAGCTTTAGCCAGCCTGTGGTGGAAGGGGGGGCGTCAGCAGCAGTGCTTGTCCAGTGCTTGACCTTTTCCAGCTTAGTGGAAATGACTTCCTGTGGTTCATGTGGATCTCCCTCTCTCTCTCTCTCTCTCTCTGTCTCTCTCTCTGTCTCTGTCTCTCTCTCTCTTTCCCTGTCAATATATTCTCTTTGCAGATTTTGAATAACTTGGCATGTTAAAGACTATTACATACAGCACTCTGCAAAAGTCTTAGGCATCTAAAATTGGTGCTTTTTTCACATGAATATTACTAAACATATTAAATCATATAAAAAAGAATAAATACAAATACCATTATACAGTCAACAGTGATTGTATGTACAGTACATCAATGGGTTTCTTGTAGAAGCCCAGTATTACTTGCAGTTTCTGTCAGAAACCTGGTTTGACTCAATCAGTCCTTCATTAAATTAAATCAGGAGCTGCTGATGGAGTTTCACAAATCCAAACAACGGCTGGAGGAACCGAGGAGAAATCTGGATATCAGCTACTTTTTTTTAACGGACAAAACCAATTCTCATACGTTTTACTGCGTTCTTATTTGTTTGCATTTATTCTAATGTTAACTTCGCTAGCTGAAAGACACTTTATCACACTCTGAGAAAAACAGCTTTAAACAGTTTACATAAGTGCCTAAGACTTTTGCACAGAACTGTATATATTTGACAATACTTGTAAGTAACAAGGCCTAAGCTGATAGACTTAACAGCCATGTCATGATGTGAGCCCTCATCAACACTCAAAGGTTTCAGCTGTTCAGACCACTGTTTTGCGTGTGCGTGAATACAAGTGTGTACACTTACACAGAATCCCATGTTTTAAACACATGTAAAAACAATGCAATTCAAATATAAGCAACACTTGCTCTGACAATGTTAATGTCGTTTTATACATATATATATATACCTTACTTGGTGTTTCGCTCTAAACATGTCAGCACCAAGATAAAGGTGTCTGTGAATGCATTTCTTGCAGTACAGTTGTGAAATCTAACATCTGTGGAAAATGACTGATTGCAGTTATTTCAAATAACTATGATTGTTTAAAGTAGTTGTGTAATAATTATGACTGCTCTTGCTACTAAAGAGGACACTTATCAGGTCATATTAGCTAAGGTCACTGAGGTTCTAGATTCAAGATTCGAGATTCTTTTTTTATTTAAGGTTCTTTAAGTACACCACGCAGTGAAATGTACCCTGAACCGCTCCTTTTTTTGACTGTGCAAACATTATAAAAATAAAAGGAAGTACAAATTTAAATTTAAAAACAAATCTAAAATAAAAGTAAAACAACTTAAACAACAAACACAAGTTGAGGGTAAAATATGAAAGCTAAATTTGAGTATTTTAAGCTTTAAGTTCTAAGTTATAATATATATTGTAATCCTGTTGAGAATATTTTCTGTATTTTATTATCACGTGTTTTTTTGTCCCCAACCGCCTGCTGACTCCACCTCTGATTCTGAAGCGTGTAAGTAAGAGGGAGTCAGTATGTGAATGAGACTGTATTAACCCTTAGAACACGAAACAGCTCCTTATAAGGAAGTTCCCCCAGTTTGTGTTGATGCTCGAGGTGTCAGACGTCATGCTGAGCTTTGTTTGGTGTTCCTATGTCACGTAGAACCAAAGTTATTGTAATTTAAAAAACATGTAATAATAATAATAACTGCTACTGGGGTTTTAAAAATGAGTTACATGCAAATGCCCATAAAGAACAAAAATGCCCAAATTTCTTTTATTTTAGTCGTTAGAAACAAACGAAAAAAGTACAAGATCTTTGAACTCGGGAGAACTCTCAGGATAGTCTCCGCCCACAAGAGGGTGGGAAAAACTCACGGATGGGGGGGAAAAGAGCAGCAAACGGCGAGCGTGTAGGAGAGCAAACACCAGCTTTGCTCTCCTACAATGTTTTTATTGAAATTTTACTAATGCACTCTGGGTTCTAAGGGTTCAAATGGTTTAATTGAGACATGTTAAAGTAGCAGGTTAACCGTACACGTGAATGTTCCTAACAATGAGTGGACATTAGTCATCACGAATTAGATATTTGAAGACGGTTTCATTTAATTAATTGCTAACAACATTAGCATGACTGGCCACGCTATTCCTTTAAGGTGATCTTTGTGGGCTTCGAGGAATAAAGTCTAAAGAGAAGAAAGAAGTAGATTGTTGATTCACACCTTAGACAGAAAGAGGAAGGGACGAGCAAGACAGTGCATGAGAAAGAATGAGAGGATTCAGCAGTACCTTATGAGAAGAAATTTCACGCCTGCTGCTCTCTCTGTCAGAGTGAATGGATCCAGTAAGGCCATGGCCCCCTCGAGAGACACTTTCCACTGCCAAAAAAGCAGCCTAGCTCCACTGAGCGGAGAGGGGGGGGTTGCCAGAGAGGGAGAAAATGACTGCTTTTGCGTGATAGAAGGGAGAATTGGAGGTAGTGTGCAGGAAGAAAGGAAAGGAGCTACACGAAGGACAACTGAAGCAAAAGCTGTGACTTAAAATGACGGCGAAGGGTAGAAAAAGGCAAGAGGGAAGCTAGCGAGAGAAAAGGAGGACGAGCGAGGAGTAGAAAAACAAGTGCACTCGTCTCTGGAGTGCCCAGCATAGCCAAAGACAGAACCCATATTTCAGCTCACACACACAGAAACTCGCACACACACGACCAGGCCTGGATACCATACACACACGCACACACACCCACACACACCACTCCATGTACTCACTGTCTCTCACTGTCAGAGTCTTTAAGCTCTAGCCAGTTTGTGGGGCGACACTGAGGTTCCTGGCAGCCCACAAAAAAAGGCACATGCAATCAAATTATGCTGGCAAAAATGAAGTGTTTGTTTGAGCTATATTAGGCAACCTGAAGTCCCTCACACGTACTCAGTAGTGCCCACTTGGCCACTGGCTCTCTATTGTCCAGATAAAACAATGGACGAAGCAGCTGGTCTTGTGAAAACGATGGTAACATTCTAAATCATGGTCAAAAATGCAGATGGTTGCAGCAGAGCAGTGCTGCGTGTTTGTGTAGCTGTTTTTTTGTTGTGTGGGGCAGCTTTGAAGGCAAATTAATTCACACGCATATATATATTCATATGTATTCAAATATATGTATATGTATATTCATTCATTCATTTTCTGCAATATATATCCTGTATATATATATATCAGGGGGAAAAAATATATATTTATTTATATATATAAAATCGAAAGTTTGGTCAAAGCTAAATATCTGTCAATTTTTAAAGTAATTATCTGCCATTACCATTCTGATTCATGGTGTATCATCACACATTCCTAGTGTGTCAACAATAAGATTGTATCATTATCTCTACTTCTGAGTTTTAACTGTTTGTGTTTGGCAATTTAGCAAGCATTCAGAGCTAACAGTACCCTTCTCCAGTGTTTACTTACATTTAACTCCACATCACTATGCGACTACAATGCTAATTCACGGCTACTTCAGCTAATTTCCATTTTTTTCAGCTGCCTTGTTCATGACTTGATTTCACAAAAACGCGCAAAGTGCGAAATGTTTGTGTAACTGCAGCTTTGGGAGTCATTAAATGGTTTGCTGTGGCCATAACCCCACCCCCGCCCTAAGTGTTTTTAGATAAGTGACAAAGACAGCATTTTAAAATATTATTTTAGTGACTGAAATGGTTTTACACCAATGTCCCAGTTCAAAACAATCGGTTTGTGTTAGAGATGAGTGCTGGAACTTGAGGTGAGTATCAAATGTCTGGCAAAATACCCTTAAGCGTTGAAAAGGGGAAGGTGGTCTTTTCTCAGCATGGTCGAGGAAGCTGTGCGAGACGATGCTGTTTGTGTGAGTGGAGTGGAGGGGGGTGATCCGGCGAAGCAAGGAGAAGAAATCCCACAGGACCACAGCCAGGAAGAGAGCAGGGAACAGATGGTTATGCCAAGTGGGAGTGTGTGTGTGTGTGTGTGTGTGTGTGTGTGAGAGAGAGAGAGAGGGAGAGAGAGAGAGAGAGAGAGAGAGAGTAGGTTTGTTTATGTGCATGATTTCATGCACTAGCATTGGAATCATCCTCATAGGGTGAGCCATTCAACAGGGAGCCACTAATCCTGCAGAGTGAGAGAGAGAGAGAGAGAGTTGGGGTGATGCTAATGTTATTCTTGGTGGAGAGCCTCGGTTCATCTCTCTGTCAGAATAAATGGATCTAGAAACAGCCATTGTTACCCCCAGACACCCTGTCCGCTGCCAAAAAAGCAGCCCAGCCCCAGAGAGAGTGAGAAAATGACAGCAGTGAAAATAGAAGGTGGTAGGAAGGAAGAAAGTACTGGATTTAACCCCCTAAATCCTAAGGATCTGTATGTATATCCAGGCTTCAGTTTCTCATGCTAATAACCTCATTTACACTTCAGTTTTATAGTCGTTACCCTGCTATTTAAAGAAAAATGTCTTATGACTGGTAGCAGAGTAATACACCGTAGAGTTCAGCGGGTACTTCAGTCCTTTTGACTTTTGTCTGTTTGGTTTGGTGCCAGCAAAACAAAAAATGTGGAGCCACCCTTCAGATAGCAGCAATGAATTTCCACAATGGAGGAAATGCTCATTTTAGTAGTGTCTAAACGTGTACCATTTAGAATTTCTTCACTGACTGTAACTAGACACAAGAAAGAGAGACTGCGTGAGACACAGTCAGTGGGGAGAAATTTGCCTTGATTTTGCCAAACCTGAACCCCAACCTTAACCTCAACTGTAATTGTACCTAGTTGTAAACTTACCCTGATTCCAAATCAACCCTTGGTGCTAATCCCAACACTAATCCTAGTGCTTTTGGGAATTTTGTTTAAAATGTGAATGTCTGTGTATCAGGGCCGTCAAATAATGTGGGAGCCATTTATAAAATAATTCTACTAATTACAACCCAAATGTGATAGAAGTTTACTTTTGACAGAATTTGACTCTTGTTTCTGTAAAATAATAAATTACACCATCATTTTGTTATTGACGATTACTGAGATTGATAACAAAGACCAAGTAAAGTGGTATCTGCCTCTTTAATAGATACGGATGAAGGGTGAATTGATGGAGAGAGAGAGAAAGAGATGGAATGAGGATAACCGGCAGAAACTCTTAATGAGAACCCTTGGTGGAACCCTTGATCTGACCTTGACTGGGAAGGGAGCCTCTTGGCTTTTTGGGTTGATGAGCCTCATTGGGACAAACTCCACCACTAATAGATCAGACTGCATCTCTCTTCAAACCTAAAAGACACTGATGCCTTCAGGCCTGTAAATGAGACACTGCAGAAGGATACTGAGGACTGAAGTGACGGCGCTTATTAGTGCTACATGCAATATGTATAGGCATATTTGGCCTATAATTTTAGATGGCTTACACATTCCATTATTAATTTCAAATAAAGGAAATTACTGATGTTGAACGAAATGACTATAGAAATAACTACTAGCACATCCTCCTTAAATAACCAATACCATTTTGGCATATCCTATGTACTGTTGGCCTCTGCAGGTCCTGACCCATGCTACTGTGGAGTGTGTGAGAGATACATTTAGCTGTTATCATAAACAGGACGTACAGTGTCATTGATGTGAAGCACCACTCTTAATGAAAAGCCAAAAGGGTTAGGGTTAGGGTTAGGGTTAGGGTTATCTTTATTTACATTTAAAGATAAATTGAACTAAACTGTGAGGCTTTGGTCTGGTTGCTGTAATTGTGCTGTTTTATTCAGTCTGTTATTCAGTCTTGCCACGGGACGCAAAACACTCCCCCATTGTCACAGAAACGTTCCCTTTTGGAGACCATATCTTACCACTTATGGTAGATTTGACAGTCGTGGCTGGTATAGTTCGAAAGTAAATGCATGAAGACATCCGAAATCGCTTGTAGAATACAGAATACTAACCTGATTCCTAAAAGAAGCAATGGATGTACTGATGTACGTCGCTCTGGATAAGAGCGTCTGCTAAATGCCGTAAACGTAAACGTAAACGGATGATACTCAGCTCTGTCCAGGTTTGACAGCCTAATACATTACCAACTACCAGCTTCAATGGGAAGGCAATCAAGGATATCACATTTACTTGAGGGTGGTGCTACCCTATTAGATTTTGCTGCTGATTTATGGTACATCTTTACATTGCTAAATGTGAGAAAGTGAGTGTGTGAGCAAGTGAGATACAGCCAGGTCCATGAAGTGCTTTGATGACACAAAGTCATTGATGACATCAGTTATGGAAACTTGATATTTTAAAACCAGAAGTGCTCTATAATGCTCAAACATTTGGTCATTCTGACAGAACACAGTATACTGCGCAAAGCATTCGGGGGCTACATGGTATCTGTTACCATAAAAGATGAAAACATTGTGTTGAAATGGTTTGTTTAATGGAGTAATCAAATAGTTGGTGGCCTGTTTGTTAGGGAGTTGTCGTTTCGAATCCCAGGACTGCCAGTGGCACCACTGAGGTACCCTTGAACAAGGTACCGCCCCCACGCACTGCTCCCTGGGCACCATTGTCATTAGCCCACTGCTTCATTCAGATGAATGGGTGAAATGCAGAGGAATGAAATACAAATATATTCGTTATAGAAGTAATTGTTAGTTGGAGCTCTAGAGTGAATAGAGCTGAGGGCTGCTAAATTCTGGGAAACAGTCTCTCTCTCTCTCTCTTATTCTCTCTCTCTCTCTCTCTGCAGTGAAATAGATTTTAGTGCATGCTCTCCCTCGCCGGCAGCTCCAGTCGCCCTGGTGACCCTTCCTCCTTATCGATTTTGCTCTCCTCATGCTTTATTGCCTCTCCGTATCACTGGCGATGCCTCCCGTATTTCTGCCGTCACCTCGAGCGGCGCCGGGCATGCTGGGTAACCTTTGAGGCGGTAAGCGACTCCTCTCCAGGGAGCGCGAGAGCTCTTGGTGCCCTTTTGCTGATCCAGGAGCTGTTTTCTGATTCAAACAGCAGCACTGATAATTGTGAGAAAACCAGGCAACTGAAGTGAGGTCAGTGCAAAGTGGAAAAACTCAACGACTCCATCCACAGACACTCGCCTGACCTTTACTGTGTAGTCCTCCTTATGTCTGCACACAAAGCAGCACTTTTATGGAAACAGAGGCAGCTTGTGGAAATAAAGGCCTAAATCTAAATGGTCACAAAGGCATACACACAAACACACGCACACACACACACACACACACACACACACACACATAATTTCAAGATCTTATACAATATACAGTTGTCGGTATGACACACCGCATGTCCACTTGTGAAATCTTGCACCAAACACAATACTGTTGTTAGCGGATTAGGATGGTGCACCAATTTTTATCCAAATGCAAGGCGATGAGTAAAATGATTAAAGGCCCACAGTATAAACATACCATTCACTCCCCTGTGCATAAAGCTCATATATGGAAAATAAATTGTAAAAACAACCAGTTGTGCAGTTTAGGTTGATGTTATAAGGAGAGTTTCGGCACAGAGTGCTCTTTGATGAGGCACAGTCGAGGGAAAATCAAAACAGACACCATTTACTATAGCAGTCTGTAAAGTGCAGAAACAACCTGTTTAATTCTAAGAGAGGTTGGAAAACTGTCCCGTAAAGATGAATTACGACAGTTTTAAAACTCAAGCCCACACAACTTGTATCTCATTCTATCAGATCACTAGATCGCAGGGAAAAGATAAATATAACCCGTTTGACTACTACCCATTTAACTACTACTTAAAAATCTAAGTTATTGTACACAGCATTAGAATTGTCTTTATTAGTGCTTATCCTTATGCAGTTCTTAACATAATACAGTGCAGCCTTGGTTTGCAGATATGTTAATAACTCTCCATTCTTGGGTTTAGGGGGTCAGACAAGAGCCAGAATTCATCATTTTTGGCCTATGCTATTCTCTCTTTTCTTATTCTGCTACTAGTTTGCTCCTGTCTTGGTTTGGAAATGCCAGTGATATCGTCCTCTGTGAGGCGTACTGATCTGAGGCCAGTGTTTAGCTTGCTGTTATTGAGATTAAGGCAGGCCCTGGATCAGTGTAAGAGGGACGCTTTCTGTCCCAGGTCTGCCGTCAAGCCTAAGCCCTGCACTAAGCCTTGGTTATCGGATAAGAAAGTGGCGTTGGAAGAGACCAGAGGGAACAGGAAATACACACTGATCACAAATGGAAAGGAATCAGATTTGTTTGTCAATTTCAGAAAACCTAACAGTAGTTAGTAGTATAGGTTTTAGGAGAGCCTGTTTATATCGCTTAATTGCATTTGACTATTGCGTGATTAATATGGATGGACTGTAATATATATGTATTGTACGTTTTCCAAATCATTAAGCTGCCAAGCTTCAAATCACCAACAAATGGGTCACATCATGAGTGGGGCTATTCTTTCTTCTCTGTCTAAGGAATTTGGATGTCAGTATTATATACCCTCTCTTTCTCTCCCTCTCTTTGTGTTGTAGCCTATTTTGGGTGTTGGGATTACACTGGCCACAGCATGGCGGCTAATCCACACAAACTCCCCCTGAGTAGATTATGGCGACGCTTTTGAAGATGTAATTGAATCTCCCAAAACACTTTTGCCAGTCTGTACACATACACACACACACACACACACACACACACACACACACACACACACAATACAATTCTCTTTACTACGTGAGATAAATACTTCATTATTTAATTATTCTCATTGCTTTGTGCAGGAAGTATGTGGGGATGTTAAAAATAAACAGCGACGAAATAGACAGTTGACTCAGTTGCCTGACTCACACCTACAATGTAGTGATGCTCAGACGGCCGCCTTGGGAAGTCCCAGAGTCACTCTTGGGGTGGGGGTGGTGGTGGTGGTGAGGGGGGGCTCACTCTTGGCCACCATCTCAGACTCCTTAGCCAACGTGCAAACGTCAAAACATACGCAAACAGTACAAAAACTGATGTAGCCACATTGGAAAACATACGCACATTATCTTAATTGCCACTGGAATGTCCATGTTGCCCTTTTTGCTGTGTTGGTTTTACAAATCCTTCAATCACACTGTCATTTCTGGGACCATTGCGTTTGACCTGTGGTTTGCTGTGAAGTAAGTGCTTGTAATGGCTTGATGCAGTTTGTGAGGATGTTGAAATAGCACCTTCGTGGCGTGTGTGGGGGGGGGACTGTAATTTCCTTCTTATCAAAAGCACAGACAGGCAGAGGGTTGGAGGCGACAGGCACCTATTGAGCCATCATTTAGAGATCTGCAGTGGGAGGAAAGTAATAAAAGAGTGCATGATCTCCAATTCCGAGCGTGGCATGTGTGTGTCCTGGTCAAGACTTTGCCAGTGTCCGACAGCTAATGACGGATGGGTCAGTGACACACCTGTCCGCCGGGTCCTTCTCTCTTATCGCTTTCCCCCTCATCATCCATGAGCTACGGCCCCATCCAACCTGCCAGGATATGGCGGGATGGAGAGAGAGAGAGAGAGAGAGAGAGAGATACCGTGTTTTTTTCCGCATCAGGGAAGACGAGGGTCAGAGAGGATGCTGGCGGAAATAAGCTGTCAGCAGCTTTCACCTGCGCGGCGACTGATCTCTTTATCAGTCTCTCTCTCCCCCGTCTCTCTCGCTCAATCCTCATTCCACATGGCATGATGCCCCTCGTCCTCCCTTTTGGCTGTTTTCCATCTGTCTCTCTCAATCATACTTCATTAGCAGTGATTCTCTTTCTCTCTTTCTCTCTCTCTCTCTCTCTCTCTCTCTCTCTCTCTCTCTCTCTCTCTCTCTCTCTCTCTTTCTCTCTCACTCTCTCTCCCCCTCTCCCTCTCTTTGTTTTCCATTTGTCTCACTCAGTTATACTTTATTATCAGCTCTTCTCTTCCTCTCTCTCTCCATCTGAAGTCCTATCCCTGTGTCACTGCGTCTTGACTGCAAGTGACTTTAATTTAGCATAGATTCTGATCATATATGTCCCAAAGTATATTTAAGGTGTACTTTAAGCTATTTTAAAGTGCACCCATTGCTAACACAGGCTCAGCTTGTATAAAAGCGCTGCTAATAGAATGGAATGCTCTGGAGCAGCCTCACATGAACCTGTAGTCACTAGCCTAATAATACATGTGAGCACTGCAGTTGTGTTGCATAAAAATGCAAATATGGGTTCTCAGCTCTCAGATCTTATTCAACAAACTAATTTGTCAGCGTTAGTTCCTTAAAGTAGCTCATGTGAAGGTGCCGCATGTGTTTCTCAAGCATTATGTAATCTAGGAGCTTCTTCTTTGTCTTCTTCGCAGTTACCTGAAGTTAAGTCTTTCAGAAAAACACTAGAGGAGAGCCCTCTTGTATCTTCCACCGACATCAGACACTGAACATACCATATACCAAGATCATAACCCTCGTATCCCCCTCTGTTCTTTTGCTTATATCATCATCACTGCTGTATTATATGTTGATAGTAGTCTCAGGCCCGCAAGGTTGTCGCTGATGTGCGAAAGGAAAGAAATTTCCTGAGCTCAAACGATGCAGATCAAAATTGACGCCTCCTGCTTAATCTTCTCCTAGGGAGACATTGACATCTTTTCATGAATTGGCCTCTGATCTAGATATTGAGCCTTCCTTTTCCAACAATTTCTCAAGGTTCTCAAGCCCATGCTTTCTTTTTTATGTCTAAGATTGAGGCAGACAGGATGCCATAGATTTCCGCGGTTGAGACCCACTGGAGCAAATGTGATGTAATAGAACATTTTCTGTCTCATATTTTCTCTCCTGTGAACACACACCTCTTTTTTTCAGTTTTTTTTTCGCCTCACTTACACATCCAGTGCAGTCGAAAATGTCCGTGGCCTACTTTTGATGTTGTTCAGCTGGTGTGGCAATGTATTGTGTACTTGATATACACTATATGGACAAAAGTATTGGGATGCCTGACCATTACACCAGCAGGGACTTTAATGACATTGCATTCAAATCCATAGACTTTA
>JBBPCZ010000089.1:10121996-10135259 GCA_037974445.1 Brycinus macrolepidotus
ACCTCAACCCCATCCAACACCTTTGGGATGAACTGGAACGGAGCTTGTGAGCCAGGCCTTCTCGTCCAACATCAGTGTCTGACCTCATAAATGTTCTATAGAATGAATGGACACAAATTCCCACAGATACACTCCAAAATCTTGTGGAAAGCCTTCCAAGAAGAGTGGAAGTTGTTCTAGCTACGAAGGGGGACCAACTCCATATTAAAGTCTATGTACTGGAGTGCAAACGTCATTAAAGTCCCTGCTGGTGTAATGGTCAGGCGTCCCTATACTTTCGTCTATATAGTGTATGTAAACATATGAAAGCTCAGAATTTTGGAAAGATTAAATATTTGTAATCAGCACTAATAATTGTGATCACGTAACTGTAATGAATGTGACACCCCTAGGAGAAGAAGTGTCATTCTTCAATTGTGACGTTAGTATTGGAGGTGCCAGTATTAAAGTACGAGAGGAAATTATAAAGGGCTTTTGTGCTGCCTCCTCTGACAATGAGCAGTTGAAAACACTCCTGAGAATTTTTTGTCTTCATCACTTATTCACACTCTGTTTTCGCCCCCAGACCTGTTATTGTAGATTTTAAAAAAAGGGAAGCGTTTCCTAATGAAATCCACTCCAAGTGGATGGCGTTTCGTCTAGAAAGAGCCTAAGGGAAACTAGAGTTAATATTTGGTAATTAAAGTGAGAGAGGTTTAGGGTAAACCCTCAAAAGAGAGCCATAATAAGAAACTGGTTTGAACAAGCCTATAGTCTAAAGACTCTAAGAATTTAGAGTTGATACTGTTAAGCAGTTTCCTCCAGGATCAGTAAAGTTTTCTGATTCTGATTCTTTGCTTTAATATTTAAATGAATAATTCATGTAACTTCAGAATTTATTACATTGTCAGCTAAGTAAATTACATTTACTAGTTTCATTCTGGTCCAGTTTCAGGTTTCTCTTCTGACTTTTTTCCATTTGGTTGTTGGGGGAGTTTCTCCCTCTGTCCTCCTCTATCTTTCTTTCTCCCTGTCTCTCTCTCTCTCTCTCTCTTTCTCTCTGTCTTTTACCTCCCCTTTCTCGATGCCCCTTTTACACTCTTCCTCACCCCTCTCTCTCACGATCACTCTTTCCCCGTTGCTCTGTTTCTTTCTCTCTTTCGCCACATCGATTAAATGCCTCCCCTCTTTTCTACTCTCTCCCTCTCTCCCTACACCCCCCACCCCCATTTTGTAGGAGATGATAGGAGTGTTAAAAATAACCAGAGGTTTGTCCTTGGCCGGTGCAGAGCAAACAGATGGAGTAATAGTGTTTGGAGTCTAGCTGTGGTTCATTTTTGTGTATACAGAGAGGAGTGTAAGGGTTTACACAAGAATAAAGGATGTGAAGGGTGTTATTCTTGTTATTTTTGTGTATGTATATATATATATCATTCTCACATACCTCATTCTGCTTTATGAGGTACTGATTAGTGATCACCTGAATCAAATCTTATTTAATGAGGAAAAGTTAAAAAAAAACACTGCTGTAAACAACACTCTTCTCTTGCAATGTGACCGGTTGGATGACAAAACACTGCTAGAAGTACGTCAAAGGGAATTATTGCCATTTTGTTTAAGAATGAACAAGAGATTTGTTTTATTTGGAAATTAGGAGAATTATTGTCAGCAGTTCTTAAGAATGAAGGCAAAGCTGTTCAGTTCAATTCTTGTACCTATAAAAGATAAAACCTGAGAAACTGAACATTTTTTGCAGTGGTCTCTTATTTTTTTTCCAGAGGTGTGCATACATTTGGTGGGGGATAGTGTTAATCTTGTGTAAACCTTCACACTCCTCCATGTAAGACAGGTGATTTTAGGACTGATTTTAGTGTGTGTGTGTGTGTGTGTGTGTGTAGTTCACCTTTCGTCTTCTGCTCTGCATAATTCCCTTTTTCCTGTTCTCCTTCCCCCTTCTCTCTCTGTCTCAGTCTGTCTCTCCCCTTTCTTTCCCTGTCAGTCTCTCTCCCTCTGTCTGTCTCTCTCTTTCTGTATCTTTCTCTTTGTTGATCTTCCTCTCTCTCTCTCTCCCTTCCAATCTCTGTCTCTCTCTCTCTCTCTCTCTCTCTCTCTCTCTACCCATCACCTCTTTCCCTCTCACTTGTTGTGCTGTTACTGCAGTGACGGTTTTGGGAGTCTCTTTGTGAAAGAAAATGCAGATCTCCCCGAAGAGCATTCATCTCTGTATCTTAGACACTGAAACGAATGTGCTTTGAGGTGTTTTACTTAGTTTACATGTGTACATAGGTTGAATCTGACATCATGTCTACATAATTAAAGCAAAAAGAATTAGTCCTTATGTCAGCAATTGTTGCCATGTGTACACTTTCTCATTATGTAAATTCAAGCACTTCTTCAACTGTAAGAAGTCCAGTACAAAGCATTCTAGCCCAAACCCGTAACTGCTATAACTCTTTCTGCTCCGCTGAATTCAGTTCTTTCAAGGTCGACCCCGTCTTCAAAACTGCTTTCACTTTGTGTTCAAAACACTAATGGGACTATTTTTCTGGCTGTTTCTGAGCCTCCGTTACCAGCCCAATGCGAGTGGCTTCCCGGAGAGGAGCAAGTGCCTGGAAGTGGTGCGTTTATTTCCGAAGGCCCTCTGAGAGACAGGAACGGAGGCTGGAATAGATTGCGGGGTCTGTAGGCTGCTACCTCTTTGCAGGCAGTCTAGAGAGCGCAACTCGGGGGAAAAAAAATAGCATTGGCGGCGCGTCAGGCCAGGCCGAAATGGAGAGCAAGTGTATGGAAGCGTGGGTGGGAAACCGGGGGAGCTCCAGCGAAGCAGAATGCAGCGTATGGATGTCTCAGGAGCTGGGGTGGACAGTGTTATTCATCAAGGCAGACACGGACAAATTAGCTTTTTGAGAGTTATCGCTCCTCAAACACTGCAGGGCTAAAGGTTGCGGACTTTCTGGCATCGCTATGAATTTGTCATAAAAACGGTAAAGACGATAAAGGCTCTTGTTTTGCTTTATGGCACTAGTTCCCAGTCCTGTGCATGCCCTCATTGCTTTTTTTGTACTCTGTTGGAAATACGGGGGTGGGAAAATAATAATTAATTAAATACATAATCAAATAATCAACGGATGTGATTCCACAAGGCATCATAATCAGTGTTAAAACAACAACACAAAAAGATTTTTGTTTTATTATTTTGAGTAGTTAATTACAATGATTCACATTTGTCTTATTTGCTCAAATTTGACCCCAAAGGAAAGGCATTTCAATTTTAGTAACATTATTTTCATCTTTCATTGTGTGAATGCAGGTTCTCGTGAACTAAACATGGAAATGATGTGATTTCCATAGGGTGGTTTCCATTTTAAATCAAACATCAAATTGCACAAAGACTGGCTTTTTAAAAGCATCTTGCCATCCTTAAGCAAAGTCAAATCAAACTGCGACGTGCTTAGAGATTCCCATCCCTAACAAGAATGTCAGGAGCAAAAGGTGAAATGTGTCTGGCCTCCATTACTTCCAGGGATGAAGCCGCAGTGTCAGGGAACAAGATCAGGGTGAGAAGAACCTTATAGAGACACTTCTGAGGTGATAATGAGTTTCCCAATGCTAGCTGTTTATTAGAGAGAAGTGAGGGTGGAAGCTTACGTCCCATTTTGGAGAAGACAGGGTTAATGTGCCCTTCTCTCCACATTTAGCACATTGACGTCTGAGTTTATCACTCTTGAGGAAGCCTTTCACTTGATGCAAAGCCTGACTGGTGAATCACAGCACAGAATCGAAGCCTTAGCTCTTATGCACCACGTCCTGAGGTCGTTATTCTCATAGAAAAAAATGGCCTAACGTGACATTCTTCAACATCTAAGTTCTAAATTTGAAAGCACTAATAGACATCGCTCTATACACTTCAAGGACAAGTTCAAAACAGCTTAAAATAGTGAGCCTTACATTACAGGAAAAAAAAAAACTTCTGTCTGATGGACAGAACAAAGCACTGCTCACAGTAAATGTGGTGTTTAGAAGGGAAGAGACAACTTGAAAATGTAGCATGTAGTTTGGATGGCAGCTATGCTAGGTAACAAAGTAGCTAATTCAGCTGAAGTTGTCAGCTAGTCCAGTTGAAGTTTTAGTAAATAACAGATAATATTCCTTTAAAACATACTAAAACCTCAACGATTACGGTAGCTACAAATTGGCTGTTTCTAATTGTTCCACCTTTGTGCAACACAATACCTGCAAGTAATAAGACTAAACTAAGTAATAAACTAAAATTCTCTATGAAGGAGTAGTGGGCTTCTTAGAGACCGATGTCTTGACATGGACTCACTCCTGGAGAACCAAGTCTCGAAGTAGACGTACACCCAGAGACTCAAGTCTGGTACAGAGACTCAAGTCTCTCAAATGCAGAGACTCAAGTCACAACATGGGAGCACACCCAGAGACTGGAGTTAAGTCTCGAAATGGACTTACACCCAGAGACTTGAGTCTGTAGTTTGGATGGCAGGTATTCTATGTAACAAATTAGCTAATTCATCTGAAGTTTTAATAAATTACAGATCAGATTCCTTTAAAACACACTAAAACCTCAGCTATTATGGTAGCTACAAATTGGCCATTTCAAGTGATTCCACCTTTGTACAGCACAATGCTTGCAAGTAATAAGACTAAACTAAAATTCTCTACTAAAGGTAGTGGACTCAACATGGACTCAAACTCAGAGACTTGACACGGACACACCCAGAGAGCCAGGTCTCCAAAGTTTCGACATGGACTCACACCTCAAATCCAAACTGCTGACAAATGAAAGAAACATTCCCCTAGCCACCTATCACGTTGCCCCCACACCAAACCTCTTGATCCAGCGAGACCCCTACTAAGACTCCCTTTGTGGATAATTATTGCCCGTGTGCCCCATTCATCACCACTTCCTGCATCACCGCCACCACCACCACTTCCATCCCTGGGGTGTGGTCCATTTAGCTAGATTTGTCCACAGCCATCATTGACCTTCTCAAACTGCTGTTTTATGACCTTACAGATAACTTGGGTCCCGAGTGGCCGTGAATTGGGATTGGTTGGCATGTATGTTACATTTTTACAGCGTTTACCATCTGCCATTTTTAAACAGGTGTCTTCTTTCAGAAGTAGACATTCTTCTGAAATGGGGCGGATGTTTACTTATTTTTACTCAGGAAATCTGCAGTGCATTTCATTGGACCAGGGACTGTAAATAGTGTGCAGAAAATGCCAGCAATATGATGTTAGGATTACACGAATATGACAGTCATTATGATATCAATTACGTGCTTTTCCTTCAGGTCTTTTTTTTGCTGCTGTTGTTTGTTTGAATGAACAGACTGCCTCAGCAGAAAACAAGGCCGAGATGGCGGGGGACTTTCAGCATGAGAGAGAAATGCACATCCAGCACTCTGTGCAATTACTGAGAATGGAAGAGAAACCTGCTTCTCCTGTGGGAGTTTACAGCTAGCTGTCAGTACTTTACAAGTGCTTATGCAGGCAGACACACACACACACACACACACACACTCACACAGACACACAGAGAGAGCTCAGACACTTCCGCTGAGCACAGAAATCATATCTGCTGTGTGTGTCGGTACTTATTATTCTCCCAAAGCTCGGTGGCGCGATGCCTGCTTGCTCCACGCACAGTTATGAGATTTCTACAATCAATACCGGCGCTTTGTCCCCTCATGTTGCCTTTATTAGCCATTGATTACCAGAAGCTAGCTCTGACAGCCAGCTTCTGTTCTATCTAGCTATCTAAATGGCATCAAGTGCTGTTTGGAGGAAAACATGGCCAGAATCCTCATCCAAAGAACTTCGCCTAATTAACTGCTTCTTTTTGTGCCCTGTCAACTCTTGCTGCACAGACTGTGACTCATTACTAAGAGAGAAAATGATTAAGACCAAACTCGTTCCGATCCCATGTGTAAACAGTGCAGATTGTTGATAAATGGGACGTGAGTATTAGCGTAATTATAGCACCTATTGATTTTATGATTTGATTTAAATACAAGACGGCACATCATCCGGTTTGTTAGATCAAATTTGACCACATCGTGTGGTGCAGAATTACGTATGTCCAATTATGGGTGTTCTTTGGAGTAAAAATTAACTTTAACACGTTATGATGAGCTGTGAATGAACAGTCTTGAGGGATGTCCCAAAACAGAATTAGGCTCAGCTGTTAGAGTGCTGAGTTTGGATCATGTTGGATGGTGAATCACTTTTTATCAGATGACATCACCACGATTAGGCTTTTCTGGCTACAAATTTACATAGTCAAACATTGTTCTTTGAAAAATACGTCTCTTTGTTCATACTGTTCACTGTCCATCATGCTTTTAGGTGGATGTTCATGAGGATTAATCATACACTATATGGACGAAAGTACTGGGACGCCTGACCATTACATCAGCAGGGACTTCACTGCATTCAACTCCACAGACTTTAATATGGAGTTGGTCCCCCCTTTGCAGTTATAACAGCTTCCACTCTCAGAGTGTTCAGAGTGTTTTGGTGTGAAATGGTTAATTGTAAAGAAACATACTAATTTCTTTACAGTAGCAACGATAGGGACACAATGTCTACAATTCAAATATAGCCATTTTATTTACTATCTAAATACACCACTGAATCTACACTTGTCTTCTGAAGTTTTATATATATATATATATATACACACTGATCCTGATATAATTCTGGGGGGGGGGACTATTTTGCCCCTGCACATTTTATTTTAAAACCTTCTCAGAACTTTTGTAAAACAATGTTTCAAGCATCGTTTTCAGGCAGTGTATTCATAACCATTATATGTAATACATTTCTGTCAGAGAGCTTTTAGAGGCAGTAAACACTTCAGACATCAGGTTCCTGTCACCACCACTGTGAGGAATTGAGGCACAATTGAAAATAGAACATGACATATCAAACCAGTCTGAATGACTTTGTTTACGTACAACCCTTTTCATTGTGCAGAAATTTGAATTCCCCTGTAACCAAGGTTGCATTTGTTAGGTTTAGTTAAGGTAAAGCTTTTTGACTACGCTTCATAAGACAGGACCATGATCTCAAATCTTGGCCTTAAATAAGATCAAAATCCTGTAAAACTGACCTTTGATCAGTAGTAGAGCTTCCATTAACATATGGCAGATGGTTACACCACGGACGTCTAGGCATGGCCCAAGGCCATAGCAATGAATGACATACAGCAGTAGGTCATTTACATGGAGTATGATGGCATGCCCTCTATTAAATGCTGTCTGTTGGTGATCTGGATGGGAGCTTAAGCCCAAGCCGGATGCTGATGTTTCAATTAGCAGGACTTTGGATAAGCATCAATCTGTGTAATTGTTTTATGTCCATTATTAACACTTTTACTGCTTTGAAAGGACACATATTATTAGCAGTGAGAAAATCAAAGGGCACTAATACAACTTGCCTGTTTGAGAAGCGTAGTGGAGCGCAAAGATGCATTTTACGAGTTATGCTTTGGGTTGTATCTCTCATTGACCGCAGTGTTAATGGTTTATTGTTTCATTTATGTCCGCCACACCCCCATTAGCGGCCTTCAGAAATGTGAAGTGCTTCCTTCAGCTCATTCTTGAAACTGCATGGCTTGGAATCTACACTCCCTGTCTGCTTTATTGGAAACGCTTGCTGTGTATTTCTAATCACTGAGTACCCATAGTAGTCCACTACATGTTTGCAATTACAGACTGTAATATCCCATGCACCCTCCACCCCTATCGTCATTGGCCAGGTTTTGACCACTAGGCCAGATATTATTTGGGTTGTGGACCGCTCTCAGCACAGCAGTGGCACAGACATGGTTGAGGAAAGTATAGAGAAAATGTTTTCAGAATACATTATTCGAAGTATCATTTTTGAGTCATTTTGAAAAGGCATGTTTTAGGAATATACTCATCCAGTACTCACTCTGCTGAAAACAATATATAGTCTTTAACTATTTTAAAACCCGGAGGATGGTCTGTAACAGCGCTTGTTGAATGGACTCAACAGACAGCTTCTTTACAAACACTGAATTTCCCGCTAAAGCCTGAGTAGACTGATAAATCAAAGTGTTAAGGCAGCTGTTTATCCCAGTTTTCAGTCGTGGACATTTGAAGAACTAATTTAAAGTACTGCTGTATATACTAAATTTAGTGAGGCACTGTTTTGAGGCATAGTGAGCTCAGGGGATCGTAGCTGCAGCAGTGAACTCAAGCAGATGATTAGAGGTGCCCAAAAATGTCAGAAATGATACATCCATAGAATTAACATGAATTCATTTAACAGCAAAGACGGATTCTTAACAGAAAGACGTATTCTTCATGTACTCTAAATGTAGTCCTAATACCTTATTTATTGTAATGTAATCTTACGTTAATGTAATCTTACCACTTAGTGCTGTTAGTACAGTCTTTACTTTTTGTAAAGACTGTATTCTGCCCAACTCTGCCCACCACACAGAAATATCAAGCCAAGAGCAGCTCAATGGTCAGAAAGTGAGCACTGATGAAGTGCTGGAAGATGAATTGGGCACAGATGGACTCCAGACTCTAACTTTACACAAGCAAGCTCGAGCCACAATATGTGTTTCTAATAAAGTGGCCTTCGAGCGTGTGGTGATGAAATCCAGTGTGTTACTTAGTATTCCGCAGAAGCTTGGTTCTGCAGAAAATTGGTTTGATTTGAAGGTTGAGGTCAGAGGAAAGGAGCGGAACAAGCTTGCTGGGTCAGTCCGCTTCCCAAGACATTGACATGAGCATAAAAATACCCTCACACTTTCGTGACTTCTGAAATGTCTGCTGTGCAGATTATTAGAGAGAAGAGGGATGCAGATAGAGAGGAGGGTGGAGAGAAGATGATGAGACTGTAGAGGGATGGAGCGAGCGAGAGAGTGTGTGCATGCAAGTCACAGTGTTTTTGAGGCGATGATTTAGTGCATAATGAATTCTGTGATGATGCCTCCTGCTGCCACGCCACCTGTTAGGCTGTGCAACGCTTCGTGACTTTACCCACAATGCACGGCTTACTCGTTAACCACAGCCCCCACCCTCCTGACTAGTGTGTTTTTCAATCAGCACACTGCAGCGCAGTGTCCTAAACAAACTGATTTTTTTTTTTATGGTGCTTTAACTAGCCGACCTTGGCTGCGTTGCTCACTCATAAAAACCCCTCTTGAATTTGTCCCATTGCACTGTGGGGTCAGCTTCTCCTGCGCTAGTGCGAAGACCAGCAAAATTGACCTTGAATCATCAACTTCTAGCACCACCAGCATGGAGTATCATCACCTCTATTTTTGCAGGCAAAATACAACATGAAATGGATTTCACTGCATTGTGCAAATCTAGTCATTACTGAGTTAAATGGTTCACCATCCAAATAATACCTAGTCATCAGTGGCCTTGTGGTCATTCACTGACCAAAAGTGAATGAAATGGAGCTGACAGGGTGTAACTGTACATTTGTTGAGTGGAATTCTAAGACAGGTAGACTGTCAGTGGAAGAACGTGTTTCTAATGAAGTGGACAACTGTAACTCAGCATATGTAACATGATTTAATAAATGTTACATATTTAACAGTCCTGACATTTCACATATCATCTTTGGAAAACGAACTGGAATGTGTCTCAAATCCTATGACTAATCAGTTGGAAAGGTACACCTAGTGCCCATGTCCCAAGGGGGGCGGGGCAAAACAAAAAAACACACCTGAGCACTCGGGGCAATGACAATGATTAAGCGATGTGGTTGAGATTTCTCCATCGTGAAAAATGAGTCCATTAGTGGAGCAGCTTCTGCCCTCTGTCCCAGAGAGATGGAGATGATAGCATCTCTCTCTCTCTCTCTCCTTCTCTCTCTCTCTCTCTCTGTCTGTCTCTCACCCAACTTGCACAATTGGCAGTATCATCCAGTGTGTCTCTATCAGATCCCACTCTTCCCTGAAATGCCATTTGGAGAGAGGCTTTTAGCGTGTGTATGTGTGTATATTTGTTTGACAAATGTGTGAGCCTCAACGATCAGGGTCATTCAGGGACACCCAGCAGAGTTAGCAGGATGTGAATCTGCCATGCTAAAGCTAACACCAGTCTTGTCTCTTTACTGAAGCTGAAGATGTCCAGTAGACCAAGGTTTCTGTTAGCATTAATGATGAAATATGTCATTTCCCTGTCACTGAAAATATTTCCCTCTCTTGCAAAATAGCTTTTTAACGTCATTCTGTCCACAGCGATAAGCATCAAGCTTCAAAAACGTAGCTGAGCAGAGAGGCCACGAGAGGTTAATTATTAATATCCAGCTCTGGGTGACTGTCTTGAGTGGTGATATGATGTGATTGTCCATTCTCAAAAGCGATGTGACATTTGAAGCTGCTGTCTGTGGCGCGGCAAACTGATCTTGGGTCAGTTCGTATATTGCTGTCCATGGGTTTTTGGAGCACTTGGTGATTACCTCATGATCAGCTTGGTATATCTTGATGACTATCAGATCAGAAATTTCACATTGTTTTAGAGTACAGCTGCTGCTTCTTTTTTAGACATTCTTTGAAGCTTTTCTTGAAGTTTTTATGTATTTATTTATTTATTTATTTATTTATTGGGCCCAAAATCAAGCCTAAACAAGTAAAGTTCATACTTGTACACTAAATCTGACCCTACCCAGAGCGCCAAGTTTTGGATCTGAACCCAACTGACTGAACCCAAATTTCTGAAGAGGCCTGACCGTAGCACAACAAAATTCTGTTCTGACCTGACTGTAGCCCAAGACAATCCAATTTGAGCTGTAGCCACACAAAAATTGTTTCTGAAGCAGACTGCAGCCTGACAAAATTCTGTGTGAACAAACTCTTTATGAAAAAATTGTCAGAGCCTGACCGTAGCCCAAAAATAATTCTGTGCAAGCCTCTTCGTAGCTCAACAGAATTCATTTCAAACACAACTGTAGCTCCACAAAATGTATTTGGATCCGACCTTAGCCCCAAAAAACTGCATTTGAACTTGACTGACATTTAAATTACATTTAAACCTATTAGAAAACAGAAAGCCTATTTTTGTAGATTAACTGCATCATATTAATAACTAACTAACTATATCTATATATATAACTACATAACTATATCTAACAACAGCAGTACATATCAAGTGCTTTTATTGTGCAGAATAGCAAAAACAGAACTATAAATTGTTGAACTTATCATTACTGCTTTGCTTGTAGAACACGTTTTGGCAAATCATTTACAAACACTGATTTAAAGAAGGAACAAAGTATGCTAAACTACTCGTAGACTGAGTATGAGCTGCTTCATTATCAGAGAATATGTCCTTGCATAAACAAACTGTAATTATGTTTATCACTTTGATTCAGGATTTGCTCTTACGGTCATATGAAGAGCCTTGTGAAAATGCTAATTCCAGCGAGGCCTGAGCATGTTTCTGACCATTCTGGGTTTCACGGACCCCGCTGGTTTATAGCCTCGCCTCTGACGACCATAATCGCAAGCCGTCTTGGTACATGTTTTGTTTTGAGTTGATGATACAGGTCGCTAGTGTTTCCACCACTGGACACACCAGTGGCAAACGTTTTTTTGATGTGGCAAACTTTTCAGTGTATCTTCCTTTGCTCCAAGAAGTTTTGTAGTATTGTACTGTTAATTAATGCTGACCACAGTTATTTAAATTCTGTGCAAACCTGATTGTAATCATATAGAACTGTTTTCCAGCCTGACTGTAGTCTGACGAAGTTCTGTCTGAACCTGACCACCACCAACTGGACATTTCATATGCCAACATTTCATATGCCTGATGGTTGCACCTGTTAACCTGATAATAATCATCATAAAATGATTGATAAACCAAATGAGCTTAAGTTTAAATCACACTTTAACTAAAGGAGGTGGAAACCCAAACTGAGGTCAACAAATATTTGATATTTGAATGTCGAACTCATTGAGAATAGACAATAAGTTCTAAACTACTAAAGCTACAGTAGATACGTAACAAACATATACAGAATGAAGTAATGAATGATCATGTGGATTTAGTCAAAACCTACAACCACTGATTCTCTCCTTCCTCTTTTCTAGAGCGCTGTGGCCATGTATGACGGCGCAAGGGTTCCTTCTCCTGGGGACGATGCCAATGGGGTCCCCCTGCAGCCCACCACACGCCCCAAAGCTGACGAAGAGCCCGAAGAAGATGAGGGTGTGCAGCAACCGGAGCCGGTACTGGTGAAGAAGGCTCACCGTGAGATCCTGGACCATGAGAGGAAAAGACGAGTGGAGCTGAAGTGCATGGAGCTGCAGGAGATGATGGAGGAGCAGGGGTGAGGCGGACTGTGTGTGTTTTATGTGTCTGAGCTACTGTTCAAAAGTTTGGGGCAGCTGGTGGCCTAGTGGTTAGGGTATTTGCCCTATGACCAGAAGGTTGTGGGTTCGAATCCCAGGACTGCTAGTGGCACCACTGAGGTACCCTTGAGCAAGGTACCGTCCCCACACACTGCTCCCCGGCCGCTGTGTTCCTGGCTGCCCGCTGCTTCACTTGGTGAATGGGTTAAATACAGTGAAAGCATTTCACACTGTTCACACTGTGTGCTGTGGTGTGTTCACGTATGACAAATGATCACTTTACACTTAATGATTTTCGTTCGTGTAATCAGCGAACACATTTACAGTGTGGATTAAAGTATCATACAGTTAACACCGAAAGGTATTTTCGATGATTTATTCAAGTATTTGGGGATCAGTGACAAGTTATTAAACGGTAAATAGAATATGAAGCATTCTGGATGTCAGTTTTTATCATAACTGCATTCTTAATGTTATAAACCTTTCTCAGATAGTATAGAATCCTCTTAAGCTCTGGACACATCTGAACATTTTCATACTTTCAGACATGTGACTAGTAATCGCATTAGAATATTTTATACGTCTTTAACGCAATTGTTTTTGATATTATTATAAACATTCAGCAGTGATTCCAAACTTTTGAACAATAATCTTGCTGGGTGGGTGTTGCTGCTTCTGAAATGGTGGTTCAGTTGGTGGGTTGTGAGGATATGGGATGTAAATAATAGCTGCTTTCAGTTCTTGGTTACTTGCTGGTTTGTTGTAGTGGTGTAGAATAAGGCTATCTACCCTTTAGAATAGGGATTTTATTCACCCAAAATTCATAGTATTATATGCATATATATATATATATATATATATATATATTAGGGCTGTCAGTAGATTAAAATATTTAATCGCGATTAATCGCATGT
>JBBPCZ010000089.1:10135359-10148621 GCA_037974445.1 Brycinus macrolepidotus
TGTTGGATGGGGTTGAGGTCAGGGCTCTGTGTGGACCAGTCAAGTTCTTCCACACCAAACTCATCCAACCATGTCTTCATGGAGCCTGCTTTGTGCACTGGGGCACAGTCATGCAACTCCATAATAAAGTCTAGGTATTTGAATGCAATGTCATTAAAGTCCCTGTTGGTGTAATAGTCAGGTGTCCCAATACTTTTGCCCATATGGTGTATCTTAGATCTTGACACATGCAATAATGTTATATTGATATGATACAATAATCAATGTTATTTGCTTCATCTGTGGCAATAATGTTTTGGCTCGTCGGTGTTGGAAGGTACAGTGAGTGCCAATCAGGTTTGTCTTGTTTCAGTGGGCAGGATGAGACACCAAGCAAGCTAGAATGCAATTTTCCCTTCACTGCCATCCATGAGTTTGTGTGTGTTTTCCTTCACGCATCATTGAGTTTTAACTGTTCCTACCTCCCCATATAAAGCATACTGTTCTCAGACAGAACAAAAGCGTGAGAGCAGACAAAGGGGCTGGAGTGTACAACAGAGGGAGCGAGACAAAGAAGAATTATAGGATGGGAGATGTAAATGTTACGTTTGAATGCTCCCCTCTCTCCGCAAAACAGCAGGAAGGCTGCAGCACCTTCCCATCGCTCTGTGGTGCCATGACAGCTTTATTTGAGTTCTTCCCTTCTCTGTTCTTTTCTTGCTGAGCCATTTGCAGAGAGCAATAAGGCAGAGTTTGGCACTTGGGTCTATGAGTAGCAGCCTCATAAACAGCCACAAAACAGTTTTTTGTAGGGAATACATTTTTGCAGAAGATTATGAGTGACTTCAAGTGTTGGTCAGCAACATTAGCCTTCAGCGCTGAACTAAAAAAGACAAATTTTGACACCAAACTTTTCTTGGCTGATCGACTACATCTGGAATGAGTGAAAAAGTGAGTAAATTTGATTTTTCACAGAAGGATTACTTTAATAAGCTCCACCTACCTAAGAGGTCCAATGCATAGGTGTACAATTACAGACTGTATTCTGTTGCTGCATAGTTCATTGCAGTTCTCGTGTCAAGCATGTGTCAAAATACGTTTTGGCAGAAATACTAAATCATAAATGTAAATAAAAATATGTAATACACAGTACAAAATAATCTGTGTCCACAAAGTTTCATGCATGGCGTTGTCCAGAATGTCTTGGTATGCTGAAGCATTAAGATTAAGCCCTTCACTGGAAGTAAGGGGCCTAGCCCAAACCCTGAAAAACAGGTGTGTCCCAATACTTTTGTCCATATAGTGTATATGGTAGGTGTTTCTGATAAAGTGTCTGATGAGTATGAGTATTCCATGTTGTATTTCTGTTATTTTCTGCATAGATTATGAACGTTTACAATATGTTAGAGTTTTGAAAATAGCTATACATATTGTAATGACATACATGGTAGATGTTTCTAATAAACTGGCCTGTGAATGTAGACATATTATAGATTGAACTGAAGTGTCTGATTTCAATACGGTAAAGTGAGATTTTGTTCAATCTCAAACTCTCCCTCTCTCTCTCTCTGTCTCTCTCTCTCTCTCTCTCTCTCTCTCTGTCCCTCTCTCTCTGCCTCCATCTCTGTCTCTCAGGTCCACATCTGGCTCCCGGAGGAAAAGGAGACACAGGTACATACAATTCTAACTCCTACTCCATCTCCCAAAGCAGTCTATTCACTAGCTATTCTGATAAAACCCTGTTTAACGTTCATTCTAATAGTTATGTCAAGTTCTATCTTTTTATTGTTAGTGTTTCTCCTTATTTGCCAGAAAAAAACTATTTGTGTTTCCGTGCCTAGGTCGGGGTCTCCGAAAAACAAACGCAAAGACAAGACCAAACTGAGAAAGAAGTGAGTTTGGATGCTTTGGCCGTGTTTGGCCTTAATCAAATGCTGAATGCAATCAATTTGCTTCTGAGCTTTGTTGGTGCCTTGTAAGACAGATGGCTTGTTTGTGCTGTTGTTCTATTTCCTTTTTGAAAAGAAATTGTGTAATATAAGTGGATACAGATGACATCTGGAGGAATGATTTACAGTGATGTGGTTTTAGAAATAGCATTGCCGGTTTTGGTCATTTGTTTGTGCGTTTATGTGTTTGTGCATGCGTGTGTGCTTGTGTGTGGGTAAATGTGTTTGTGTGTGTGCTTGTGTGTTTGTGCCTGTGTGTATATGTGTGTCTCCTCCAGATCTCCAGTAGAGAGTGCCAGCAGGAGACCTCAGCACCGAGGAAGCTGCTGCAGCTCTCGCAGTGCCTCCGTCTCCTCCATCGCCAGCCTCTCCAAATCCCCCAGCAGGTAAACACACACGCACACACACACACACACACACACACACACGCATACACACATGCAGCTGGTGGCTTAGTGGTTAGGGGGTTGCCGCTGTGATCAGAAGGCCGTGGGTTTGAATCCCAGGACTGCTAGTGACACCACTGAGGTACCCTTAAGCAAGATACCGTCCCCACACACTGCTCCCTGGGCGCTGTGTTCCTTCACTTGGGTGAATGGGTTAAATGCAGAGAAAGAATTTTGTCCTGTTCACACTGTGATGTGTTCACGTATGGCAAAATGGGCTCTTTACACTTTTTACTTTACATGCATACATATACACCCACACCTGAACAATGGAACAATAACCACCTGAATTGTCAAAAAGCAAGCATTTGCTATTGTTTCTCCACTTTTTATAAGAAATTTGACTTTTTTAGATGGTTTTCCATAATTTAGTCATGGCCAGTTCCAACCACTTTCTAGGTCTCTGCGTATCACATGATGCAACCAAGATGGGAGGGTAAAGTCTAGCATGTACTTCCTTCACCGTATCTTTTCAAACTATTTTCATGTGACGATGGAGGGAGAGGTGTTAAGTTTTTTTTTAGCACCAAAACAACAGAGTTCTTACTTCAGCTTAGAATAGGTTTGTGAAACAATATTGTGTGGATTGCATGCATCTTACTGCAGCCTGGTCGCAGCATATTTTGCTTCATGTCTTTTCACAGATATACATTTGACCAGGGCTCTCAAGTTTTGAAGACAGGCAAGAGTGAGATTTTGGGATGTCTGTGGCCGATGCGGTCTGTGGAGCGGGGGTTGGGGGATGGGGTGCTTGTGAGCGGATAGGGATGACGGGGAGTGGACGGGGCGGGGCGGGGGGGGACGACCGTACAGGGATGCCATGTGTAAGGCATAATTAAACGATCGCAATGGGCCCGACGCAATGGGCAGATAGATAAAATAGATTTTCAGCGTGAGAAATCGGAGGTATGGCGTGAGAGTATGAGAAGATGCGTCAATATTTAGTTTGATATAATTTGTTATATTGTGACAATTTTTGGTGGCAGCGGGACAACAGTAGCTTTCTCCTAGCAACCTTAGCATGCCCACCATTGTTGTTCAGTGTTTTCTGATGGTAGACCTGATGGATTAACATTAGCCAATTGTGACTGAGGCCTTTAGTTGTGTAGAAGGACCTTTTGGACTATTACACGCTTTGAGTGATCTTTGTAAGTTGATCACTATTGGTTTTGAATTTTCTCCATTTGTATACAGTCTGTCTGACTGTGGATTGGTGGAGTCCAAGCTCTTTAGAGATAGTTTTGTAACCTTTTCCAGCCTGATGAGTATCAGCAACTCTTTTTCTGGGGTGCACAGAAATCTCCTTTTGTTTGTGCCATGACACACTTCCACAAACAAGTTCTGTGAGTATCAGACTTGACAGATCTCTGTTCTCTTCATTTCGCCACCCACACTGTAATCACTGCTTATACACTATATGGACAAAAGTATTGGGACTCACCTGTTTTTTGGGGTTTGATGTAGATCTTAATGCTTCACCAAACAAAGACATTTTGGACAACGCCGTGCTACCAACTTTGTGGATAACTGCAAAAGGGGGACCAACTCCATATTAAAATCTATGAATTTGAATGCAATGTCAAGCAATGTTAGTGTAATGGTCAGGCGTCCCAGTACTTTTGTCCACATAGTATAGCTATAAGGTAGTGGAGTTCATAAATTGGCCACTGATTGGAATTATAAGGTGGCCATTGCTAATAAAGTGAATACTGAATGTATGTAGATAGGCCACTCTTTCACTTTTATCTGTGATTTCTTTTGCGTGGATGTTTTAATGACTGGATGCCAAACCATCGACAGGTTGAATGCGAAGCACAGGACAGACGGACACAAGCCCAGCAGGAGGTCCAGTCACAGTCCATCTCCTTCCCTCAACCCTGAACATGCCACCTACCAGCAGAACGGCCACCACAGCAACCGTGTGCGGAATGGCAAAGACTCTGGAGCCAACCTCGAGGGAGAGAAAGTGAACGATGTATGTAGGCTCATCTATTTCGCCTCTTCACCCTCCTCCCTACACTGTTCACTCGAGTCTTCCCACTCAAATGATTTCTCTCTCTCTCTCTCTCTCTCTCTCTCTCTCTTTCTTTCTCTCTTACACTCCCATACTGACTTGATTGTTCTTCCTCAGTCACATATGTGTGAGCTGATTCTTGTTTATTTATTTGTTTATTCATTTATTTACTCATTTATGTCCCTTGCTTACACCTCTTTGGCTCAGTCCTGTGACAATTTTCCATTCTCAGCTGGATTTCATGTTTGTTGGGGTAAGGTTTTTTCCTGAACAGCCGATAATCCTTCTCTTCCTCTTGATAACAAACCTCAGTTTGTTTCCATGCACTCTTTATTATTCAGGCCTCATAGCCTGCAAAGAGAAAGATAGGCTTGCGTAATAGGAAATGTAACCAGGGTTCAGTTTCAAAGGCACGAGTGTTGTCTAACATCTTGCATTTCAGCCGACAAAGAAAGGAAGCGTATCGCAATGGACTCATCTACCTCTAGGTTTACAGAGGAATACAAATCCACTCACTTTTTGCAACTGTATGTGAAACAACAGCTAAAGATTCTTCCTTTTAAGTTTTGAATGTAAATGGACATATTGGGTAGTAAGTTGTGTTGTATCTAGTATTACCCAGACAATATGGGCAGACATGGGTAATAAGACAATAAAAATAATGAATGACATTAAACATATTTACATATTGATATGAAAAAAGCACTATTTAAAAAATATGATTGTGCCATCCAGTTTCTCAATCTGGTATTGAACAATTATAGCTTCTGTGCAACTGTGTGTCTTTTCCTGCTAGATGTAGAGAGAGAAGTCTAGCCATTCATTCAATACAGCACAAACCAGAAGAAAAGTTAGAAGAGTTAACTAGGTAACTTTTACTAGCTATATACTATTATGTGTACTAGTTATATGCTGTTTGCTAACTATCTGTTTAGAAGCGAGTAAGAAGGCCTAAGGAAATATCTCAGAACAAGAGGAGATTCTTATTCTACACAATGCGGAATTGGCTTAGTTCTTCTAAAACAGAAGTATGTAACATTTAATTACATTTTTCATTTAATAACAATTTTTATATTCATATTATATAATACTATTGCCTGTATAATATAATATATAAACATAGCATTATATTCATAATCTTATAATAAAACACTACTACTACTCAGGCTATTACTCATTAATTAGCAGTGATATGGTATGTAAAAAATATTATGATATCACTTTTTAAGCCTAAGAATCAGTCACTGTTTTGTCAATACCAAGCCTCTCTCAACTAAGGTGCCATCGTGGAATAACTCATTCAAGTCACCTAAAGGCAGGCATGATGGAGTAATTGAGGGATTTGCCGCATCGCTGTGCCAAACCATTGACTTCTCTCAAAATTACCTTGACAGAATCCACCGGCCGTAAAGTACGCCTGCTGGTGGATAGCCGCCACCTAGTGCAGTGACATAAATCACGGCAGATTAAATCTGGTAGATTAAAATTTCAGTCACAGTCAAGTAGCTCGGAGATGACAGAGCGCTGCCTTCAGAAGAAAAGAGTTTAAAAGCTGTCAGGGCACAGCCATCTTTTTCTCCAGTCTGTTGCCTCCGCTGGTGCCCGGGCTGTAATTCCCAAACTTCATATGGATTAACTTTTATGATGAAAACTTTGGTTTTCTTCATAAAAGCCAACTTTCTTGCACAGCACAGCTAGAAATACCTCAAGTTGAAATGTAAAAAGTGCTGCAAAGAAAAGACTGTTTACCCTCCTGTTTGAAAGTGAGCATGGAACTTGAGGGAGTGAGAGATACTGAGCAATTTACATTCACCATCCACTTTTTTACAAACTTGCCTTGTACTTCCACTCACGGACCACCTACCATATAGCTCCTCTGTATGTATAGGTGTAAAATTAGAGACTGTAGTCCATCTGTTGTCTGTTGTTTGTCAGGCAGTTTTGATGGGCCAGGTGTAATCTTATAACAATAGTACATGGGAAAAGACAACTATAAAAATCCAAAAGGCTCTGCTCAGAAAATTTTCCATGCACTTTTAGCATCTGGAGTGTAAAAGACAAGACAAGGAAAACAACATACTGCGAGCTAGTCAAAGAGTATCCAAATTTATTATCGCCATAACCTGACCTGCTGGACTACCACTTGCCTTATTCATTATGTGTCAGTTTCTGACCACTAGATTGCAGTTGAACAGATATTATTTGGATTAGGGGCCATTTTCAGCTCTGCAGTGACGCTGAGGTTGAGTGGCATTGCTGGATTTTTATGCACACCAGTGTCACTGCCACGTTGAGAATGACTCACCACCAAAATATTCCAGCCAAGAGAAATTCTGTGCCTGACTGCTGATGAAAGACAACTGGATGTTTAATTCAAACTGTGCATCAACAGATGGGCTGCAGTCTATGACAGTACACCAGTGAGGTGGAGCTACAAGGTGGGGATTTTTAATGCCTTAAGTTGTTGGTGAGTGTATCCTATTTACGTTGTCAACAAATGTGTTTAATGGGCTCTCTGCTAATGTTTCCGATTTTTCTGTTAAATAAATGGTTAAGCTAAAGTCATTCCAAGGAGTTTGAAGCGAAATGCTTCCTCCTTGGGAAATTTACAGATGCAGAATTGTTCACGGTGGTGATGATAGGAACCAACCTTCAAAAGCTCCCTCACAGAAAGTCATTAAATGAAATGTTAGTATACATTGCCGGATGTTTTGAGTAAATTTGGGTCTAAATTGCATTTTTTAAAATCCATTCATGGCAAAAGAAACTTGACATATAAGGACTGCTGGTTCCTATAACCCCCACTATATAAATATATGCACAAGAGATGGCTTTTCGCTTGAACAAGGCAAGAATGAACAGTGAACAGTGATGTACACGTCATGATTTGGGAGGTGTTTCCAGTTTTACATGAATCCCTTGCTAATTTTAAACTTCTGGTCAGGTTTCCTCCGAGTGGTTTGCATGCATTCTTTTGAGGAGATCTCATATGCTCTTTCTCTATCTTTTCACTTGCTTGCTTCATCCCTCTCTCCTTTAATTTCTGCCTCTATATCTTCCCACAAATAAATGCCCAAACTTTTCTGTCTTGTTTGTGTAAAAAGCACTCATATGCTTGGGAACTGGACCAAGTAGGTTAAACTGGGTATGTGTATTAGTTTTTCTTGTACAGTTTGAACGCTCATGTTCTGCCAAGTAACACTGTAGACCCCTCCCCCTTTTCCTCTAAATTCGATCAATACTTGACGGCTGTCTCTCAAATGTTCAGAAAGCCCTTTTTTTTAACTTGCTTCTTTGTGGACTACCATTTCTGACCTGCATGTTACCTTCCGGGTGGCAGCTTCACCTCTGTCAGACTGTCCCCCGATGCTGACTTCTCACTTCAGATGAAAAAGGACGCAGTCAAAAGAGGTGTTACGAGTTTGTTTTTTTTTGGGGTTTTTTTGCGTTTAGCCTTCCTCCCCCATGCACTTTCAGCCAGTCAGCTCTGTGGGGTCCAGTTGATTGACTGGGAGTGATGGAACTGCAAAGTGCAGGCTGCCAGACATTTAAGAAACCTCTCAGGACTATAGACCAGACTTATAGTTTGGCCCTCTTTACCCCTCCTTAAGACTGACTTAGCTCCATGGCGCCTGATTTTATATTTCAGTATCTCTGGAAATGAAATTAAGAGTTTTTTTCTGCTCTAAATCTCGAGCGCTGTCATGTCTGTCTAGGAAACGGGAAAACAGCTAAATAGGACAATAAGCAACATGCAGCGGAGGCGTTATACTAATGGGACCCAGGCCATTTAGAATTAGACCTTGTTAAATACGTTTTCTCCTGTCTTAATAGTATTTTTTTTATAATGAAACTGATCCTTCTTCCCTTCGCTGCCTACTTTTGACAATTGCTGAGAGCAAAGAGAGCTCTACGTAGTTCTGCTAATGCAGAATACATGTGCAAAATTCTACACAATGTGACTGGGGTCCCTTTGAAACGTGCCGACTATAGTTCTCCATCCTAGCAGTGACTGCCCTCCACTCGACCCCCTCCAACCTCCCCCTCCCCACCTCCTTTTATCCATCTGTGGTGTGTGTGCTCCTCTTCTTTGTTGTCCTGACATGCTTTCTGTCCCCCCATCGGCCGTAGTCTGCATGTTCATTCTCTTCCACGTTTCCTTCCGGCAGGTTGTATCCGTGCAACGGGTTTCACCTTGTCTCTCATCCGACTGCAATCTAGACACCCCCCCCGCCCCCCAAACCCTCTTTAACCTTTAATACTACGTGGCTGCACATATGTCCAAGCGAAAAAGACAGCAATCCATGTAGATTTTAGTTTGGTTTCTTGGTTTCCGTTCTGTTCCGTTCTCGTTCATTTGTCCTCACTTTGTTCCGTATGTTGGCCGTTTTCGTTTATTTTTTCTTCTTCCTCTTCTTCTTCTTCTTCTTTTTTCTTTCCTTTTGGTTCCGATTGATTTGTTGGTTTCTTTGGTCTCCTTCTAAGTTTTGTGGTCCAGATTACTTAGCTGGGATACTAAAAAGAATTCATTGTCTTTTTCCCATTTCGCTGCGGAGAACTTTCCTTTCTCCTACCCCCCCTCCTTTTTTTCTTCCTTTTTTTGTTTTTGTTAATATTGCATACGTGTCTCTGATTGAAATGGAAGGTAGGTAACGCTCTGCCTACGCACGTGGTCTCTATGCAGATGAGAATGTGACAAGCACCCTAGCTTGACTTCTATGTTTTCTCTCTTTCTCTCTCTCTCTTTCTCTCTCTCAGTCTTACTCTCGCTCTCTCTCTTTTCTCATTTATCTATGATAAAAAAAAAAAAGTTGGCGAATTACTTTTCATTGTTTTCCTTTCTCCTCTCTTAGCAATATGTTCTCTATGATTTCTATTCAGTATTTCAACTTTGATTTATTTATTTTTTCCGTTTTTCCAACCTTAAAATCTACCTTTGCTCTCATGCTGAAGTCTTCAGTACACTGCCCTCCCCTCAAGTCCATCTCTTGTCTCCGTTCTTCTTCTGTTTGGGTAGAATGCATCCATGTTTGTGCCGCATCCCTTTTTTTGTCTCTTGGTGAAATGGTCCATTTGTCTTATAATATATATTTTTTTTTATCATTTAGCTTATATTTTTTTTTAAACTACAAAATTAAACTGATTTATTTGTTTATTTTGGCTTTCAAAGTCTGAAGCTGAGCCTACAGTCGTGCGTGCCCTAAGTACTAAAGGATGAATTTTGATTGTTGTCGTTTTAAAAGCTTTAGGGCTGATTCTCGTTAAAAGCTAGAGGACTGAGGGACAGCACATGTCTTTGTTAACATATAA
The DNA here is from genome assembly GCA_037974445.1 of Brycinus macrolepidotus. Classification (NCBI taxonomy): domain Eukaryota; kingdom Metazoa; phylum Chordata; class Actinopteri; order Characiformes; family Alestidae; genus Brycinus; species Brycinus macrolepidotus. The sequence goes on from JBBPCZ010000089.1 coordinate 10,145,058, forward strand.
CATCTACACGTCAGACCCTAATTCTGCCTCAGTGCTGGTTGAGAGGGTACTTTGGATGTTCTCTTGGGTAACTTGCTTTGCTGGTGAAAGAATGATACATGAAATCAATGTTTTAAAGAAGTGAAACCTTTAGTAGTCCTGTGAGGTCCATCATTGCAAAAGCCTCCTCTAATACTATTAATAATAAATGTCGAGAACGGGATGCCATAGAAGAACCACTTTTGATTCCTTGAAGAGCCTTTCAGTGGGTTGTTCTTTAGAGAACTAATTTTGTAAGAGAGGTATGTGAACGTGAAGAACATTTTAGTGAAAAAAACATGCTTTTAATGCGAAAGCATAACATACTTTTCATGCATAAACTGAAAGGTGGTATCAGGAGGGTCTCTAAGCTAGCCGAGTGGCTTCCCTCAGTGATAGGTGGGGGTGGTTGGTTGTACTGTTACCCTGGCCTGTTGGTGTACAGCGATGAAATCAAAAGAAGAATCTTAGAGGAAAAAATAATGAAATGATAAACTATGATTAACATGACTAGGGGCACGAACTAACAAGGTTAAAAGGTCTGATTTGATTTTAGGTTGTTTTGAAATGCCTGAAATATTCTTCTTTTAAGACAAATGTAAATTATGCCTGTATAAAAATTTACATGTATATGTGATTTCAGGTTGACTACAATATCTTAAATGAGCTCATCTTTTTTTTGTAGCACACTCTTTTAAAAAAGGGTCCACAAAGGACTCTTTGCGTGATGTAATGAGTTGTAATTTAGGTTTTTTTTTTTTTTTTTTTTTTTTAATATTCAGTGTGCCCCAATCCACAATATTGTCTGGGGTGCTTACCCAAACCCACCCATTTTTAGGTGCCTTAAGAACCATTTTTGTTAATAAGGTGTGTTAAAGAGGGTGAAGAACATTTGATAGGTATAAAGAACTTTACATCATTTGGATGTTCTTTAAACTCACACTCACATATCTCATTTATAAAAATAGTTATTTTAAGAACCATCCTTTGAAAGGTTTCTTATGAGAGCCGCAAGGTCCCTTTATTTTCAATAGAGCAGTTTGTGCTAAAAAAAAACAAATGAGATATGAAAACAGTGGAAAAAGGAAGGGATGCAGAACTGGCCAGTGCAGTGATGGACCTCAGGTTAACAGATGTTTGAGAGCAGAAGGCAGTAACGGTTATGAGCATTAGGTTGAAAAGGTCGTCCGAATAATATAACCATGCAGGAAAGGTCAGCTTGCATCGGTTTAAAAATCCACAACATGAGAGGGGCCAGTGCGTCATATCTGCTTTGAAGAAATGTGGTCAGGAATTTCTTTATTGAAAACTCTTGCATGCTCGCTTTGCTTTGCAGACCGTTAAACCTAATCTAGCTCTTTCTTGCAACCGAAGTTCTAATGAAAACCAGAACATCTGCCTGTACAAAAGGACCAGAATCACTTGCTACCTTGAAAGCGAGCGGTTCTGAGAAGCAGCTCTCAAAAAGCTATGAGTGTCCCAGCCCACACGGTTATTTTCCTTATGCCTAAATGATTCGTTTTGTTGTTTAATTTCAGTCTTCCTTTATTTAATTTGGTGTGTCTCTTTGATTTGATTTTCATGCATTGTCTCATGCTCACTACCAGGGAAGGGTGTTGTGTCTTTTTCTCTTGCATTTTGTGAATCTAATGATGCACTTATGTTGCCCCACTTTTCCCTTCTCTTCATACCTTACCTACTAAAGGAGGGAATACCACTTTATTGGTAAGTGGATGTTAACCAAAAGGGAGTTAAAACAGAGTAACCATTTAAAAAAAAAAAAAAAAAAAAAAAAAAAAAAAAAAAAAAAGAAAAGGGGCCGCTTTTCCCCTCCCCGCAATTGTCTGCAGGAAAAGCAATCCACAAGCAGAAAATTTACTATTGAGTAGAAGACCAGTTGTTTTTCTAATTCGATTGAATCTATAATTGTGAATCTTTCTTTTGTTCCTTCCATTTCTGTGATGTTCCGTCAAGTTGTCTGACTTTTTTTTTTCCTAGTTTTTTTTTTTCCACTTTTATTGTTTGTAGTCATTTCTTTAAAAAAAAAAAAAAAACAACTGATGAAGTCCTCCTTTTCTGCTGAGCTCTTCAGTATCTGTCGCTCTCTCTCTCTCTCTCTTTTCACTCTCTATTCTCCTAATCTTAATTTGTTTCACAGTTTTACATCTTTTTTTCCCTTTCTTCCTCTTCTTTTCTTTCGGGATTATATATTTTCAGCTCATTATGGTTTTGCATGCCGAGTATTGCATGCGCTGCACCATAGAGGACTGTCTATAAGCCATATTGAGAAAAAACTCCTAGCTCTTTTCTTTTAGATATTTACCTTTTTTTGGCAAGTACACCATTAGCGCTCACTCTCTCAGGTGAAAACAATTCTAATTTTAGTATATTTTTGTCATTTTTTTATTTCTTCTTCTTCTTCTTCTCCTCCTTCTTCTTTTTTTTTCTTTGTTTTGGTTATCATTCACCTACAGAAGCTACGGTCACTGGCTTCATCTTCCCCAAATGAGGCACAGAGGCAGATATCCCCTAACACAAAGGAGGCAAAGAGCCATGGCGCCTCCTGTAGGAACCCCGGGGGACTGCCTGTCGGAGAGGCGGGGAAGGGAGACGAGAGGCAACAGCGGGGGGCCAAGCACCCCTCCGAGTCAACAGGCAGACGAGGTGGCCGGCAGCGGGCTCAGGAGAAGAGCGGCCACTCTCCCACCCACAGCAGTGACTCCCAGTCTGAAATCCAGCCCAAAGTCAAAAGCACACATCAGAAAAAGTGAGACCTAGTCAGAGGACCTTTATCCTTTGAGCAATAGCTATGTGTGTGTGTGCATGTGTTTGTGTGTGTGCGACGTGTGGTGGTTAGGAAGTTGCTCCTGTAATGGGGAGGTTGTGGGGATACCAGTGACACCACTGAGGTACCCCCTGCTTCACTTGGTGAATGGGTTAAATACAGAGAAAGAATTTCACACTGTTCGCACTGTGTGCTGTGGTGTGTTCACGTATGACAAATGGACACTTTACACTAATACGGAATTTGCATGTTTTCCCTGTATCTGCGTGAGTTTCCGCAGGGAGATCCGCTTTACTCCCACAGTCAAAAGACGCATACCTCAGGTGAACTAGAGATGCTAAAATACCCCTGGGTGTGTGTGAATGTGTTTGTCTGTGTGTCTGCCCTGTGGCGGACTTGTCCAGGTTGTTTTTCCTCCTTTCACCCTATGAGCACTGGGATAGACTCAAAAATAGAAGTATAATATGCGGTGAAATGCTTATGTACCCGTCAGGCAGTTCACATTAATTACTATAGTGCAATCAACATAACAAATTATAAACGAACATAAATAGCCCCCAGCACCGCCCAGAACCAGCCACAACCCTTCTAGGATAAACAGCTTAGAAAATGAATGATAAGCGATGATAATTAATAAATAAATACATTTACATATATATATATATATATATATAGCTCCGGAAGAAAATAAGAGACCACTGCAATTTATTTTTAAATCAGCATCTCTATGAGTATGAGAACCATTCCATGCCAGTGTCTGT
>JBBPCZ010000089.1:10159730-10175579 GCA_037974445.1 Brycinus macrolepidotus
GTGAGACTATACACAAATTTTCAGGTTTTGATATGATTTTGATGTGATTAATTATTTACTACACAGATTCGTTTGGATCAGACACATAAAAGTTTATAAGCACTTCACCAAACAGTCCATTCTTTTAAGCATAAGCTTCACATCCATCCTGCCCACTTTCTTCTGGATCATCCAGATATGCACATGCTAAATATGCACAATACTGGTGCAGAACAACACAACTGGTAATCCCACCAAACTGTACTTCGACTGCTGAATAAACTCCTAATTCCAAACATCCAGTGACAAGGGCGGAAGGGCTGTATGTAGGACAAAATGTATTGGGACTCGAACATTAGTGTTCAGTATACGTGTTGGGACATCAATAGTCCATGATGCATTTTGATCTGTATGTTTTTGGTGTACATCTGTTTCCTTGGAGACAGCTAGAGGCCTCTGGACAGGTCTGGATGGGTAACCATGGACAGCATATGAGCTGGTGTGAAGCATCTGTGGAGGAGGAGTGGTGTTTCTATTCTTAACCCTCTGATCAGATGGAGTAGTCCTCAGCACACATGCAGAAAAGTGCAGCTAGGCTACAGCCTGGGGCTGACTGGATGCAGCAGGCGTACGCTCCTTTTTTAGAGGCTAAATCCATTAGCTGTGCGTTTTTCTCTCCATGGGGACGTCAAAGGGAATGGCAGCATCTGTGTGCTTGTCCATATGTACATTCTTGGATGTGTTGATGTGTGTGAGTGTAAATGCATGTATTTAGGTCTTTGTGGGGACCAGGTAACCCTAGAATAAAGGAAAACATTTTGATGGAGATGTTGTAGGGACGCAAGATTAGTTAATACCAAAAATTAAATGCTGCTTTTTTTTTTTGAAAGTGACAGAGTAAACAAGATTTGTTGCATTTGGCGGCTGCTTCAGTAATCTAGAGGTTGGTGGAAATACCCCATGAAGACAGGAATGCAAATATGTGTGTGTGAGCATTTTGACTCACTCAGCTACAATCCAAGCCCTAATGCACTCTGCTTATTCTCTCCCTCCCTCCCTCCCTCTCTCCCTCTCTCTCTCTCTCTCTCTTTCTCTTTATCTCTCTCACTATCTCTCTTGCTCAAGCTGCAGGAGCCTACTATTTATAGTAAGGTCTACCATGTCCTGCATTTCCGGCATGTTCCATGTAGTGGAAATCTGATGATCACTGTGTGTGTGTGTGTGTGTGTGTGTGTGTTCAGTTATACTCAAGTGAATAATATTATTAATTAAGATGAGTATCATTTTCTTTTACATCACATGGCCAGATGAGGGTGTGCTGTTTACCTGGGGAAGAGATGCACTATGGGAAGAGGATAAACTAGTAGAGGCAGTGTGATACTCTGAGCAATGTTCTGCTGGGAAACCCTGGATACAGGCATTCATGTGAATGTCAGTTTGGTATGTGCCAACTACCATAACATTGCTGCAGACCAGGAATACCCCTTCTTTGTCATGGTATTCCGTGATGGTAGTGGCCTTTTTCAACACTGCACACACTGTGAATAGTTTGAGGAACATGACAATTCAAGGTATTGTCCTATAAAATCTCCTGATCACAATCCTATATAACAAATGTGGGATGTGCTATAATGGCAAGTCCAAACCATGGCTGATCCTGTTGTAATGGCCCTGCTTGGGGCTAGGTCACTGGCTAGACCAATTTGGGCCAGCAGAGGGAGACACAGAGCCAATCCTCTGTGATTAGGAGGCAATCAGTTACTCCTGTGTCACCCTCAACTTAAAGGAAGCTCAGTTTGTTCCCTAATCAGGCTTAGGTTCTCTTTTCAAGAGAAAGTGCTGAGATCTCCCTGGCCACTGCTCGGCCATTCATTACCCTCCTCACAAGGGTTCCCCTTCATATCGTTGATTTCCTGTATTTCCTTTTTTCCTTATTTTCCTGCCTTTCCTTTGTTGGGAAGCCATTTTCATTTCAGCTATTTCAACATTCCCCTGACAACCTGTGTTTCTCCTCCATCTGCCCTGAGTCACCTCCACCAGTGGCATAGTGAATTTACACTGCACCTGACATCGATGGTTCATAACCTACTTAGGATTCAACTTGAGTTTATTTTTAAATCTCTTGAAACCTCAAGTAGTTTTGCATTTTTTCCGTCTTTTCCCCCCACTTTGAGCTGGTGGCTCATTGGTTTATAAAGATGGACTCAGCGGAAGTACTGGAGCTGGAGTAGGTAAAGATTGCTCACCTGAACCAGGTAGCTGTTGTCAAGAGACCTAAAGAAGCCCTGCAGCAGATCATTTCTCCGCTGCAAGGACTCACAGCAGTGCTACAGGCCGCACAGGCTTCAGATCCGGCTGGTCCTCCTGAGGCTGGCGAAACTGCAGCTACTTTCACGGGCCCTGAACTCCTCTGTCAGATGGAGCCACACCACAATGTTGTCGGGGCTTTTATGCTGCAATGCTCCCTTGCCTTTAAGCAGCAGCCTTCTCACTTGCCTTACGTCTCACTTACCCTTCACAGATTTCTTTACGTCATGTTTGATCACCCTGCCTGTGGAGTTGAGATGAGTTTCTCCTACGCATACAGCAGGGAAAGAAATTGGTGGCCCGATTATGCAACTGAATTCCACTGCAGATCTGGGAGCATATAGAACCGATCACTCCGTTTGTTATGAAGGCTCCTGAATTGCAGCTGATTCTGGGGTTTCCGTGGCTGCGGTGCCATAACCCATGTATTAATCTGGTAGATCTGGTAGACTGGAGGCCCCAGTGTTAGGGTACCTGTTTGGAGGAATGTCAGCACTGTGGCTGCTCCCATGACTGCCCTCACCAAAAAGACCACAGGGCGGCTCTGTTGGATGGCTGATGTTGAGTGTTTGGTAAATGTAGGCATCACCTATTAGTTACCCTGAGTTTCTCTTTGTAGCAGAGATGGTTGGTGGTGTGGATTGTGGCCTCTTTGCAGTGGTGACTGGAGACTGCCATTCAGAGTGCACTCCAGCGAGAGCCTTACATGGGAAGGGGTCTCAGGCAAGCTCTATATTCCCAACCATTAACAAGGCTGGCAACAGCTGGCAAGGTCTCCACTCAGAACAAAGGACCAGGCTTACCTCTCTGTCTAACAATTTTCTCATGTCTGTGGTCCCACATTTCCTTGGACTTCATCACAAGGCTGTGGATGTCACTATGTGGTCACTAGATGATATTCTTACTGCTCTCCAACAGTTTTCCAACAACTCTTGAAGAACCATCTGTATTATCAAACTGGAGAACTCTTTCACATTCCGGTGGTCAGTTTCCTTGGCTTCTTTGTTTCCAAGCATCAATCCCCTCATGTCCATGGTCCCAGATCTTCTTGGATCTCACAGGGCCACCCATGTCGCTGGGTGGTCACCGGATGAAATTCTCATCTCCAGCTGCACAGTGGACAAACACGTGGTCCACAACAGAGGGGTTCTCCAGCTTGAAGAACTAGGTAGACCACTCCACTGCACTTGTTCACTTGTCTATGCTTGCCCTAACAGGTCTTCCCCCAATAGCATTTGTTTTTCCTGCATCCAGTCTCAGTCACCCCCATCATTGGTGTAGTGAATTTATGTCAGACCTCTGTGACCAAGGTTGGTGGTTATTATCTCATTTGTTTTCCAACTAGTTTATTTTTAACCTTACAAAACCTTTAGTGGTTCTGCATTTGAGCCCATCTTTTCCTCCACTCTCAATTCATGGCTCAAATGGTTAATAGTGGTCTCCCATTCGCGTGCATCATGCTAGCTAAGCTATTTCTTTGTTTCTGGGCAATAAAAGAGTACAGGTCATATTGCTCCCTATACTTCCTAGTGGTTAGGGTGTTGCCCCCCTGATCGGAAAGTCGCAGGTTTGAATCCCAGGACTGCCACCCTTGAGCAAGGTACCACCCCCACACACTGCTTCCCGGGGTCTGCATCACTGGCTGCCCACTGCTTCACTTGGTGAATGGGTTAAATTCAGAGGACAATTCCGTGCTGTTCACACTGTGTGCCGTGCTGTGGTGTGTTCACGGACACTTCATGGACAAATGGACACTTTACACTTGAAATGAACGAATCCTTAAGATCCAGCACATTACATACTGAGCTGTTGACACTAGATTTTCTTTGCTCATCTGAAGCCAATCATCTGCATTCCTCCATAATTATCCATATTAGGATTTGAAACTGGTCCTAGATCAGTGAGAAAAAAGCAAATTCTTACCATAGCAGAAGCTGTAGAGCACAGTGTATCCCCAACTGCTTAAGACTTTTTCTCTTTCCACTAAGCACATCAAATCCATGAGTCACCATTTGCTTTTCTCCCCTCCCCTCTTGAGTTAAATTATTCATCAGTCCAGGCCTCCTTTCACGCATCCTTCCATCCAGGCATCCACCTATTCACCCATCCATCCATCTTGCCATTCATTCTGCCATTCTGTCCTTCACCAGCTGGCCGGTGCTGAGCTAAAGAACAGCATCATCTTTGCACCATGTGTAGCTGTCAGCCAAGGTTCAGATGGGAAGGCGCACACACACTTTCTCTCACTGCTGTCAAGCATAAAATGGAGCAGCTCTCAGAAGGCTCACATTAGTGTCATCTTAGGAAGGAGTTCCACTGGATGGAGAGAGGAAGCCTTCAGATAGAGTTCAAAAGGTGGTAAATTTTGCTTTTGTTCAACACTGATAATTAGTTTGTTTTTGAATCCATCAAGCATAGTTTGTCCACCCCATCACACAAATTAGATAGAATTTTTTTTTTCAGTATTCATGGAAAAGTCATGTAATTTACTATTGAAAAGCTGACATTAAAATGTCTAACCTTGATAATAGGGAGCATGGCAGCTCCCCCCCCCCCCTTATAATTCAGTAGGGTATGTGTTGTGTGCCAAAAACACAAAATGGTTAGCAAGGTGGTAAAATCTGTCAAGAGCAATTTGTAATTGTAAGTATGGAGAAGCATGAACATTTTTCAAATTAGTGTTACCATTTGGCACTGATTTTTATGGAATGACTCAGCTGAATTATGGAGTATTATGGAGTACCAAACTACTGTTTTGTTCCATAGTTACATACAAGAACTGAGTAGAGTTTAACTGTGAGAGATGTGTATCCCTTAGAGAGAATCTAACCAGTCAGTCTTTGAGCTGGATTTGTGGCATATGGGGGGCATCTGGTCACTGATCCTGGCAGTCACTGTGCATGTGTGTGTGTATGTGTGTGTGTGCACAAATGCCATACACCCCAAATGCTACACACACACACACACACACACACACACATCTTTGGTGCTTGTATACAAAGTAAGTGGCAAATTTCATTCCAATGGTGTGGTTTTTGAAAAGGTGGGACACCTTGCATTAGTATCAACTGGTCATGGGCCACAGTAATCAAATACTAAATAAATTAATAAAATGTATTGTGCTTTTGTTTGGATAAGTAGACTTTCATCTTTAAGGGACACCCATTGCTGACACAAGCGTTCAGTTTAGCACATACGGCAAACACCACATCCAGTACCTTTGGGATGAGCTGGAGTGGTGTTTGATTTAACATCAGTACATGACTCTTGTGGTTGAATACAATTAAATCTTTGCAGCAATGATTCGACATCTAGTATAAAGCCTTCTAAGAAGCATAGAGGCTTCTTAGAGGCAGCAAGGAGGGGGTACACTCCCTATAAAAGTTTTCACAATGACACATTTCTTTCCACCCTTTTCTCAAAACTGTAAACACAAAAACCCAATTTTTTAGCTAAATTCACAAAACTTCTGACTCTTAATGCAAAATCAAACAATTTGTGCTCATAATCAGGCAATGTTTTCAGACCATACACAAAGCCAGTCTACAGCTAGATATAGTTTTGTAAGTACTACAAAAAGACAGACCTATGCTGTAGAGTGTGTGCATTCCTGATTTACATGCATTGCAGTGTAATGCAGCTCGATATTAGTATGTGGTATTACACTGTCATAAACAATCAGCACTGAATGTGTATACTTACATAAACATACTGAAACTGTTGATCTTTAAACTTTTCGGAGGTGCACTCAAAGGTTGCTCTGTAGACTTGCACCCTGTTACGCTGGAGGACACGATCAATGGCGGAAAAGATGACACAGGCAATAGTCACCCAAAAAGTTTCCTAAAATACCTCACTAAAAATATCTCAGCCCACTCAAAACACATCGAGCCCTTCATTAGGGTGGCACCGACTTCTGAATGTGGTTTGTGACTTACTGTGAGCTTTAAAAATAGCTCACTTCTATCAAAATAGTGTCTCGCTGCTAACTAAAATCCTACGCCAATGACAGTTCTAATTTGGCAGTGTTGCAGTGTTACTGCCCATGTGTCTCACAAAAACTGCATTTGAAGGAGAGGCTACAATCGTTGCCTTTATATCAACATATGGCACGTGAGCAGGGAGTATTACTACAGTGCTGCTACTGGATGTATGTTCAACTGCAGTAACAAAATACATGAAATTATGGTCATATTATTCTCTCACCCACTCACTCACTTTCTGTCACCGCTTAATTCTCACTAGGGTCGCAGGTACCCGGAGCTGGTGCCAGGATCAATGGGCACGAGGCAGGGGCTCACCCTGGGCGGGGCAGCTACATTATTTTTAAGTGCAATTTTGAGAATGAGAGATTTGTTCGAAATAACAAATAAATATTCAAAACCAGTAAAATACTATTTGGATATTTCTTTATTTGTTTGTCACTATCACTGTCATTAGTTATTTGTCTATCACTGTTTATGGGAAATGCTCCCATGCCCCCATCATTTTGTTAGTTGATTAAAGTAGTGAACTGTACTCAGTTAGATATGATCCCCCCAAATTGGTCATAGGCCATTATGTACATAAAGCAGTAATATATAGAGCATGTAGCCTAGGCGGATATCAACATAACGTAATAAAGTTCTGCTTACTCTATTTCATGGGTGATCAAATGTTTTTGGTCTATAACCTATCTCGATTCCATCCAAATGGACATTTAAACAGGGTTAGTTCAAAGGTATTTACTGTTTGTCTAGCGTTGTTTTAGTAGATTCGTACAAGATGTAGGTGAGTCCTCATTTAAAGCAGGCGCAGTAAAATAGTAATCCAATTACAACACAGTTTGGTGTGTGTATGAGTGTGAGTGGCTTTGAACAGTTTAGGAGCCTGGAAGTCAAGTTATAATGATCTGTGCTGTTGCTTTATGATAGTGTTGCTGCCATGGCAACCGTGGGCTGATCCTTTGTGGATCTCAGTGTACTGTGGGATAATTAGCTTTAAGTGATTCCAATGGATTCAGTGCAAGATTGTACAAAATGTCAAGAAGAGTGTCTCACTGACATCTGCACACCCCACCATATACATTAAGAGTCCTGATAAAAAATGCATGTATTCATACTTCATACTGCATACGCCCACTTCAACCTCACTGGGTTACAGAATGAAGGCCCCAATTACTGGGTCATTAGAAGCATGCACATCCTACTAATACTCTTCCTTCATTGCTCAGAAAATGCATGAGACAAAAGATCACATCTCTGATGTTGTCATAGAAACCTTTTCATTGCTATATAAAGCTGTTCGGCTTTCTCTTCACACACATGGGTTTAGGCATTTACAATAGGCTCTGTAGTAGTATGTCAAATATATGATAGTCTCTTTAAGTACGGGTTAGTTTTGAAAAGGCACTCTTCAAATCGATTAGGAGCAAAATAGGTGTTTTAATGTGCACCAATCAGCCACAAAATTAAGACCATTGACAGGTGAAGTGCATAACATTGATTATCTCATTACAATGGCACCTGTCAAGAGGTGGGTAATATTAGGTAGCAAGTGAATAGTCAGTTCTTGAAGTTGATGTGTTGGAAGCAGGAAAAATGGGCAAGTTTAAGAATCTAAGTGACTTTGACCAGAGCCAGACTGTGATGTCTAGACTGGGTCTCTAAATTGGCAGGTCTTGTGGGGTGTTCCTGGTATACAGTGATTAATACCTACCAAAAGTGGTCCAAAGAATTGCCTGTGAACCAGCTACAGGGTCATGGGTCCCCAAGTCTCACTGATGCACAAATGGAACAAAGGCTAGCCCATCTGGTCTGATCCTACAGCAGAGCTACTACAGACAAACTATGTGCTGGACAAGCTAGTCTGATCCATGGATGCCCCACCTCACAACTTGCAGGACTTAAATGTCTTGATGCCAGATACCACAGCCCACCTTCAAAGGTGGCATATCATTTTTGTGTTTCAACTTGCATTCTTTACAGATATAAATTGTACCCTCTAAACTTAAACAGAACTAACTCTTTTTTCTGTTTTCTCTGAGGGGAACTGATGGACATATGTCTAGCCCGACTAATCGCCATCAGGGCTCCAGGTGACCACCTCATCCCAGATCTGCAATTGCTGGGGTCCCTTGCCTAAGTGTCCTCGACAGGTTTGGCTGCTTTGACTCCCCACCTGCTCCTCCCCCATCCAAGGACAACTGCTGTTCAAAAGCTCAGGCGGAGATTGTTGTTGCTGTTCCTGTGGACTAGAGACTCTCGAACTATTCCTCACTCAGACTCCAACAAAAACTATCACCGCTGACTCTTAACTGTACCTACTCTGTTAGCCATAGAGAGACAATCTGTTCAACAGTGATTAAGTCTGTACACGAAGGCCTTCTATTTTTAGTTATATTAATAGAGAATCTCTCTCTCTCTCTCCAGGTCAACCTGAGGATGATGGGTTCCTCTTTTGAGTCCTGGTTCCTCCTGAGGTTTCTATTTCTCCAGCTTTAGGGAGTTTTTTTCCTTGCCTCTGTCGCTCTTGGCTGACTAGGGGCTCAAACCTGGATTCTGTAAAGCTGCTTTGTGACAACATTGGTTGTAAAAAGCGCTACATAAAATTTAATTGAAATGCTAAACTGAATGTAGTATGAATTAAGGTGACAGGATGACTGTTAGACAATTCAATTCAGTGTTACCTGTGGCCTATCACAAGTATAACAATCGCTTGACAGCAGTTTTTTGAGCTGCTTGCAGTTATCTAAGCTGAACACAATTATTTTCCATAGCTGTTTTCACAATCACATTTTCATGCAGTGGTGGAAAATGTATGTATATATAAAAAAGAAAAAATAATAACATCTCATTATTATGAAAAAGTATCTCTTTGCTGTAAGAAAGTATGTCATAATAACATATAACTATGGGATAGAATGTATCATAGCTATGAGGAAGGACCTCATTATTACAGGATGGTATGTCATAAAACAACATGTATCATAATTGAGGTAGTACCTCTAAATTATATTTAAAAAAACCCCACCTTATTACAATATGCTCTCTCTCATGATTAATCGATTGTCAATTGTCTCATCAGTCACCCACCAAAATAATTGTTTTTTTTAAGCCCTACAAAAAGGATTGTCCAGGACCATTCATGATTCACTCAAGTGTTAATTGTGCCTTTACTAAAGAACCCTTGCAAAAACATTTTTAGGGTGTGTCGAGATTAATAACTGAATAATAAGCTCAGGGTTGAAGCGGTTAAGGAAGCGGGACAGTCCAATGAAAACAAGCAGCCAAGTTTACATTCTGTTACAGGTAAAAACAGCACTCACAAAGCATTCGTTAACTCAAATATCATCTGATTCAATGAAACTGGGGTATACTTAGATAAAACTGCAATGTTGAACTTGGTCAGTACCTGCCAGTTCTATTCTCCAGTATTATTCTGACATCTGAATCCATTACCTGTGTCCTTTGAGAACCAATAAGGTCTTTTTCCTCCGAGCCTTCGATCTGAAACACACATCCCCCCCCTTGAATGAATCAATATATGCTGCTGCTGTGAGAACAAGCCTAATTTGCTTACATCTGCCCTACTGACTCCATTCTACTCAGGCAAATTGCTTGCTCGACTTTGGTCCCGAGCATCCGGAACATAGCGCCATCTTACGCAGACCCTCAAAGGTAACACATCTCCTGAATCAGCATGCTGGCATGGGTTTTGTCGCTCAAAGGTAATTTAAGCCGTCTTCTCCTTGAAGTGTCGCATACTGGTACTACTTATGTCTTATTTGCTTGGAGAAGGTGGTGGGACTGCATTGGCTCTAAGGTAGCGCTTTAGGCATCACTGCATTTTCCCCCCATTTGCTCTGCTTTCTCAAGCCAAAGCCTCGCCAAACTTCAAATGACTGAGTGATGGCATTAGCAGTGCCTATTTTACTACACTGAATAAATGTAGTAAATCACCTCCCACCAAACTGGCCTGTTAAGAGAGGCGTCATCTGCTTGACTGATGTTTTCCTCTCACTTGCCTACATTCGAAGATGCCTCTGAAGATGTTACGATCTGCAAACCACAAGCCATCTGGCATTCAAGTAGTCTGTATGAGCTGACCAAATGTGTCCACAGAAATCAAATACGTTTGAACAAATGCTTGTCTGCCAGTTTGGAAGACTGAAAGTCATGTTTTTGTCCTGTAAAATCAAAACTTATTCCACTATCACTGATTATGCTGGTGGTTAATTGGATTCTGTGCAGCTCCTGAAGGCACAACCAATGGTAGCACTCACTTGGCTGCATCTACATAGATACCAATTTTCCAATACCAATAAATAGAGGATTACAACAATACCTGCAAAGGTTGACATACACTATATGGACAAAAGTATTGGGACCTATCTCTCAATTATTCAATTCAGAAGACCCCTTTACTTCCAGTGAAGAGCAATCTTAATGCTTCAGAATACCAAGACATTTTGGACAACGCCATGCTTTCCAACTTTGTGGACACAGTTTGGGGAAGAACCTTTTCTATTCCAGCATGACTGTGCCCCAGTGCACAAGGCAAGCTCCATAAAGTCATGGTTGGATGAGCTGGGTGTGGAAGTGCCTGTTGGTGTAATGGTCACGCATCCTAATACTTTTGTCCATATAGTGTAGCATGATGATTCTATTAGATACAAATCTAATCAAAAATATGGGGTACGTATTTTTTAAATCCCCAGGAACCATTAGGCTGGAGACCTAGAAGGCCCTGAGGATTCCCCACTGAATATTTTATTTCCAGAATGTCAGTGAAGCCATAATGCAGAGGATATCAGACTTCTAAATGCTTGAGAAAGCCCAAACGGGGTCTCCAAACATTACATTCTGCTGTCTTAAAATAGGGGCAGTATCTAAGAAATAAGGACACTGCAGGCAGAGGCATTGATGCTGTCCACTGCTGCATCCTTTTACTTCACTTCCTATTCAAAGCTTTGTCCACAGTTCACTAATGTAACACCAGTACCTGCTCTGTAAACTTGACAACCAAACCAAGGTAGCCAAGCTTTGCTGGACTTTAAACCAGAAAGGTGTCTAATACCTTCGAATATGTAACCCAAAATATATATATAACCTTTATCTGGAATGCCCAAGCAATTCATTCACAAACATGAACTCATCCACTATGGACTATTATACGAGAAATCTACATAATAAGCATATGATTAAGCAGTTCAGGTTTTAAGAAAGAATAAATAATTTTTCAGTAGTATGATTGACGCTCAGCCTATTTAAAGGGGAATTTCAACGAGCTGTCAAAATTTCTATGTAATGAAATGGTTAAGATGTGAACAATTGGTTTCATTTGAAATGATCAATTGTAGAGAAACTTATTGACTTTGATTTCTTTACAGTAATAGTCATAGGAACCAATGATTAGACATTTTATTTATTAAAAAAAAACCAAAAAACTCTTTTTGGGTAATATTTTGGCTAACACCCTGAATGTACCTCTCTGCCACACATGTATTTTATAAGCCAGTTGTCTTTTAGAGACATTCAGTTCTTCAGATGTCTGGTTCCTATCACCACCACTGTCAACAATTCTGATGAGCGTTTAACATCAATCCATTCTGAAAGATTTTTTTTTTCATTAACCATTTACTTATGCTGATTTTTTATTTTGAATTTTGAAATCCAGTGATTCGCGTACAATACCGGTGCCACCCTTTTGCCGCTAATGCTAATATTTGAGAAGTCTAAAGCTACGGTTAAGAACTTTGCAGGTGGTTCAGGTATTTTACAGAAAGATTCAGCACTTAGGACTCTCCTCTGGTTCTCACACTGTCCTGAAACTTGAACGTGTCCTCATATTGTTAGTTGCTTTGGATAAAAGCGTCTGCCGAACGATTGTAATGTAATGTAATTTTGTCATAGATATTTCAGACTTCTCCAGTTAACGGCATCAAACTTGTGACCTTTTCTTTCCTTTTCTAAGCCAAGGCTCTTGCATCTTTTTCCTCATCTGCTGTTTTGACGTAAAAGCTGAAGCAGGCCACAAAAACCTAAAACTGTTGGCAGTAATTGAGTGCCAGATGCTAGTATTAGATACGGCATTAGCAAAGGAGGCTCTTGCAATCTGGGAGATGGCACAGGATGGCACTGAGCTGGCGGGTCGGGTGGGGTGGGGGGGAGTAGGGGGGACACTGGGAAGCAGTGTGTCTCCATCGTAGTGATCAGTTACAGCTGGCCAGTCTATACAACTCTCTCTCTGTACCCATCTATACGCTTGATATCCATCTCGCCATTTTCTAGTCATTTTACATTTAGAAAAATGAGCCGTCGTTTCTTAGGCTGGGCCCTGTTTGAGTTTTTCCAAAGCAGCAACACGCTGAGGAACGTTTCCTCCGATGATGTCATTTGAGGACGTGACTCATCTGGAATACAACACCAGCAGCACTGAATTGTGGTTAGAAGAATGTTATGTTTTAATTCACTTTTTATTATCATCATTATTATTATTGTTATTTTTCTCTTGTGCATCCGCTACATGACTCACATTTAAGATATCAGGAGAGACAGCTAAAAGTAAAAAAAAAAAAAAGAAGAAGAAAAAAAAAGAAAAGAAAAAAAAAAAATTCATGGTCCATGAGTATTTTCCTTACAGAAATGCAGATTCTGAGGAAATGATAAACACTGATCAATCTTCAACATCTCACTGTGTAATATGACGGGGGGGTGGGAAGGGGGAGAAAATGCACGAGAGGAAAGGTCATCCAAAGAACAACATTAATCGTTTTACAACATGACCTTAATTTCACCAGGACAAAACACCAGGCAGAAAGTCGTAAGCTAACACTGGTGTTTTCATGTCTTTTTTTTTGTTTGTTTTTTTTTGTCTTTTCACTCCTTTGTTTATTAAAACCCAAATACAAGAATTGCATGTCACTATAGCAACGCCCATAACAGATCAATTTATGGTTAACAATCACTGTTTTGGTATAGCGAACGTCAGCAAGGAAAAAAAATAAGAAAAATCATAATAAATTTAAACAATCCAATAGAAAGTAATAAATAGAAAATAATCAGATTGAATCCTAGTCATTTCTTGTTCATATGAATACATAACATCTACAGTTTTTTTTTAAGTTAATAAAGTCAAGCTACAGTATATAAATACATCACCAGCATGCACAATATTGTATTATTGAGAATATTGGAGCAGTAATCATCTTACACTGAGAAACAGTATAATAGGCAAGTGCATTTTTTTTTTTTGAAAATTAAAAAAGTAAACAAAAAAAAAAAAGAAGAAAAATACCACAAACCTCAAAGCTGCTTTCAGATCATCTCCCATTCTGACATTGCCACTGTTCTGTCTCTAATCGTACGTTTAGTTCGCCGAAAAAAGAAAAAGAAACAGCCAATGGTTCCAGTCGATTCCGTTCAGTTTGTCAGAACAGGGATCCAAGTGATCAGGAATTGCCTTAGAGAATTTATTCCAGGGGATTTGTTTCTCTTTTATTTTCCTACAACTATTTGCTAGGGCAGATTACTCTTTGAAAGAACGTCATTACAACATAGATTATATATGGTGTATGCTGCGGTATATGGTAGTATTTTGTAATGACTTTTAATAAAACTTTCTTCAAACTTGACATCCTATACGTCCAAATTACATCAATAATAATAATAATGATAATAAGAGCAGTTAATAGTTTTCATTTAAGGAACAATTTAGCTTTCAATAGAGATAGCATTGGACTTGAGTGGAAAACTGTACTAGGTCACTGTATACTTTTAACTACCTTTTCTTCAGCAGCAGACCAACAAGTCTGCGAGGACAGTGATTGCGAAATCATTGTGAAGTAATTGGAATTGCCGTGTTGGCTTTAAAGAAATGGCTAACTGACTTTGTTGGGCGCACATCAGGATCCACAAATATATTTAACGGAGACAAAAAACAAACAAAACAAAACACCCTTTCACACTCACTGGAGCCTGTTTGCAAACTTTGACTTTTGCGAGGCGATGACATTCAAGTTTTTACTTCATGTAATTTTTTTTTTTTTGTCTTTTATTTATTTTTTATTTTCGCTCAAGCTTCAATATATCTTCCCCTGACAGTTCAAAACACTTTCTCCTCACTTCTAAATAAGCAGTTCGACTTCATTGTTTCACTACAAGAACAGTCCCTATGCCAGTGTTCTGGGTGTATTTCAACCCTAGTCATTTAGTACTGACTTACTGACAGGCTTCTCTTCCTCAAAAGTGGTGTTTTGGCAAATGTTGCAGAGGCAACCAAGGAAGCGGGGTTTTATTATTCTTTATTATTATGATTTTTTGCTCAATTTTAATGCAACATTTTTAATTAGAGCCATACCTCTATTTCTAATCGGATTTTGTCGATTCTTGTTTTTAATTTTGGTAACTTGTGGAAAAATAAAGAGAACTGCAGCTGTGGTAGTAACCATCAGCAAACGTGGCTGCCAAAGTTCCACCAGGCCCCCTTTAGTAATTTTTTTTCACTTAGCTTTTGTTTTTCTTTTTTGTTTTTCTTTGTTTTGTGAGCACGTGTATTTTGTGTTACGGCTAGGAAACGGGTATTCTTCGAAGGTCTTCTCCACCTCTTCTGCTCTCGTTTAATTGTTGCCCTCGCCGCCTTCGTCATCTTGCTGGTCGCTCGTCCAGAGCGTCAAGTTGTCTCGCAGGAGCTGCATGATGAGGGTGGAGTCTTTGTAGGAGTCCTCGTTCAGGGTGTCCAGCTCGGCGATGGCGTCATCGAAAGCCGTCTTGGCCAGGTGGCAGGCCTGCTCGGGCGCGTTCTGGATTTCGTAGTAGAAGACGGAGTAGTTGAGGGCCAGGCCCAGGCGGATGGGGTGCGTGGGCTGCATGTGCTCCTTGCTGATCTCATGCGCCTCGCTGTAGGCCTTCTCGGAGGACTCCACCACGGCGGCCCGCTTCTCGCCCGTGGCCACCTCTGCCAGGTAGCGGTAGTAGTCACCCTTCATCTTCAGGTAGAAGACCTTGCTCTCGTGCTGGGTGTCGCTGCAGTTCTTGATCAGGAAGTTGTCGAGGAGGTTGAGCACATCTTGGCACACGGCCTCCAGCTCCTTCTCGATCTTTTCGCGGTAGGCGCGAACCATCTCAATCTTCTTCTCATTGCCGTCGGCGGAAGTCTTCTGCTCAATGCTGGAGATCACACGCCAGGACGAGCGCCGAGCTCCCACCACGTTCTTGTAAGCCACAGAGAGAAGGTTCCTCTCCTCATTGGACAGTGCCTCGTTCAGCTCCGTCACCTAGGAGACAGAGAGGAAGGGAAGAGGGCATTTCAGATGGTAAACTGCCTTTGTATTTCTTTCCTTCAGTGGGAGCTTTCATTTGAAGAGTTTCATTCCAAAATGCTGTATATCCATTTGGGCCAGTCCTTCAGCAAACGACACAGAAGTTGGGAGAAAAACGGCTAAGCCAGAAACTATAAAGACAGGAAGCCACTTTAGATCGTATAAAAGACCATGTAGTATTAACTCATTTATGACAAACTAGCCACCAAATTCTCTTTAAAAAGGAATATGATATATATATGTATATATGTGTGTGTGTGTGT
>JBBPCZ010000089.1:10191074-10201474 GCA_037974445.1 Brycinus macrolepidotus
TAAAGTACAGATACGTAAAAATGTACTTAAGTACAGTAACGAAGTACAAATACTTTGTTACATTCCACCACTGTATATATGTATGTATATATGTGTGTGTGTGTGTGTGTGTGTGTAGAGAGAGGTAGAGAGAGAGAGAGAGAGAGAGAGAGAAAGAGAAAGAGAGAAAGAAAGACACCTTACCAAGTTTTGCACTAAGAGGTACACTTTCTTGCCTTTTTTTTCAGAAAAATGAGGCAATCATGGATGTCAAAGGTTAAATTGTGTTTTGTTTAGATCCCCTCTTCACTATGAAAAACAAAGCAAAAAGCTCACACACAGATTTCGTTGAATAATCCGCATTCAAAACAAGTCCTAAATGCATTTTCAGATTACAGTCTTTATTAGTCTTACGTAGACGTTCCCACAAAATCTATCTCCTGCACCAATCAATAGAAATCAACTACACTGGCACTTTTAAGCAGCTTTATACCAGGATGAAGTGAAGCCGACTCCTACATATTTATATAGATTTTTACATTATTGCCATGTAAAGTGATCACTCCTGAAATATTCATTGAGAACTCTTTAAAACCTGAGAATATCTCTTCTTATCTAGACGTTGCCCTTCGCATAACAGATATTGCTTTTTACTGTTTGTACTGTCCATTTCCATTTGGTGTTTTTAGGGACAACATATGCATTGAACACATTTATAAAACTTTTCTTTGAAATATATACTTTTTTTATGAAATATCAACTATTTTATTTGTTTCCCAACCCTGGTCTTGAAGATCTTTGAGTGTTTTACCTGCTCCCAACACATCTGATCCAACTAATCAGCTTTTTACTAAACCTAACTGAGCTGAAGTGGGCGTTAAAGAGGGGAAAAGCACTAAAACTGCAGGCCAGTGGGGCTCCAGACCCATGGTTAGAAAACCCCATGCTCATAATATGTATAGCAGTAATGGGGGAAATACATTCATATCACCAGTGCCGGGATCAAAACCTTGTATCATCATTATTTTTTTCATTTTTTGACATTGTTTGAAAACACCAGCAGGTCTTTACATTCTCAGAAAAATTTAGAATGAATGAGCCAATAGAAATAAAGTAAAAATAAAAAAAAACTCCATTAATTTACATAATTTTTTTTTTTTTTTACCATTCTGGAGATACAAGGTTTTGACAGCGACGATATCGTTGACTGCCAACTTGCTAAAAACAGTATACAACACCTCTACTAGGATATCCTTTAATTGTGGACAAATACAAACAATTTTGCGACAAAAGAAAGTTTTTGGGACCAAATACGTTGCAGGTTGTGTTCACACTGAGGACCTGTGCTCTGCCACACTGGATCCTGTTGTTAAGGAATTTGCTCAAATCTACCAGCTCTGCTCAGTCTTGAGAGTGGTCTACCAGTGGACTATCATTTGTCTTCAGCTTTAGAATAAACACTAGATGCTGGGATGATGCTGGGATGCTGCACATGTTTCTGGCAAAGGCAGTTTTGTCTTTCACGGTTGCAGCTTTGAGGCAGAGGAACATCTGGATGTATGCAGAGAAACATCTGAGTGTAAATAATGAATGTCCTTGTGGCTTCAGAATGCAATGCCTCTCTCTATCAGGCTGCACTACTAAGAGTGTAGCGCTAAATATTTTAATATTGTTCGTAGAAAAAGAGAAAGAAATAGGGTCTAAAGCTTTGGTTTGCACTGTATATCAACCATTTCTCCACAACTGGTATGGGGGGGGGGGGGGAACAATGCGTATTTATACATACAGTATATAATATATTTGGGTTTCATATAAGTCATAAAGTGCATTAGAATATCTGTAATCTTTATATATAAGCATCTTTTGTCATTTTCCCTTGTCATCACCTGCTAGCTTTTAAATCTTTTTGTCTTCAGCATAACAGTGTGGGCAGTTATTTACAAAATGTACACACAAAAGTCCTGTTATCTAAACCACTCCTGCTCCACTGCAGGACGGGCCAGAGGTGCATGGGTGGGGCTCGCAGGAACGGAATCACGAGAGTGAACACGTCACGCCGGCATCCTCTGAGTGGTCGCAGTTGTGGACGTCCCACGATATGTGGGAGCACTGCTGGAGTGAGGCCTCTGTGCCGCTGCACTTCACATTGTCCAGGAGGATGGTGCCCCTGCCCGGCCCGAAGAAAGACTCCACCTGGGCGGCTACAGCGTCCCCACAGCCGAGCAGCCTGCACACCACCTGGGCGTCTGGGAGGTCCCAGGCATCGTCACACACGGTGCCCCACTCACCACTTTGGTACAGCTCCACTCGGCCCTCGCAGCGATGCCGCCCACCCGACAACCTCATCGCACCTACAGAGAGAGAGGCAAAGCATAAAGCCAGTTTTAGGCTCGACTGCAACTTTGATAAACGGTTTGTTATAGGTTTAAACTTGTTTATTAATGGTTATTAATTAGACCACAATACCTTAAAAATCATGGATAAGCAGTTCTAACACATTCATACAAAAGGGCAACAGTGACCTGTTTCTTGCCACATAGTGACCCCACATTATACTGTATATTGTTAAACCTTAAAATCATGAATAAGCATTTAGAACACATTTAAAAAAGGAGCAAGAGTGACCTGTTGCTTGCCAAACAGTGGTGCCACATTCATCAATACTGTTAAACCTAAAAATTAGGAGTGAGCCTTTAAATTTGAAGGAAAGTTTTAGCATAAAGTCACTTTTAGGCTCGATTGCCAACATAAACGTTGATACCACGTTACAATAAGACGACGTTTATAAAGGGTTTATTACAGGTTGAAATTTGCTTATTAATGGTCATTAATTAGGCCACAAATGCCTTAAAAATGATGAATAAGCAGTTATAAGACATTAATACAAAAGGTCAACAGTGACAGTTTCTTACTACATAGTGATCGCACATTAATGTATACTGTTAAACTTTAAAATCATGAATAAGCGTTTAGAACACATTTAGAAAAGGAGCAAGAGTGACCTGTTGCTTGCCAAACAGTGGTGCCACATTCACCTATACTGTTAAACCTTAAAGCATTTATATTTAAGGGAAGGTTGTTATTGCATGTATTGTCTTGTTTTACAGAAAGAAAAAACAAACAGTAGCACTTCACTGATGGGCAGTGTTTATAAAGCTACATGGCATCTACATATGACTTTAATGACAACTGACATAAACCTCCATAAGCATTTATAAACGATCGGCTGTCAAAGCTGCACCTATAAGCCTTTATAAATGTCAATATTGGTGTATGTCCGTTTTTTCATTATTTAATATGAAACCCAGTATATACAAAATGTAAACACACACAGATATCCATTAAAGAATTATAAAGTATAGGTTAGACCTTATGTTACATGATGCCCAGAAACTGATGTCTTTGTTTCTTTTCACTATTGTAATGTATTGCAGGACAACCAGAACAAATAAACTGTGTCTCGTATAAAACATATAATATATCCTCATGAGGAGTTTGCTCTCAATAAAAGCAGTATTTTCAGAGGAGGTGTGGTCTGGCCTCTGCTTGTTTAATCTTTATTTACCAATCAGCATTAATCAGCACTGGTAAATAATCAGCAATGCTGACTGGTAAATAAGCAGCTGGTGGCTTAGTGGTTTGGGTGTTGGTCCTGTGATCAGAAGGTTGTGAATTCGAATCCCAGGACTGCCAGTGGCACCACTGAGGTACGCTTGAGCAAGGTCCCGTCCCCACACACTGCTCCCCGGGCGCCGTGTTCCTGGCTGCCCGCTGCTTCACTTGGTGAATGGGTTAAACACAGAGAAGAATTTCATGCTGTTCACACTGTGTGCTGTGGTGTGTTCATTCATGACAAAATGGTCACTTTCACTTCATTAAGCAGATTAAATTTAGAGGCTCGTATTAAATATGATACGTTGAATCGTCACACTCCTGGTAATTATGTAATTAAATAGCACACTTTAGACAATAAACACAAGCTTTCGAAGCCGTACATCTCATCACACTGGGCCACACTTTGATGGAATATAGGCAATATGTCATTTTTAGCCCCTGTGGAGAAGTTCAATTCCATACCTTCCGCTGGAGCCCGGGTGGTGACGATCTTTTCCGTCATACCGAAACTTCTCGATGTTCCGGCCAGGGGCTGGAAAGCTGGAGGAAAAAAAAATGAAAAGGTTACTCTATAGTCTTGTGTTTTTCATAAACACAAAATATGTCACTAGAAGATGCCTTGGCTGGTTGGAACAATCCAGTCCAGTGTGAGATGGAGTAGCTTTCAGACTGGAGAATATGCTTGGGATTGGGAATGCTTGGGATTGGGAATGCTTGGGACTGGGAATACACTGGTGTTGATTCCAGCCTCAATCGATAAGCTTTTCAATTTGTTTACTAATGTGCCACTGGGTACAGACTAAAGTCCATCTTTTCAATCATAAATTAAAACTGGCTGCAGTGGGTGGTCTCCAAGGCTCGTGTAAGTTAATCCAACAACAAACGGCTCAATCTGGAGCCCTAAAGCTGGAGATGAACGCTATATTGTTTCATTAGCTCCTTAGATTAAAAGGGGACACATTTTTTTTTAAATGTGCCACGATGCCATAGAACAAATTTTCCCAGCGTTTTGGAAACATGACCGATCACAAGAGCTTCCCCAGCCAACAAGAACATTCAACCCAGTCCCAAACAAATATAATACAACGATCTATGTGGCTTATTGAAAATAGCTTGACTGTATAATCACAGTGCTGGGCAGAATTATTACCCTGAACAGTAAAGGCATGCATTCAGTAACATATTCTGTGTCAATGCGTTAAAAATAATATATTCCGGAAAAAAAATTGATATGACACATGGGGGGAAACCCTGCTGTTATAATTTTGACTTAATTCACACCGCGCATAAACCTGCATAAAAGCAACAATTTAGTGTCTTTTGTGTTTTGTGAGTTGTCTCAAGCCTTTGGAATGTAAAATGGGTCCAGTATAACACCATGTCCAGCTGATCACTGGCTTCACACGTCCCCTACTGAGGAGAACGTTCAGTTCAATTATCCCTCGGAAGAGCTCAGTAATGCAGAGTTAAATAATCATCGCTCTGATTTCTCAGTTTACTCAGGCTTTAGCAGGAAAGAAATCATTTGCTGAATTCCTCTTTAATCTCCTATGTGTGCTGATTTTAAAATAGTGATTTTTTGAAAGCCTGTTTAAAACAACTATTCTGAATACTGCCCTTTCAAAACTGGACTAAATACAGATACTTTATTTCTGTATTCCGAATATGTATTCACTTCTATCTATTCGTATTTTGTTACGTCCCATCTCTGATCACAAAACACAATAAACAAAAACTAATAGTCATTTATATTGTGATGTGCATGGACTATACTTGGTTAACTATGTCAGGAACATCAGTTATGTATGTCTTGTGGTTCAGTGTTTCACAAAAAAAAGAAAGAAAAAAAATTCAATGGCCCCTTGGAAGTACTACCTTGGCTCTCTGGGGGCCTGCGGCCCACAAGCTGAAAACCACTGCTATAAAAAAACCATTAAAGTTCCTTAAAGAGCCCCTTTTGTAGATGCGATGTGTGAGTATGAAGAACTTTTTCCAAGATATAAACCCAGTTTAAGAGTTCTTCCATCATATGGAGGTTCTTTAAGCTTTAAAATGGTTCTTCATGTTTACATATTTCATTAACAAAAAAAAACAAAACAGTCCCATTCATTGAAACATACATTAGGGCACGGGTTACTAGTCCCACCCAACCAGTGGTTTGCAATAGTGTTTCCCTGCCCTAACACACCAACTTCAACCTAAGAGAGGCTTGTTAATGAGCTGTTGAGACAGATCAGGTGTGTCTTGAGCAGGGATAACATGCATACATATATTTATGGCATATATATATTTGTTTGGCTCCACGTGGCTGAGACGGATGTGGATTTCCCCCCTGTAGGCCTCAGCTGATGCTGATTTTCCCTGACTGGCCTCTGTATTTTGCATGAGGCCGGGGTGGGCTGCCTCATACACAGGTCTTGAAGGAATGACAGTGTAACGCCAGTCAGTTTTGGGTTTCTGCTCAATGAAGAAAGCTTAAAGGGTAATGAAGCAGGTGCTGAAGATTACAATATAGTGTGTGCAGGTTTTATTTATAGGTATGTGTGTGTGTGTGTGTATGGGTGGGTGTGTGTGATAAGAATAATAGTGATTTGGGGGGTATGTAAGAGTTGTGCTGTAACAAAGTAAATGTGTGTGTGTGTGTGTGTGTGTGTGTGTGTGTGATTTTAAGAGGAAGAGACATAGAGGAATAGAGAAATCAGCATTGCTTGGTTCAGCAGAATGGGACTTGGCGCTGTGTACCGTGGCTGTACTTGTGGGGGAAGTGCATTAGCCTGGAGATGAGACTGGAACTGAATGAGGAAAGGACTGTATGTGTGTGTGTGTGTGTGTGTGTGTGTGTATGTACATTCACTGCTGGACCTTTTATAATGAATGATAGTGATTGGTGCATTGTGACAGTGTGAGTTTCATGAATGAGGCAGTGACAGTGCAGTATGTGTGCATCTGCACGCACTGAAAAAAAAAATGTTTAGGTTTTTCTGTATGTGTTTGTGTTTAAAGCACATCTATAGATTCCTGGGGACTAAAGGTCACTTGGCAAATGATCTTAAAGAAAAATTCTACAGGCAAAAAAAATCACTGTTTAGGTCCCAGCATTTTTTCTGATTTTTATATAAACAGCTATTTGGTATCTTCTTTTAGTCTGTACTTTTAAAACATTATAAATTAACATTATAAATGTTAAACCAGTAACTGTTATACTGTATATATATAAAAAATATGTATGTGTATTTATATGGTGTATATATATATATATGGGTGTATATATATATATATATATATATATGTGTATATATGCATGTATATGTGTATATATGTATATGTATGTGTATATACCTATGCATATACATGTATGTATGTGTGTATGTATATGTGTGTGTATATATATATATATATATATATATATATGTAAAATGGCATACATGCATAATAGCACACATATATATTATATCTATATTATAAGTCTGTATACAATACTGTATTGTTATAGTCTAACTGCTGTGTTCCCCCATTGTGTTTTTGTATTTTTATATTTTAATATTTTATTTTTTAGGTATTGTACATTCAGAGACATATTTATATATATAGATTTAATTATAATTAATTCCCCCCTTTTTTACCCTCATTGTTGATCTGTCTGAGTGTGTTGTGTTGAGTATGTTGCACCTATGGTCCAGGAGGACGATATTTCATCTGTACTTAATGTAAATGTCTGGGATGACAATAAAGCTCTACTTGACTTGACTTAACTCAACATCAACACGTTTATTTCACTGTATTTAATCAATTCATGTCTACGCATGTGTAAATGTATATTATATGGACGAAAGTATCGGGACACACCTGTTTTTCAGGGTTTGGACTAGGCCCCTTACTTCCTCATAGTTGGATTAATGTTAGCTTATACAACAAATATGGCCTTAATTATCTGGCTTTTATCAAAAAAAATCATGGCCTTTATAACATCTAGTGTTTTCAGATTTCAGTAATCTGTTATGTAAGAGCCTTTTTCTGAAGTGGAAAAAATTAAATTCTATCATCCAAATGCTACATTTTTGGTTGTTAAAAAACTGCAAATGTATGCATATTCATGTAGAATGATAGTACATGTTGAATGATAGTATATGTAGAATGATAGTACATGCATATGTATCGTCCAATGCAAAAAAAGAAAGTGAGATAATCAGTGGTTAACCATCAAAGATTCATTTTCATGTCTATTATTTAAAACTCCCTATATATCATTAGTGTCTCTCCTTAAAAGGCCATTCTCGATTGTAGGGGGGGGGGGGCGGTCTGTAGAGAGAAAACAGAGAAGGACACAAAATTCAAAGCAATGAGGCTGAGAGACGCAATGCTGTGCGACATATCATATTACATTCTAGTTTTAGGCGCCTTCAGAAATTGCACCAGATCCTTTGCAGCCAATGGTTCCCGGATTCTGTGACCCCTAGACATCACCAGACACCAGGGTACATTTTCAGTTCCTCTTGTTTCAGAGGCTTCCATCTTGGCTTCAGTAAGTGAAACGCATGATCAGTGGCTTTCATGTCAGGTGACTGACTTAGTCATTCCAATTTCAGTCCTGAAAAACAGCTGCTTTAGGTCATATGTTACAGGTCGTTCTGTGCAATTAAGATGCTTCTCTGCATTTTACTGAATTTATACTGCAGCTACAGCCGCCCTGAAGACTGAGCCAGTTCCACTAGCGCCCATACATGACACATTTTACGCAGATGAGGTGGTCTGTTTTGCTTCAGTATTCTTTTTTAATAGTTCTTTAAATGATTTAAATATACAGTGACCCAACAAAGTATTTGGAAATGTATACCTAAAAACCTCCATTGAAGTTTACCACCATTTAATGGGTAAAGGCTCCATTTACTTGTTGGGCCACTGTACGTCTTAGAAAACCAAAAACTGGTCTTTCTGTTCCTGAGGCTTCCCAGTAGTTTGTATTTAGTAGTAAAAGTTCTGAGGTCATGCTGGTAAATTCTTCCCAATGTCTTTGACACATCTATGTATAGAGTTAGAATAAAGAAAAGTAAAGTGGTCCCTTATAGTCATGTGTGAAAACATCACAGCACAGCCCACAGTGTGAACACCGTGAACTTCTTTCTCTGCATTTAACCCATTCAACAAGTGAAGTAGGGGGCTGCCACCAACGGGAGGTGCCGGAGGAGCAGTGTGTGGGGACGGTATCTTGCTCAATCGTACCTCAGAGGTGCCACTAACAGTCCTGGGATTGAAACCCACAACCTTCTGATCGCAGGGGCAACTCCCTAACCACTAGGCCACCGGCCACCCCCATAGAATAGTACTCTTGATCTTTTCTACATTCTTTGGTCATCCACTGTGGTCTCCAATGTCTTCTAGGGTTTTTGCTATTTCTGGGCTTACTCATGCATTCCTGCTTCCTAACAGTGCTTTGAAACTTTGATGCAGCAACAGCCTGTGCTCTTCTGGGAAGGTTTTGGAACACTGCTGTTAAGATCTGAATGCATTCAGGTACATGAGCTTTAGTGAGGTCAGGTAGTGATGTTGGATGTTTAGCTCTGGATCACAAACAGCACTTCACCTCGTCCCTAAAGGTATTGGATGGAGCTCCATTAATCTAGACAATGCAGTTTGACTGCTACCCAGACCAGTGCTGGGGGCTTTATACCCATGTGGCCAACACTTGGCATTGGGCATGGAGACCTTAGATTCATGTGAGAGTGCTTCAGTGCATGCCATTTTATTGGTGATGCTTTTCTGTTTTTCCTTTATTTTTTTTAGAGGACTACCACATCTTTTCAAGCTAATGCAATGCCCCAGTTGGAGAAGAACACTAATCATCAATTCTATTATGTCAGCTGACACTTTGGACAGCTTCATACTGAGTGATGGGGCAGAAGGAGGTCCATATTACCTACCCAGAGTGAGGAAGGCCAATTATACTTTTTTAGATGCCCAGTCATGGATGGCTGTGACATCGCTCTGGACGGAACTGTAGAGCCAGCAGCTAGCGATGCTTTTCTATGGAGATTCGATAAGCTTTTTGCATGCAAATGAATATCTGTCAGTAATTGGTGCTAAATTTCAGACAAACTACGTATTGCACAGTTGGACAGGCAATCATACAGCTCCTCAACAACTGTGAAAGTATTCCTTTAGATGAGTCATTGTAGGGAACATATTAGTCACCCTGATGACTTAATTATGTTTGTACAGTACATTCAGCATGTTCATGCAGTACGCTTGTATGCCTCCCTTTTATGTGGGATTTCACTAAGCCTCAACGAGGCTTTTTTCATGGTACACCATGACCAACTGCACCCTGTGTGTTCAGATCAAGGCTAGGAAAAAAAACGGTATTTATTTTTGTATATCTTGGAATTACATTGCAATGAAAAGCAAAGTAATTCCACGGTTATATCACAGATGATATACTCAGTATGAGGAGTGTTATGTGTATAGTTCACCTCCTTCACCTAAAGGTTTTTGCTACCTCTCTTGTATATCATCAAATGATGCAGAAACACACAGCTGGCCAAGAAACATCTGATTATCATTTGTCCAAATATTTATGGTCACCATAAATTGGAATATTACACTACATGGACAAAAGTATTGGGACAGCTGTTTTTCAGGGTTTGGGCTGGGCCCCTTACTTCCAGAGAAGGACAATCTTAATGCTTCCGCATACCAAGACATTTTGAACAACACCATGCTTCCAACTTTGTAGACACAGTTTGGGGAAGAACCTTTTCTATCCCAGCATGACTGTGCCCCAGTGCACAAAGCAAGCTCCATAAAGACAT
>JBBPCZ010000089.1:10211793-10222259 GCA_037974445.1 Brycinus macrolepidotus
CTTTGTGCACTGGGGCACAGTCATGCTGGAATAGAAAAGGTTCTTCCCCAAACTGTGTCCACAAAGATGGAAGCATGCCGTTG
Source organism: Brycinus macrolepidotus (assembly GCA_037974445.1). Taxonomy (NCBI): domain Eukaryota; kingdom Metazoa; phylum Chordata; class Actinopteri; order Characiformes; family Alestidae; genus Brycinus; species Brycinus macrolepidotus. Next base: position 10,211,877 of record JBBPCZ010000089.1, read on the forward strand.
TCCAAAATGTCTTGGTATGCTGAAGCATTAAGATTGCCCTTCACTGGAAGTAAGGGGCAATCAGGTGTGTCCCAACACTTTTGTCCATATAGTGTAAGTCATACTGTGTCTTAAGACACATCCACAAGTGTGTGCCTCCTTAATGATGAAGCGCTGGCTGTGGTTTGAGCAAGCTGAGAGACAAAACTAAGGATTCCAAACATGTCTTGGCTAATCAGCTACATTTGTGTACATGGATCTGATGTTGTGAACTATTCCTTTAAGTATATGCCTAAAATGAAAGGCTTTTTGTTCTGAAAAGCAGCTTTCAACAATGTCTTAAAAGGAGGCCCCTTTTTCTCCCCTTTATCTTATTGACAGATCTTCTGAAATCTCTTGACATATGGCTTGCCTGCTTTGTTGTAAGTCTTTCATGAACCTCAGCTCAAACTCCCTCTGCGATACTATTCAGGTGTGTTGGTTAGCTGTATGCAAGGCCTTGTTTTCTTTCTGTCTTACAAGGGTGTTTAGTACAGGACATTTATATTTCCCTATAGAGGCTTGCTCTCGAGCCCTGACTCATTGGTGTTTGGTTTCAGTGCCATACAAAAGTGCCACTGGAGTCTCTTTACAGCTGAACACTTTTCACAGGCTCCTTTTATTAAAGCTCTATGAGGAGATATTATCGTTTTTAATGTATAAAACACACATACAAATATACGCAATGTAAATACCCTAATGTAGATGTTCAGTATAAAACTACATTATCATTTCAAAGTTTGGAACCACAGTTTTAATTACTATAAAACAAGTTCTGTTATAAATATACATATAAAATGATTCCATTAAGATGCTAAAAGTCTACAACTTCATATGTTTCAAATCATTTGTAGGATGTGAAAGAAATGGAGAACATTTCAGAATGATGTGTTGAGAATAATGTATAGAGACAAAGATGATTCCATAATTATTGTGAAAGCTGTAGAACTAATTTGTTATTTTTATTATTATTATAATATCTTTCTCTCTCTCCTTTTTTTTTTTTTGAAAACTGAGAATTGTTTTCTGAAATACCTTCTACTGTTTGGCTTCAGTGTTTCAGTTTACAGCGTGTTTTTACAATAAAATCATTATAACAAGTGATAAACATGACAAACTCGTTCTGGAAGAATGTTTGGCTGGTGTGAAATACTTACTGGGAACTGATCGTCTTGTCACTTTGTGATGTCCTGCAGGGGAATAAATCAAGTCCAGATTATTATTAATATTACTATTATTCCATATATTATTACTACTACTGCTAATAAGAATGGGAATAAGAATAATAATCATTAGATTTACAAATGAACTGCATAAAGTCTCCATCTTATATGGAATACGGAAGGATATATTTTTGTTTAAACTCGAAGTGATGCCACAAAACATACACACACACACACACACACACACACACACACACACATACACTCCAATCTGCTTCACATATGTCATTGAATTTCCCAATAAAGGTTGACAGTGGGGAGTGATGAAAACTTTGTTGACGTGGGGGTTGGGGGGATGGTAAAAACACAAGATGGGGGTACAAAATGGACACTATGCCCAAAGGGTATAGGTGCCCCCTCTATGAATGTTGGAATTGCATAATAATTGTGAACCTGATGACCCAGGCTGAGGACACTGCTTCCATCAGAAAACAGAACCATTTCCAGTAGATGAGATTGACCCTTAAACACAGTGCAGTCACAGTATGAGATACTGTTGGTGCGTTCCAGTGTTCAGAAGGAAACATCACCTGCTGCTGGACCGGTAGTGGCCAGACACCCATTAACCGCCATAACAGTTGGGAGAGATGCTGAAGTGTTGCTTCTAGTGCAGTGTGATACACCACCTGTACTGGGGTAATGGTACTGCTGCCAGTGGTTTTCACAGATAAAAAATGTATTTACCATACTGTACAATCCCCATTCAGAACATTCCAGGTTAGAGCTTTAATTGGTCCTGAAATTTTGGTCCAAATACAACCTGAGAACTTTCTATCTGAGCCTGATCCTTCACAAAACCACATCAAGCTTTGAGAATCTGACCCGAGACCAACAAATGTTTGTACTAATCAGGCTGACTCGAACCACTTTATTAAGTTTTGAGTCCGAGAGTGATCCAAAGTAACCCAGATCACCAAGACTGCAGAATTAAACTCAACAGGTATCACATAGCAACAACAACATCTGTCATTAGATCACAGACAAATAAAATAAAAAAGATATAACAGAATCAAATTTACTTAGCAAAATGGACTTGCAAAATCCTTCGGCTGATTAATAAAACTCTGTTTCTTTAAACAGAGCGTGTTGCATATGGCAAACATATTTTGGGTCGAACAAATTTAATATAAATGTCTTGTGGGCTGCACTACACTGTCCCCTCCTGAATCGATTAACTAGTTTAATACCACTATGTTCATGCTGTTGATCTTTATTTCACTCACACACACACACACACACACACACACACACACACACACACACACTAACACAAAGACACACACACACACACACACACATCCTGTGTACTCACCGAGCTGTAGGAGTACAGTGAAGGCCAGCAGCAGCAGTGAGGCCAGGAAGATGAGGGCACAGGCAGTAGATTTCCAGCGCCTCTGCACGCTGTTCAGTACACCCTGGCCTCGCATGGCAGTCTGAGAAAGGACCCGCTTGGACACCTTAAATAAAAACAGGCATAAGCATACATCCGTACTCTGTTAAAAAAAGACTTTGGACAGCACCTTCTGCTTCTCTTTCTCCTTCTGCATTTCTTTTAACCATCATTTTCTCATTCTCCATTTGTTTCCACCTTTCTCACGTCTTCCTCTCTGTCTTCCGTTCTTCCTTTCTTTTTTTCTCGTTTATGTGCTTCCTCCTTACTGTCCCTCATTTACACACATACTGCAACATGCCTCATCATCACACTCCAGTTTCTGGGCTACTACTTCACTTCTCTTGCCACTGATTGGTTGCTCCAAAGTACACAGTGGTTTGAAAAAAAAAATACAATAACAACAACAGATTCCAGGCCTTAAGGCCATTGGCTGTAGCTTTATTCAAAGGCTGAATCCCAAACGGCGCTGTATTTGATATGTAGTGAACTACATAAGGCACAACTTATTGGCTGTCGCAGTCTATGTAGTGCACACAGTATCAAATACTGGGCCATTTGGGATTCAGCCAGAACTGTTTTGATGGGAGCGTGGACAAAGACCAACAGCTGGCAATGACACCACAACTTTGATTTCACGCATATTACATGTACAAAGTGATCTGCACCTATTTAAATGTACGGAGGGCTTTGGCTGGTGTGGAAATTCTTTGAACACATCTGGCACTTTGTACTTCATGGCATTCCACAGCACTTCATACTCCATGTACCACGTTTAGGTGACGGTTACTGCCAGACAGTGTTTTTAGACAATTTGTGTTCATGAAGGTCTTTGTGAACTATTCACAGAACTTAGTAAATAGTAAAAAGTAAATAGTAAAGTTTTTGTTTTGGTGTGGGTGTGTATGTATGTATATATATATTTAATTGATTAGCAATTGGCAGGAACCCAGCTTCTAGTATCTATGACCTGTTGGAGCGTGAGGTCGACCCATTTCCCCAGGCCTCAGCACACAGACACAAAACACACAGACACACACACACACACACAGAACTAGTTCACTGAGTACAAATGAGTTGATGGAGGATGATGTCTGTACTAATGTTTTCAACTAGTCACAAATTACAACCACTATAAATTACAACCACACATAGGAGCCTCATTTGACTCCATTATTACACTGTGGGGTGCTGAGGGGCTGCATCCCCCCAGAATTAGCCTTCAGGTGAATTGTACCTGAAGGTGAATTGCAAAGACCCATCTGTGCCTGTTTGACTTTTTTTTTTACTTCATGTTGCATTTGTATATTGTCTAAACCTGCGGTATCCACACACTTAAAGAATAAGCAGAGATGTTGGCTCGCTCTGAGCCCCAAAGAGACCTAATATGGTTTTTAAAACTTGAACTAAGGCAGTAATGTTCCACATTTTGACAACAGTTCGAGTCTTCACAGTGCAGCTGTTCTACCAGTGGGAGAGAGAGCAGGGTGCATCAGTGGTTTGAAGCATTGGTGATATATGTTGCTCATGTAATGGTGTGTTTAAAAAAGCTTTTAAAAAAAGACACAATTTGGCATGATATCACAGTGTATGGTATATATGTTTCTTAAAATTTCAGTCCAAATGAAAACACCTTCCCACATGCCTGACTGGCATTACACTACACTCAATAAAAAGTGCACAGGGCACAGCAGACCCCCCCTGAACAGTCCCTCTCTGAACTTCACTGGTGTAACTGTGTTAAATAACTATTTCTAGGCCACTGTCTTCAAAGGATCTCTAGAAAAGCTAAACTCTAGAAATGTACCTCACACTTCAGGCAGTGACCTGAAGGTGACTTCCCCAATTAAGATTTAAACCAGCACTTTTATAGGCAGAGACAGCCACTCACAACCACCGACGAAACGTGGATACCAAAATGCTGCAAATCACCAAAAATATTACAAGATTTGCTGTAAACCATAAAAGTGACTTTTAAAAAAAGTACTTTTTTAAAGCTCTCACATAAATCTTTGCTTAACCCTAGTGTTATGTGTCTGTTGGTCGTGCCCAAGGTGAGTACATGTGACTTTTTCCATTTTTCCATTTTTTGTTTTTCCCAAATCCCTCCTGACCTTTCATTGGAATGTGGGCGAGCAGGAGCCTGGGGCTCAGGATCCCAGGGCAAGCTGAGAATTTGATATTCCGGCCGGGCAGATAGTGGACATTCCGGGACTGAGGGCGCACAAAAAGCCGTTTCTGCTGCCCATGGCTGCCGTCGGCGGGGCCTAAGCGTTGCTTCCTGCGAATCTGTCACTGGGGCTCTCCAGAATGCTTAGGCAGCCGATGACACCAGCGGGGCGCCTCTCGTATCTCTCTCTCCAGGGATGTGGGGAAGAAAGAGACGGGAGGGGGGGCAAGTGAGACTGTGTGACTACAGTCACCTGTTCATTTCCTGCTCAAATTAGATTCTAGGGGCTCCTCACATACACACATACTGTCATTTGTTAGTGAACTGGTGACCAGTGCACTTGGAAGGTACTTTGGACCACCAATATCATATCATGAATAGAAGCAATGGACTGCAATAGTGAAGTTTCTCATCTTTCTTCAGCCATTGAGCTCCATACCATAGTCCAAGGAGATCCACTCTCTGTAATGACTAGCATCTCTGTAATGCTGCAACTCATGTTCAGTGTATTATCTGCAGAAACATCCTAGAAACATAAAGCATATTAGCCTAATGAACCTCAGTCAGCAATCAGTTTCCCTCTACATCTGTCCTCGCTGCACATCTTATAACTGCATTCTACGTGAGATTAGGCTCCAAGTTAGCAACTCGGACCTGGGGTAACATTTTGACTGACTCATGACTTGACTTCTACTCACTCTGAACTGATTCACAATTTGATTCAGACTTGTGAAAGTTCAGCCTAAAAAAACTTAGCATAAGTTAAATTAATAACATTTTTTGTTTCCAGAGTATGTGTGGCGACAGTTTGCTATGATCATGGGGAGTCGTTCCTAATGCCGCCTTCCCACAGCTTGCAGTGGTTAAATTCAGGCCTTTCATTACAGGGAAAAAACACTTCGGTCTAAAGGACAGAAGAACATGTGGCTTTGATAGCAAGTATTAGTAGATTAGCTGTTCATATTACAGTGGCATATTTTCTGTACAAACCAAAGACTAATCAAATGTCGAATTTACCATGGACACTGCATATTTACATTTACATTTACGGCATTCAGCTGGTGCTCTTTTCCAGAGCGACGTACATCAGTGCTCAAGTAGTCCACATCTGTTCCATAAACCTGTAATTCTATACTTAAATCAGCGTCCGCTATTCAACCGTTTTCTCTTTCAGACTAAAGTTTTGTTATTTGAAGACATGTCAAACCTGCCTTTTGTGCAATGTAATGATAAAATAAAGCGATAATACATAATAAAACGAAACAAGAATTTGCTACTAAAGAGTCGAGACTTGACTTGCACCCCAGGGACCTGAGACTGAACTCGGACTCACATGAAGTGACTTGTGAAAATGTCTTTGTTCTACAATGTCGGACCAACCATGCCATCCATTGCCTGTGTTTGGACAGCTTAAACTGCGTGGAGCTCCTTTTCTAAAAAACCATCACAGGACTCATTGTCCCTTCAATTAGGGCCTGTTGATGTTTTAACACTGCCGGCGACCGCACCCATTCTCACAAAGCGCTGCAAGACGGCGGACAAACACCTCAGTTATGAGGGATGAAAAATAATCTAGTCCCCCAATGTTGTGTTTTTCAATACGCCATTCATGGCTGGACGCAGTGTGGATTCGCTGGGGAATAATGTTGCCTTTTGTGTCGTCCCGCACTTCCCCTCCCTCTCCTCTCCTCTTCTCTCCTCTCTGACTCTGAGAAACGACTGATAGATCTCGGGAGCACACAAAAAAAATTTTCTCCCTCTAAAAAGTCACAGATACACGAGGGGAGAGAAGGGGCAACTCTTCCCACTTCTCCGCCAAGACTTGGTCGAGATTGCTGGAATTTGTGATGGCCTTCAGGTGAATTGCGTCTGTCAGCATGTTTATCAGGCCCTTATCTAGTTCGCCGGACATAATAACAGCATATTCTTTCTCCCATTGACAAACACGACCATCAAAAAGCGAAATTACCCTAATGGCAAAATGAAATCCCATTCACTCCACGAATGTGAGAATGCTCAGGTGGGACTGATCCAAGATGTGATATTTCTATGTAACAGTCTAGAAGATTTGCATTAGTGGTTTAGTTTTGCATTTCGGTTTCCACATTTCGAAACCTCTTCTTAGCAGAGGATCAAAAGACATGTACAGACAGAAAGATTCTGTTTAGAATAATGCACTTCCCCTTTGCAGTGAATTTAAATGGCTCCATTCTTTTCACAGCAAAGTCAAACGCAAGTCCATGAGAAGATCATTACCATGAGAAACATACCTTAGACAATCGCAGTTTTTTTCCTTCCACCACACAAGGAAAAAAGTAGAATCCCAAACCGTGAGTTTTATCACCCGAAAAAAGCCACCAGAAAGTTTGTCCTGTGATTAGCGGACAGCTGGCACTTCATGGGACTGTCCTCCACCTCTCAGAGTTAGACATGAGAACTTTGAGCAGGAGAAGGAGGAGGAAAAAAGAGTAGTCCGGCCGTACGGATACGGGGTCTTTCATCTCCGTAACCTTCAGAGGCTATAAGTACCCGGCCTTCTCTCCTAAGGGTTACGTAAACCCGAAAAAGGCCTTTCTATTGTATGGTAATGAATTGCCCTTACACCTGCTCCCTGGCCGCTGTGCGCTTAGAGAATGGTGAGGGTTAGGGAGGGGAGGAAAACAGAGGGAGTTGAAAGCCAACCCTTCACAGGTTCCTGAGCATCTCTAGTTTCAGGCTGGACCCTTGCAAGGCACTGTCCTGTTTGTCTGAAAGGAGGTGGCATGTGTATGTGCAATGTGCAAACCTGATTTGGGGGGTGGGTTGTGGGGCAGAATATGACATTTGATGTGTCTTGTTTAGGTGTATGTGCTCATGTGAATGCCTTCGTGCATCCAGTGCGTCTCAGTTCTTTAAAGGCACCATTTAACAGAATGGGAAGGCATGTGTCTGTGCTGCTGGGGTGCTACTACCAACCACTGGTGTTTGTTGGGTCCGGTTGGATCAGACTGGACTTGTAATCAGGTTTGGACCAAAATTTCAGTCAAGCTCTAAAACCAATTTACAAGTAAAGAAGATGAATAAATATATAGTATAAAAAATACGTTCTTTCTCTCATTGGGTAGGGGGCAGGTAGGGTAACTTTCTGTCTGCAGCTCTGGTCTGCAGCTCTGGTTTAGAGATTTTCGTTCACTGCAATTGGTGCCGCTGGTGGCCTGGTGGTTAGGGAGTTGCCCCCGCAACTGGAAAGTTGTGGGTTCGAATCCCAGGACTGCCAGTGGCACCACTGAGGTTCCCTTGAGCAAGGTACCATCCCCACACACTGCTTGGTGAACGGGTAAAATGCAGAGAAAGAATTTCACACTGTTCACACTGTGTGGTGTGTTCACGCGTGACTTTAAGCTCTCAGGGTAGAGTGATATCCACAAGGACTGTGGTGATTAGTCATTACAGTCAATTAGTTGTCAACAATAAATAATCTATAATCTTCTATACCGCAAATTCTGGTTCACGAGTCTAACACAAGTTAGCGACACACAAACTAAAGCTGGCCATTAACAGATGAGTTGAATTCGTCTGTTTGAGCAGGAAAAACAGTGCTGGATTCTGACCCTCCAGTACCAGAATTTGAGACCCAAGTTCTATTACATATATTATTAATGCAGAAAAGACTGCAGTAGACTATAGGAAGCCTTGGGTGTGACATGGCTTCTAAAGGTTCAGTGCACTATAAAAGAAGGAACTGTTTGTAATACAGAAGGAACTTTCATAGATGTCTATGTTGTGAGGTGAAAGTGCAAAAGGCCTGAAGGTTGATTTGGATTATCAGTTTATCGTTTGTAAAACAAATAGCTTGTTGCAGCTCTAGGATCCAAACACAAAACAGATCATCTTGTGGTTTTGCAATAACTAAAAGGCATCTGGTCCCTGGTGGGTTCTTGAAGAACACTTTTGAGAGCATTAGATTAGATAGTTCTGTCACAAATGGTGAAAAGGGCAAGCCCTTTCCCTTTTATGTTCTGCTATGACCTTGTTAGATCGTGCTGATATCTTATTATTAGTGTGTTTTCCCAGCAGGCTATGATGCAGTGTATAGATCACGCATTCAGGGAAGGTGGGACAAGAAAAAACATATTTATGCTGTAATTTGAGACAATGGGAGATCATTTTTTTGGAAAGTCATAATCACAGAAAAGGACACTTTTGCTTGTTAACGGTGGGACAGTACAGCCACAGCTTTGAGGGAACAATGTCCTTTGAAGAAAAATGTCAGTCTTAGCCAACAGTCTGCCTTAGGTTCATGTGTCTGAACATATCGCCTCGATGCACCACAGTCTGACAGTTGCTTCAGAAAAGTACTAAAATCTGTCCAAACAGAGGCACAGACACTTATAAGTATTGCAGAAAATTCAGTGTGGGGCCTCTTTGTAGAGCGCCTGCTTCTACACTTGCTAATCCTCTCTAAACCACAAAAATAAATGTGTGGACCGTCCTGCTCTTTTGTTCCACTTTTCAAGGGCTAATTCAGGCCCTGTGCCTGCGGCATGGCCCAGATGGCCGGGCGAATGGATGGACTGGCGATTCGGTTTCACTCAGGATAATCTTTTTGGAACAATAAGCTTTCATCTGAGCACTTTGTGTCCCGCCCAATCTTTGTCAAGGCTTGTGCAGCCAGGAACTATCATGAAAAAGTCAAAACAATGGGAAGGTAAACGTTTTTAAGCTAATGCATGCAGTACTGCTAAAGCTACTTCTAGGCCTGGATGTGGAACTACCACTACTTCGGCGACGATGATATCTATTTATGCAGTCGTATACTTATGCAGTTTGTGAATCGTCCATTGGCGTGCTGCGCGCTGTGGCACCTTCCTGTCCGTCCACCTCACTCCTCCTCTCCTATGATTCCGGTGGGCAGTGGCAGGGAGGGCTTTGGGTATCAGAGTGGGTGGGAGCTTAAAGCGGACAGCGGTGGGACACTGTTTCTCCGTTGAGAATGTTGAGTGTTTTGTGCTCAGCCTAAGTGGCCTTGGCCATCTTTTCTCTCTCTCTCTCTCTCTCTCTCTCTCTCTCTCTCTCTCTTTTTCTCTCCTTCTTTTTGTCTCTCGCTCTCTCCAAACCTGTTTTGCTCGAGCTTTGGCTGCCAGACTGTGGATTACATAATAAAATAGGGAACAGAAGAAAAGATGAGAAGATGGAACAAAAGGAAGATGGAAACAGAAACGCAGCTAATTGTGTGTGTTTCACGAATTGGGAGGGCAATGACTGAGCGTGGCCTGAATATGAAGGCCTCTGCAGTGATGGGAAGTAGAAATTTCTGGAGTAACAATTTCCTTGTAAAAATTAGGCACTTACTAAAATCACTGGGGTGGAATTAACTTGAATAAGAGCTTTAAGTCTTGTAAACACGCGCCTACGCATTCAGCCGTCCTTACCTATAAATGGCTTGGTAAGAGCCAGCTCATTCATGAGCCCCCACCCCCTCCCCCACCCCACCCCACCTCCTGTAGTGCAGCACTAAAGTGCCGAGACAAGACAGACAACATAGAGTGCAAATTAGCAATAGTAACAGACTGAATACAATATTGAGTTACTGTATTCTAGCA
>JBBPCZ010000089.1:10241872-10254069 GCA_037974445.1 Brycinus macrolepidotus
GACCTCAACCCCATCCAACACCTTTGGGATGAACTGGAACAGAGATTGCGAGCCAGGCCTTCTCGTCCAACATCAGTTCCTGACTTCATAAATGCTCTACAGAATGAATGGGCAAAAATTCCCCACAGAAACTCCAAAATCTTGTGGAAAGCCTTTCAAGAAGAGTGGAAGCTGTTATAGCTGCAAAGGGGGGACCGACTCCATATTAAAGTCTATGTATTTGAATGCAATGTCATTGAAGTCCCTATTGGTGTAATGGTCAGGCGTCCCAATACGTTTGTCCAAATAGTGTATGTAGATTATGCCATTCTGTCCCCTCTCCGTGTCCCCTGTTTTCCTTCTTTGCCTTCCACTTCTTCTCTATCCTGTATTCTTCTCTCTCCTCTCCTCTCCAGGCACTAGTGCCTCATGGGATGACATCGCCTTCTGGAGTCTGGAGGGTAACGAGGCCCTCTGTGATGTCACTGAGCAGGGTATTCTGGGTCACTGTTTTTAGCTGCTGCTCCCTTTAACAGAAGGGCTCCCCATACCTGCATGGCTGACCCATTGAATGGAGTTTTAAAGGAACACTTTGACGGAAATTCAAATTGGCACAGTTTTCCCCTTATCCCTAACATATTTGACATGTTTGGTTAGAGATTGCTTAACAACCTGGTGCAGTTTGAGGCACATGTGATGATTCAGTTCTACAGAATGTTAATTGGTAGTGTATAACCTTCCATTACTAGTTTACTTGCATCTCGAAGTCTGTATTTTTGCAGATCATACTATTTTAAGTCAATTTTGCCAAACTAATGAGACATATATCTGATTTGGGCGTGCGGTTTGTATGATGCTTCCATTATTTGTTAGCTGCCTTAGCCTCATAACTGAAGTGTGAAATTAAAGAAGCAAACTTTAGGCAACAAACATGTTTTGTCCAGTCTTTGTTTGGGGTGAGAGGAAAATTATGTACATTTGATTTTTTTTTTTTTTTTGCCACTCTAGTCTTTTAACACAGTAGACAGTATGATTTAAAGAGGGATTCCAGTGATTTTTCAAAATTTCATTGATTCAGTTTTTGAGAACAAAGTTGTGTTGAGTGGTCTGTTGTTAAATGGTTCATTGTAGAGAAACTTACCTACGATTTCTTCACAGTATAGAAACCAGGGAAATGTCTACAATGCAAATATAGCCATTTTCTTGGATGAACTGTGAGCAACCGTCATATGTCTTCTGAGTCTTAAGTGTGATGTTGATAATGGTAAAATAGTGATAAATCTGGGAAAAAATGTTTTTTGAATGTGCCATTGATATTTTTAAAACATACTTTTTCTCAAGATGTCTTAAAAGAATATATCCAACATCAGGCAGCCTGTTTTGTCCCAGTTTGATGCATGTAATCTTTAGAGGTTTTAAACCCTTCAAATTTCTGGTTCCCATCACCGTTGCTATGGAGCAATTCTGATTCAGCAAGTTTATCTAGAACAGAGCATTTCACATCAAACCTCTCTGAATGACTTCCTTTACATCTTAACCATTTAATTATGCAAAAAGTTTGAAAAATTTGTGGAATTCCAATTTAACTCATTGGCTGGCTGTATGTTGTCATTGTCTTCATGGGTTTCATGCCTGCTCTAGACGTTGGGCACTTGGGTTTGGTTCTGGAGTTCATTTGATTTTTAGCCTGTACTTACTTTCCTGCTGTGGTTGTGGTCTCACTGAGTGATTGGTGGCTTTATGGTCATGATAGCTCACCTTCCTCACATAACACTGCATCCATTGGTGCATTGACCAGAGCGTCATGTACTGATGGGTTTTTTTTCGGTGTGATCACGTGTATAGTTGTGGAGGCCCCTCTGCATCCAGCTCAATAGCTTTATTTTACTTTAGTGTTGGATGTTTTATCTTTTTCCTTCTGCATGTGGCAATGCTCCTACACTCACCTTTGATGCTTTCCTTATTCTTTTACAATTTGTGCTTCATCAGCCTCTTGACTGGTGTTTTTTTTTAATAGCCCTTCTTATAGTTTTGTTCTATTTTTCCACACTTTCAGGAACATTGGGTCAGAAATACACATACACTTAAGTCACTGTTGTCTATATCTATGCCATTAATGCCCATATCTTATTGCAATAAGAATGAAAGTGAGAGTGAGTTTTTATTGCTTAAATTAGCCTCACAATGGGTTGCTGATTAACAAAACAATAGAAAATGTGAATGTGTGAATGAAAGTATGACAGTGTCGTGAAAGCAAAACGGAAAGAGTACCGTTACTTTTGTTCAAAAGTCATGACTTTTGTTACTTTTTAGCAGGGCTGTTCAATACAGGTTAAGATAGATTGCCTATATCAATCATTAAAATACATGATACATATCCAGCATTGGTCTAATTGGGGGGAGTAGCCCTAGCATGAAAACAGGGAGGGCAAGACTAGTAAAAATACTGGTCTAATTGGGGGAAAGCTCTAGTGAGAATACTGATCCGGGAGGGTAGCATTAGTAAAAATGCTGATTTTTTTCTTCTCGACAGTCCTCAGAGCCATATGATTGTGCAGTAGAGTGATTCAAGAGACTGGAGGAGTCATAGGATAAATGGATAAAGAGATAGAAAGACAAATAGAGGGTTTAAGAGGTCATGGTTGCCCGTCTTACTCTCAGATGCACACAGATGCAGAGACGGGCTCTTTCTCTTTCACTACATAAATTTAATCCACCCTTTTCCTGATCTCGCTGGGGATCAGACACTGTGCCGATCACGACCTTTCTCACACACACCCTACATGCAGCTCATCTGTAGGTTTAAGCCTTATCTTATACACTTGTATTGTGTCTGTCACACACGCAAATGTGATTTAGCCAATCAGAATTTTAAACCAAACGTTTTTAAAAATATACATTTCATTAACATGCAGCATTAATGGGATAGTTAATAAAATGTTCCAGGTACCCCAGCTGGAGTCAGTCAGCCAGGACATGTTTGGTGTCCAAATTTTGCTTCTTAGTTTAGGACTGGGTAGGAAGTTAATGTTGCTCACAAAGTGTTTCTTCTCTTGTGCCGAATTCGTAATTTCCCCGTGCACACAGGCATGAGGAGTCTAGATTATATTTGTGATTTCTTTATACAGATGAACAAGTAACAAAAATGTATTGCTTAAATAAACTATGGTTATATGCTGCATCTTACCAGCTGGTTGGCAGAACAATTTTTTAAAAATTCCATCATCAGCACTCTTGAACCCCTGATTTCACCAAACCAGGTACTAGATAATTACTTCAAACAATACGGGATTCAAATCATTTATGTTTATTAGAATTTTAATGTTTGTATGATCAAAGAAATGCTTACTGTCCAGATAAACAGCTTTTTAAAACAGATTCCACATTTGAAATGATTAATAAAGAGAAACAAAAGAAATCTTGAACATAATCTGTAGCGTATCTATGCGTTATGTCCTTGCTTGGGAAGGGGAGTTGGCACATCATCTGTTGTCTGCTTTTAAGGGTTCAGAGTAGGGCTGGGCAAGTTGACACATTATTATCGTTATTATTTACTTAATGCCGACAATTATTTTATCGCCCATTAAAGCAGGTTTTTTTTTTATTACTGTTATTTTGAAAGTTCGTTGCATTTTTTGTGCTCGACCACTTCACCTCACTCTAACAGGGACACTCTAACAAACCACATCCACAAGTCTGCACCACCTTAATAAACAGCTGGATGCAGTCCGAGTGGGTTAAGAGATGTTTTGGGGTTGTGTATTCACGAAAACGATTTGGGTGACTTTGGGTGCCAAACTTAAGAAGCAAAATTAGGACTCCAAATATGTCTTGACATATCAGTCACATCTGGTCTAAATGGAAAATTGTACGTTTCATTTTCTAGTAAACTTTTTCTTTAATAATCCTTTCCCTTATTAACACACATGCACTAAAAGCACTCATTTTGTTGCGGATGTCATTTGTCAGTTTTCAATTTGCGAATTATTTTAGTTGAAGTTAAAGTTTATTGTCATATGTACAAAGTACAGCGTACAGAGCACAATGAAATTCTTACTTGAAAACCCCTCCCTTGCAGGGGTTTTCAAGTAAGAATTTACTTGAAAATTACTTAGTGCACACATAAACATGCGAGTGTATTTGTTTGTGACAATTAATTGCATGTGCCGTCCTTCAACATTGTATCCTTTCCTTTCCTTGTTTTCCTTCCTTTTCCTCTTTCTTTCTTCTGCTCACTTTCCAATTTCTCTCTCGTCTCGGCCTCCTCTGTCTGTTCTGCTGGAGCAGATGTTGCCGCTGTACTCCGGGCCGGCGCCACCCCTCACGCAGCAGGCCTGTCCCGGCCTGAGCGCTCTCCAGCCACAAAGCACCGCGAGCTGCCCAGCCTCAGCCTGAAGTCCACCTCCACCTCCAGCCCCTCGCCGCCCAAATCTGAGACCACCCACCTCTCTCCCAAATCAGCCGCCGGCTCGCACCCGGCCAGCCCCCGCAAGGCCAGCCCCACACACGAGGTGAGACAGCAGTCACGACCGAAGAGTGCATAGTACGCGCAGGACGGGCCAAAGGTTTGGAGGCAGTGCTAGCTTTGTAAAACCAAACTTTTGTTTTTCTTTTCTCAAGAGATAACAAATAGTAATAGTAATAGGTTAAATCACTCAAAGGTTTAACTTAATGTGTACTGTAATACAATCCAACTAAGTGATACCGTGTTAGATTTTCTCCTGATGATTGTTCTACAGTTTCATCAGAGTTCTGATCATAACCACCTGATTGTCCTGTTTAGATTCTCCGGTGAAGTTCTGATTCAGCCCCCCATTGATTTATTTATTTATTTATTCATCCATTCATTCATTCATTCATTCATTCGCCATTTTTAACAGTATTGTTTATACAAATGTTCCAGCTACCCCAGCTGTAGTCAGTCAGCCAAGACATCTTTGGTGTCCAAATGTTGCCTCTTTAGTTTAGGGCTAGATACTGTTGCTAACAAAATGTTCTTTTGTTGTGCCGAATTCATACCACCCCATGCACATCACATAGACCTATGGATTCTAGATTACATCTGTAATTTCTGTGTACACATACATATAATACTGTGCAAGTAACAATAATGTATTGCTTAATTATACGCTGCAGCTTATGAGCTGGTTAGCAGAACAGTTTATTAAATTCCGTCAGCAGCAATCTTGAACGCCTGATTTCACTTAATGATGTATAGATTAGCCAAGGCACTAGACAATAGCTACAAACAATACATGATTGCAGTGATTTGTATTTATTGTCATTTTAATGTTTTCCACTTTAAAATAGTTTGTGTAAATGTGGTAGTAGCCTAGTGGATAAAACACTTGCCTGTGAACCCGATGACCACAAAGTCGCAGGTTCAAACCCCCCCACTTTCTACCACTGTGTCCTTGAGCAAGACACTTAACCTTCAGTTGCTCCAGGGGGACTGTACCTGTCACTAAAGATTGTAGGTCGCTCTGGATAAGGTCATCTGCCAAATGCCACTTTATGTGTAGTATGTATTCTTCTGAAAACTGGCTATGTAAGATGTGGAAAATGTCAGTTTATGGCACCTTTACAGCTGTGGTTTAAATAAGGCACAAAAAAGGGATTGGGCTCAGAGACTCTTGAGTCACTGAATTCTTCAGTAGAGAAATTTCACTGGATAATGCAGAAATAGAAGTGTACTATCCAGTCTTATTCTGTTTGCTCAATATTTGAGCGCTTTTTGTGCACTCTTAAGTTGCTCTGTTCATGTCCCTCTTAGAAAAATCGCACATCTCTCTCTCATTCGTGAATTCACACATCCCTCTCACTCTCATTCTGTCAAAGCGAAATCTCATCTCATTAGAATATGTCTGCTGCCGTTTAGATTGCGTTAACATTTGAAGACAAGCGCACAAAAAAATGAAACAAAATGACCAAAATCTTTAAAAATCAATAAAGTCTTGTTACATAAGTTAACTGTGTTTACTTACACTGAAGGGTAAGAACGATTTTTCCTTTCTCAGTAAAGTTGTTTGGATCAGGAAAAATTGCGAACACCTCCAGTCAAATTAGATGTTCAGATGATTTGTTGAGGTGTTATTCTATGAAGTTAGAAGTTAACTCATATATCTACTGGCATTTTCTCCAAATTTAAGTGCACAATTTCTATTTTTACTTTTTTGTAAATAAATGAATGAATGAATGAATGAATGAAATGAAATGTGCTAAAACACATAATTTGTGTTTTACTTTTATTTTAATATCAGCTAAATATGGAATTTGACCTGTGCATTTGTGTTTAGCTGATGGTGAGGTTTACCACACCAACAAATCCAGAGCTGAATATATTACAGATGTTTTTGGCTTAGGAAATGAGAGCTGCTTCAGCCTCGCAGGCCTTCCTCAGGCAAAAAAAAAGACTGGAATTTAAAATTAATTGCTGAAGACACAAGACACACAGCTTAACTGGAGTTGCTGATCAGTGACTGAAGGGCCAAGAACATCAGGCGGGACCGGCTGCGGTCAGACAGGCAGAAATGGATAATAAATACGCAGATGCCTAGCTTTACTCACTGATGTGTGTCAGTGACACGGGGGATATTTTCACTTAGCATTATCAGAGAGGACACTATTATCTACATATACCTGTAGTAGCAGCGTGAGTTTAAAGGACCTAAGCATATTTATAACTGTTATGAAAAATCTTTTATGGGTTATCATTTACAACCACTACAACCTTTATAACCCAGCACGGCGTAAGATTATCTCTCTCAGTTTTAACTGCAAAACGCAAAATCTACACACTTGTCTAGGAACAGCCTCTCCTACCCAAAGCCAAAATACTGGTCTCAGATCAGGGTAAAAGGAAGACGTTGACCAAGACATTGCACTTTGCATAACAAACACAAAATAGGTGCAAAGGATCAGTTACTTTGTCGTACAAAATAGGGGTGATAAATAAGGAATACTTCAGGATTTTTCAAAATAATTCTGCCAAAAGAAAACTGGATCTAGGTTAGGTTATTCCTTACACTCTTTTGTCTTTGGGAGTGTCAGGTGGACACTGCCAGTGAGGTGGAAGAGCTGGACATTGATGTGTCTCCTGCACCGGTATCAGTAAGTCGAGGAGCTGCTAAACTCCAGGTCTTCATTGCCCGTTACAGGTACACATCTCTCTGCAGTTCTACATCATTCAGCTGTCTCTGTCTAACACTGTATTTGGTGTTCGTTACTAGATCAGGAAAGTTACTTATTCATTTTATGCATTAGGAATTACCTGCGATTTGTGGGTTTATTGAAATGTTGTTGTTCCCAGCTGTGGAATCTTGGAGTATATGTGAAGGATTCCTTCATCATTCTTACAAAGTATCTTCTCATGCAGCTACAACCCATATGAGGGTCCTAACGATAACCCAGAGGTGGAGCTGCCTCTTACCGCTGGAGAATATATCTACGTCTATGGAGACATGGACGACGATGGCTTCTATGAAGGTGATTTCACAGCCCTCTTTTATCCTGTATATACATGATGGGGATGTCATTAACCCCAAAAACTGCAAGGTCCTCCATGTGGGCTCATATTCTGACTCCTCACACTCATAACTACACAAAATCTTGGATTTTGGATGTCACAGTCCAGTCCAGATTATTTAATGGATTGGGTATTGGCTAACATAAGCGCAGTAGACGGTGGTCCTTTAGCACGTCTAACCTAAATTGTTTAGCTTTGTTTTCTATACAAATACAAAGATCAGACTGGTATCAGCCACATTCCCTGGTACTTGAAAAATCTGTTGAAAAATCTGTGATATGCTAAGTAATGTGAATTGACACATTATGATTCATTTCTGGTTTTACCCAGTAACAACTCCAGGAAATATCCCTGTGCACCTTATTCATAGTGGCGTTATCTAAGGTGCTGTCCAGCCACTACTACTAAGGCTGCTACTGAATTCTTACCAGAATGTATAACATGAAATAATAAAATATTAGTAATTGGGCTTTGTTTATTGATACTGTTTTTTAACCTTAAGTATCATAATGGCAATTCTTGACATTACATGGCTCTTGGATTGGAGGACAGAAAACTTGATTGGGACATTCTTAATGATTACTGAAAACTTGGGCCTGCAGTCTAAGGGGTTCATTCATTCCTGGTGTTGCTTAACAGATTTATACCATACTGTAGCTAACTACACTCATGCCATATACCATATCTAAATTTCTTTCTCTGTGGCCTCCCACAGGTGAGCTGATGGACGGACGTAGAGGCTTAGTCCCATCCAACTTTGTGGAGCGCGTCTCGGACGATGACGTCATGAGCGCTCACCTGCATGAAGCCGGCGACCTCTCGCACAGCTCCTTTCAGGAGAGCAGCTTCCACAGTGGCAGTGAGAGGCTTCACCATCACCATCTGCGCTTCACCCACAGTGCCTCCGAGCGGTTGGAGGCTTCCACCTCGGCCCCTGCCGTCACGCCGGTCCACACTAAGGCCAACGCTGTTGCGCCCCTACTCCCCCCTGTGCCCCTCACCAATGGCCTGGACCTGGACCTGGAGGAGGTGGGAGCTGACACAGTGCCTTACCCACGTAAGATCACGCTGATCAAGCAACTTGCGAAGAGTGTCATCATTGGCTGGGAGCCACCGCTGGTGCCGCCTGGTTGGGGTGCCGTGTGGAGCTACAACGTTTACGTGGACCAGGAGCTGAGGCTAAACGTGCCCTTTGGTGCCCAGACCAAGGCGGTTCTTGAGCGACTGGACGTGAGCCAGAACATGTACCGTGTGGCCGTCCAGAGCCTGGCGGAGCGGGGCAGCTCGGACCAGCTGCGCTGCTCGATGCTCGTGGGCCGGGACGTGTGTGTGGCGCCTACCCAGCTGCGGGTGGAGCGTGTGACGGCCACCTCAGCTTGCCTGAGCTGGCTGCCCAGCAACAGCAACTACGTGCACATCGTCTCGCTAAACGATGAGGAGTGTGAGCTGGTCAAGGCCGGCTGCTACTCGCTGTGTCTCAGCAACCTCACACCCAGCCTGCACTACCGTGTCAAAGTGGAAGCTCGACCACACCGCACACCTTGGGAGCTTCCCCTGGCACAGCGCGACTGCAAGAGCGTCACCACCTCCTTCACCACCCTCGCTGCAGGTGAGACATGGGGAAGGGTGAATGGATGTGGGAGGAATCCTTCACCTGAAAAATGCTGGTGTATATCTATCTTCACTTTGAAAATCAGCAAAGCATGTGATTTAATGAGGGGGGCTAAAACTTCTGTGTCGGATCCAAATTTGGATGATTCATTACTTTTGAGCTATTGACGCTAGATACATGACACTTTTAAGGATTATTGTGTCTTCAGTTTTTTGGTAACAAAAAATATATAGACATTTTTCCTCAACATCTCTACATCTTCTGGTTTGGTTGTTAAACCAGAAAAACTAAAGCCAAACTACTTGGGTTTAACCTCAGTAAAACGTGATTAGAGCAGAAATTATGCCATGCCCCCTTTTTTAAAAAGTACAGTTACAAAGTAATGTGCTCTCTGTGACTTACACTGAAGAAAATACCAGTTTTAGGGAAATGACAACAGACAGCTATTAATGAACTTGTTTTAAATTGAAATCTGCACACAGAACACCAAAAATGAGCTACTAGTTTACCCCAGTCTTTTGACCCCCAGGTCCCCCTGACGCTCCTCTGGACGTGCAGCTGGAGCAGGGTCCGTCTCCAGGGATCGTTCAGATCAGCTGGCTGCCCGTCACCATCGATGCTGCTGGGACCTCCAATGGGGTCCGCGTCACTGGCTACACCATCTATGCTGACAAGAAGAAGGTTATTCATTAATATATTTATTTTAACTTCAGTTTTTACTTTCATGTGACTTAGAATAGTCTCCTTTCACACAGGGCTACAAAGCTGCCCTGTTTTAACCTTATTCAGAAAGCTTTCTGGGCTAAAGCATAAAGGCTAAACTGCTGTAGGCTGAACAGATGGAAAAAGGGTGGAATGTTTCAGTTTTCATGACACAAACAAAGAATTCAAAACGTGTTTTTTTTTTAAGCTCAGTCCATATCTGGAGTGTATAGACAGGGGAGTGAAGGGGGGGATTTTGAGTCACCCAGTCTGATTGAAGCCTTTCTATTCAGTCTGCATCACTCATGGTTTAAAAATGGGCTCATTTTGGAGGTCATTCAGAGTGAACTGCGTTCATGTGTGTAATTTTCACTCTTTTTCCAGGTGTTAGAGGTGTCCTCCCCCACGGCAGGCAGCGCTCTGATTGGTCCCTCTCAGATCCAGACGGTGAAGGCAGCTCAAGAGATTACAGTGCGCACCATGTCACCTCACGGTGAATCCACCGATTCTGCACCCGTTCATGTGCCGGCCAAGCTGTCAGCCATCATGGCTGGCACCTCCATGCCTGTTTACCAGCCTGTGCCAGCCCACACCAGTGTCCTCACCGCCGGTGCCACCACCACCACCACGGAGCCCGCTGTCTGTGCCACCTCTCTGTCTGCTGCCAAAACACCCACGATGCCACTCAACTCAGTCCTAGACGCACATCCCCCCAGCCCTGTCAGGGGGGCCTATGCAAACACAGCCAAAGTCGCCACCGATGATGCCCCCCTGCCTGCCTCCATTGTTGAGGCGTGGGCAAACCCCATGTCGGTTGCCCCCCTGACGGTTGCAATGGCCGCGCAGGAGGCACGGCCGCTTCCTGTTGCCAAGTCTAACCCACCGGTGAGTCTTAATACGGGCTGCAGCCTAGAAGCCAGCTTGGCTGATGCGAGCATGATGTTAGGTTGCAGTTATCATCAGCAAAAACAAAAGCGTAGTGTGTTGAGATCCTTTCTTACTCGTATCCCGTTGAAACTTACAGTGAAATTCTACAGTGAATTTTTAATACACAAAGGATATACAAAAATTATCCTTTACATTTTGACCTCATTTCCAGACATTAAACAAACCAAATCAATTTTTACAAATTTTTACCTTGTTAATAGAGTAGAATCCGCAATTGTAACCCTCTCATTCACGCTGTAACCTTGTTGTTCATGCTGTATTTGAAAGAGAGGACTCTAAATTTTCACTTTACACTTTACTTTAAATGAAAGTGAGAGGTTAAAAAGTTAGAACCACTGACTGGATATATGATATTTACAAAATGTTCACTTGTTGGCTGGATCAAACAGCAACTATTGCTTAGTGATGAAAATTGCAAAATGTGCATTAACTGTGTAGAAAAATTGTGTGATTTTCATGTTCTTATGAACCCTGCGTTTACAAAATGCAAATGTTAATTCTGATGAAGCTTAAGAAAAAAATTTTTAAGGTAAAATTTAAGGAAATAAAGTAAAATAACTTCTTGTTGCTAGAATAATAATTTTTTTATGGCACCTCTCTGTCAGCAGGTGAATGTGCCTGTACCTGTGGTTATGCCCACTCCTGTGCCGGCCCCAGTGCCCATGCTTACACCAGTTCCCATGGCAACGGCAGCTCCAGCCCCAGTGCACCCTAGCGTGGCCCCAGCGCAGCCCACTCTGGCCCCTACAGCAACACTGGAGCCCAGCAGAGACACAGACAGCCCAAAGCCCCTGCGTCCTGTCGCCTCCATCTCTGATTTCTTGGAGGACCCCCGTGCCAAGCTCCACACGCCCCCACCTGCCCCCAGCGTGCCCAAAGTCAGCGCCACTGGGACAGATCTGCTCAACTTGCCCGACACTCACCCACTGCGGCCGCTCAATCCCTCTCCACTGGAGTCAGAGCCCGAAGACGACAGGGAGAACACCCGGATGGTCTCCATTGAGGAGTTCCTGCGGCCTGAGCCTCAGCCCAGAATTAAGGTCAGTCTGCTGGAGAGGTGAATAGAGCTTTCGGGACCTGCAAATTGGGGATGTTCTTGTCACATTTTTCACCCCCAAGCCTAATCTCCCCATACAATATCCTCATTCAAGTACATTTGGTGAATATGATGGGCCGATTACTGTAGCTTACTTGTCAGTTGACAATTGCTGCCAATTACTTGTGCATAGTGTGACACTCTGAACTAACCTGATTTTTTTGTTTGTTTAGTATTAACTGATTAGTTGTTCAAGTGGCCTTTAGTGGAATTAATAGAACTCCTTGTGGTTAAAATAGCTCCCCTTTTCCTGGTTCTTGTACCTCTCAAGAACCAGGAAAAGGGCAGGGAAAATCATCACAGATCCCTCACACCCTGGACACAGACTTTTTGAC